>CM071932.1:67709113-68223464 GCA_016081115.2 Rehmannia glutinosa
ATGATTACATCATTTTGTCTTTATAGTTCCTTTAGATGATGTACAATTAGTTATACAATGATGCACGTTAGATATAAAATTGTGCACAAGCCCGCCGTTAAAATGGTGCAAAGTTCAGCTTATTAAAATGGTGCATAATTCGCTTAATGAAACGGATCTTTATCACATCCATGATCAGAAGGCCATTATGGGAAGGTGGTTACACCATTTTGTCTTTATAGGCGTCATCATGATATATAATGCGGCCTAAATCGTTTACCTATCATGTTAATATCGTACAATATTGTATCCATATCGTGCTCATATCGCGGTCATATCGTGCCAACCTCATGTACATATACATATACAAAGAAGAAAACAAAAATACATATACATAGAGGAAATGCACTTTTGGTCCCAAAATGCATTTATCCAAAAACTAATTAAAAAACAATATAAAACAATTATTTGAATAACCTGAAAAATTGTCTATTAATTTTCAAAATTGTTTTAATAAAATTTAAAAGTATTTGCAATTTATTAAAAAACGTTAAAAAATCCATAAGATTATTTTAAAATCTAAATATTAAAATATAAAACACACGATAATTTATTTAAAAAAACAAAAAAAGAATTGAAATTATTTTAAAATCAAAAGTTACAAAATATGAAAAATTAAAAACTATACATTTTTTTAAACATTTGCCATTTATTTAAAATATGGAAATTTATTTACTAATCTAAAAAATTGTTTAAAAATATGAAAATGGATTAAAACCGAAAAATTGTTGAAGGCTTTTTCAACAAATTTACTAAAAATTAGAGTTTTTATAAAATCCAAAAAGGAGTAGAGGGAGAAAAATAACGAAATCGACCCCACCTACATTTTACTTTTGATCCAAGTTGTCGTGGGTATTTCGGGCAAAAACAACCATAAAAATGGGTAAAAAGATAGTTTGTTATCTCACATGTTAGAAAAGTTTTTGTTCTATCCATAATGAGTACTTTGAACAATTTGCTCTATATTTTATCACACTACGTATCACCTAGGGTTAAGATTTTTTCATGTGTATATCGCAGTTGATTACACTATACATCGCCTACATGGCAGTGGGCTTAATTGCAAAATTGGTCATCAATGTTGGGGATTTGGGTATTTTATGACTTTATTTTTTTTAGGTGTTAGACTTTAATTTACAAAATTCATCACATTAAGGACAATTTCGCCAAAAATTAAAATAATTATCTGACACGATGCGATGCCACCTCATCACCCAAAATCGGGGATTGAGAAGGCTAATCTCGATGCTAACCGATTTTCAATTTTTCGGCGGAATCGCTGATTGAAATATAAAACATGACATGTAAATGTAAATCAATCACATTTGGAATATGTATGTCAAATGTATCCTAGTCAGCATCTCAATTAGTATAGTGAGGTGGCAATTTACGCTAATAATCCAAACCTAATTATTAATTTTCTTGCCAAAATTATTCTTAATGTGCCAATTTTTTTAAATTAATGTCCTAAATTGAAAAATAAAAAATAAATGTCTTAAATACCGAACCCCCACAAGTACGGAACCAATTTTGCAATTAAGCCCATGGCAGGCCTACACCATCAAATCAACTTCAATTATTATTTTAAGAGCAAGCTTTCTTAGAGAGACGGTCTCACTGGATCTAAACTGTGAGACGAACCTCCAGGTCTCCGTCTTAAGAACATGAACCATCAAAATAAATTTAAAAATAATAATGAATCATGCGAAGAAACAAAAATAAACCCTAAAACATGAACCATGAAGAATAAACACGAAAAACAAAAATAAACCCAAAAATAAAAAAATAAACCTTAAAAAAAAAACTAAAAAACCTAAAACCCAAATCAATTAAAAATAAACCCAAGAAACAAAATAAACCCTAAAAAAAAACAAATATAAACCCTCAAAAAAAATAAAATCAAAAAACTTTTAAAACTTTTGTAGGGCTCCGTCCTCATGATCTAAACTGTAAGACCGCCTCGCACAAGTGCCTTTTTTTAATTTTCGCTTTACATCTACCATGACCATGGCCAGCATCCCGGTGTCCTTGTGACGTGCACAAGAATTTAGTTGGCCAATTATGTTCACCAAATGGTGGTTGCTCTGATTTTACGGATCTTGCAAGAAATTCAAGCAATTGTAACTTTTTTAGTACAATGGAGGGAATTTTATGACACACACGCACTGTAGATGGGATCGAATCCGAATCATTCACTCTTACAACACATGTTTCAACCACTAAAGACAAGCTGATCCCTAAAGCAATTGTAACTTGAAATACCCTACATTTGCAATACTAATTTGCTACCAAGATCCAAGATGCCCAAAGCCAGCAAACTGAAGATAATATAGTTTTTTGCAATCTCAAATGTGTACAAAATTTAAGTTTTATGCCGAAAAATATTTATTCAGCTAAATTCCTAGCACCATCTTCACAGTCGCGCAAACAGATTAACTGGCTTAATGATCATTAATCACCTTAAATCAACATCGATATTGAGTTCTATCAACAGTTGAGTATAACTCTCCTAACATTAAAATACCAATGTCCATTCATTCTTATTATCTATTACAGTCTTGAGTCTACACTACAGAAACTTTACCTTGTCCAATATTCATGTGAAATCATGCAAGAAGAGCAATAGCCAAAATCAATCGCTATCCAGTTCAATATTCCTATCCAAGCTGAATCCTCAATATTGATCAACGTGGTGGCGGTGGCGGTGGGAAGTGATGATGTCGCCATGAGCCGCTCCTGCTCAGTTAGAGAATGGCGGAAGTGACAGCGGTGACCGTATGGGACAGATGTCTCCGGCGAGCACCATGCGGCAGACCTCAGTCTTGTAGCGTGGGTGCCTGATCACCGGCCGTAGCTCCTTTATTCCGTGTGCAAACTGGCAGTTCTCTCCATATGGACATGTGCCAGTCTCTTGCCACTTGTTGCACAGCTCTGTTTTCAACATTCCTTGGTTGTACACGTCGAGTTCTAGCGCTTCCTCTTCCTTTTTGGCCCCTGGTACATACACTCTTTGCTGCTTCCAATTACACGTGAACAAAATTAAACCCAAGCAGAGAAACCACAGGGAAGGAAAATGCAAAGCAGAATTAGTACACCACCGAAATGAAAACAAAGAACATAAATCGTGACTACCGAATCGCACTGAGATAAATTTGGCTGTTTGACATATTTGATATGTCAAATGACTTGAATCTAATTAAGACACGAATTAATCTACTACTTTTCACAATTCCACTTAAGTTTCTAATGCAAGTTAATTAGATATGCCTTATCCATATTTTTTTTGACGTAGAAATAGCAATTAGAAACGGTAATTAAACAGATCATTTAATTTTTTTCCAGTTTTTGTTGAAGAAATCATAGATCGAGTCAAATTAGCTATATGAAATTGGAAATGAAGAAAACTCTATTACTCTTTTCCGAAAAATTGAATTTATGACGTAAACATTCGTTCATGCTAAATGATACATTCAAGATCGAGTTGACTCACCGATGCAGGACAAGGTTGATTCACTGTTCCCTGGCGAGTCGTCTCCGACTAGGACGAATCATCTTCAGATAACCTCTGGAACGCACCGAAATGCTCTTAGGAAGTGAGACTCGTTCGGTATTTCTCCGATCGAAGCGATTGTGCCTCAGTCAGAGGCTGAGGATGGGCCGCTCGAACGGGAAGCGGAGCCGGTGCAGCAGAGGGAGTGGCGATATTGAGGCGGTGGAATTCGGAGAGAAGTCGGTCGCGGGAGAAGAGCAAGGCGACGCGGTGAGAGAGATCGGCGTTGGAGAGGCGAAGAGAGTCGTTCTCGCTGCGGAGGGCGTCAACCTCCTCGATAGATTCGCGAAGCTGCGATAGGCAGAGCGCGTAGCGGTTATAGAGCTGCTGGTACTCGAGGACGGAGCTCGCGTCATGGAGGCGGCGCTCGGTGTCTCCGCCGCCGTCGAAAGAGGCCGTATCGGAGAGAGAGGTCGGAGAGTAGTTCTGAAAGAGAGAGAGTAGAAGGAGGAGTTGGAATTCAGGTAATTGGCCGGCGAAGTAGGGGAGAGAAACGGATTGCTCGAGAGAAGTGCAGTGACGATGTGGCGCCAGCGGCGGAGGTGGTGGTTGTGAGAGCATCGAATGAAACATTCTCTTTCTGCATCTCACCGGAAAATCTCTGTAATGAGAAATCAATAGCCTGGGATAATTGAGATTAATTAAACAAAATAGGCGGGAGAATATATAGAGCGAGAGAAGAAATTATACAGTGTATACGGGTCTACAAAGGTTATGATTTTGCAACAACTGCAACCGGGCATTTAAAGCATGAAGTTGATCTTACGGTGTCGGTTAGATTAGTGTTGCTGGTGTAGGGAAGTGAATTGCTTGGAATAAAAGTACTTAAATTTTTGGCGGGGAAAAGTTGAAGGAAGAAGATGCTAGCTGGTTGGGGGATAACAGAAAGAGGCAAAGAGGTGAAAATCAGAGTGTGGTTAGTTGTTCTTTAGCCCAAGAGAGAGGGATTGAAATATTGGAAATTCTAGTTGGAATTAACTTTGTATATTGTATAATAAATTTTTTCGGCATTGGCTATATAATTAAGTTTAAATAAAGCTTCTCAAAAAAAAAAAAAAAAAAGTTTAAATAAAGCAATTTTAAAAATATGTTACAGAATTTTGTTGATTGGAGGAAAATACATTAATTAGAGAATTTGGTTGGATGTAGGACTTTTTTTAATCCATCGGATTGTTGGCATTTTTCGATATCAAAAATATTTTTACCCATGTTTTCCAAAAACATGTTTTTTAGCCATTTTTAAGTTAAAATGTCCACCTTGACATTTTTCCATTTTAGGACCGCTACATAACTCCTGAGATCGATAAACATGCCTTAAGACCGAGACACATAACTTTGTATCGAGTTAGAAATCGAATCACTTTTTTGAAAAATGGTCAAGTAACTCACCAAATAATACACGAAGATTGTGACCGTCGTTTTAGTCAAAATGGCTAAAAAACATGTTTTCATTTTCACAATACATAAGTGGCCAATTTTTTTCATTTGAGTAAAATGATTAATATAAAAAATATCAATAGCAAATTCAATACCTTATTAATGACGAGCTAATTACATGAAATAATATGAATCCTGACAAACAATATAGCATGATGGGACAAATAACTATCAAGAACCAACTGATTACAACAAACAATAATTAAAATGACGATTCACAATAGTATAGTGTAAAATTAAATATATAACCAATCACTTATGAGCAAATTGTTCAAAGTACCCATTATGGATAGAATAAAAACTTTTCTAGTATGTGAAATAAAAAATTATTTTTCTACTTATTTTTATAGTTCTTTTACCCAAATATCCTCGACATTTGAATACAAAATCAAAAATAGGTAGATTCCTATTTTCTCTCTCACATAAAAATACATTTTCTTTATTATTTCTCTTTCTCCCTCTCATCCACACAAAATAACAAGAATTTTGAGTTCTATCTTCTACACAAAATCTTGCAGATTAATATATGGGCACAATATTTAAAATCCAAAAATTATAAAATAAAAAAAAACTCAAAACTCTTTTTAAAATTTTTAAATTGTTTTAAAACATTCTGAAAATTTACTATTTTTAAAATTCCAATTTTGGAATAATTTTAAAACTTTAAACAAATTTTGGATTTTTCTAAAACAAATTTCAATATTTTCTTTATTTTCAGATTTTTCTTCAATAACCTTTTTTTTAGTAAAAATGTTCTATGTTATTTTTACCCTTTTTGGATTTTATAAAAATTTGACTTTTTGGTAAAATTTTTCGAAAGTCTTCAACAATTTTCAGTTTTTAATCCATTTTCAGATCTTTAAACAATTTTTCAGATCTTTAAACTAATTTCCATATTTCAAATAAATGGAAAAAAAATGGTATAATTTTTTTAAAAATTTCATATTTAATTTTTTGTAATTTTTTTATTTTAAAATAACTTTGATTTTGTTTAAAAAAAAAAAGATTATCGTGTTTTTTATATTTTAATTTTTAGATTTTAAATAATTTTGTGGATTTTTTAACATATTTTAATAAATTGCAAATACTTTTAAATTTTATTGAAATAATTTTCAAAATTAATAAACATTTTTTTGATTTTTAAATAATTGTTTTATGTTGTTTTTTAATTAGTTTTTGGATAAATGTATTTTTGTGACCAAAAGTGCAATTTCCTCTATGTATATGCATGTATCCTTGTCTTCCTCTTTAATTTGTATATGTATGTACATAGGGGTTAATACAATATGACACGATATGGTACGATATATATCATAAATGTATATGTATATATTTCTTGTATCCTTCTTTGTATGTGTATATATGTACATAGGGGGTGAGTATTTGGATAGAGTGCACACGATTTTTAATGAAAACAATAATTTCATCAATTTCAAAATTCAAAATCCTCAAATTAGCATTTTGGTCAAATTGTGTAAAAAATGTGATTTTTTTTAGTACAATGGGGAATTTGGGAGGACACACGCACTTGTATGGAATCGAACCCGGGTCATTCACGGAATGACAACATTTGTCTCAACCACTAGAGAAACAAAGTTGATCCCAAAAATGTGTTTTTTTAAGTTGGTGGGTAGAAAAGAATACCCACTATTCAGTGAGTAGTTAAAAAAATTCCCCATTACTTATTATGTATAATAAAATAATAAGGATCACATTGACATAAAATAACATGAGCATTCACACGTGTTGTGAAACTTGACTCAAGATTTTATATTTGTGATTTAAAGCATTAATCTTAACAACTTGGAACATTCGTTCAAGATATAGATATTGTCTGTATGTTTGGACCTTTTAGCCCACATCAATGTAAATAAATAACAAAAAAATAAAAAAATCTGTTTTCTTTGGGATATGCCTCATTCATTTGTACGTACAGCATGCTTCACCAAACTGAAAATTGTTAAAATATAATACAACCAATAATAGAGTTTGTTTTAATTATGGAATTTCCTACTTCAAATTAACCAATGAATTAAAGTATGAGTAAATCTGTTTTTTTTTTTTTCAACAAAAAAGATAACTTCATTAATTCAACATCTTGCAACAAATTACAAATGACCGAACGGATGAACATTTGTCCATACAACAACATAAATATAATCCATGAGTTTAGCTTAACGCATGAAAGAACACGATTTGTTGATCTCCTAATAAAGACACAAGAAACTAGACGTAGTTCCTCGAATCGCTTAAACAACACGAAGAGAGTCAATTTCTATTGTTACTATTGCATCTTAAAACACTCCTTGATCCAGCTAAAAGTATAAGTAAATTCTTAGAAAATGAAAGATAAAACTATATGAGTTACTTGACCTAACCCATACTCTACTCAAATTCAATACAAAGAACAAAAGCCAAATCTCAGCTTCAAAAAATTAAAGTGAAAAATAGAAAATATGACCGGTTGGAGACTTGTGGTGGTAAATTAACGTCGCAAACACGTATAGTAAGTTGGAGGATTTGCTGCCCACGCCAGAAAAGGCTTTTTAGTTCAAATTATAATCATTATAAGTAGTTAGTTAAGAAAATTATTTTCCTAACTATTATAAGCACAGTCCACTTCTAATCATCACATTAGAGCAGTTGCTTCCATACCACATCTCTAACTAATTCTATATGGGCGTCATCTAAATCCAATGTCAAACTACCTACATATGTCCCAACCCACCACCTATTTCTGAAAATTTAAAATTTATGTGTTTTCACATGTATATTATATATATCAGTTTAATTATTAATTTTGGAAAGATGAGGTCTTGGAGGTCATTATTTTTTATTTTTATAACCAAAAAAATAACGACTGATTGTATTTAATTATTTTTTAAAAAATAAATAAATAATCAATAGCTCCAAAATGGTGGCACAAAATATTTCGGTCCAGACCAGCCCTTAGCTAATTTCAGCCCAAAAAGTCAAGGATCAATCTTTTAGCCCATTGCTTTCAAGACCCGAATCCAATTCCAAAAGATAAAGACAGCCCCAAAGATCAGTTTTTTGTTTAGGGTTACAATCGAATTGAACCGAGCCGAGCTTTTGAGAATTTATCATCGAGTCTAACTCGAGCTTGATTTATCGAACATATTGATGGCTCACGAACTTTTTGAGTTTAATCGAGTCTAAACATGCTTAGTAAATATAAATTATAAATTAAATTATTCTTCAATTTATTACAAAAATAAAATTATATATATATATAAAATGCATAATATATCTATTTAAAATATATGAAATGTTCAAATAAATAATTTTATTTATATATATTTATATTTATCATAAGTAAACGTAAAAGTTAAAAATTAAACTCAAATTTTTAATTTAATTTATATGAGCTTACTAACGAGTCTACTCGCGAGTTTACTAACAAGTTTTCTCATGATGAGCTTGTAACACAAATTTCTTGTCAAGCAAATATTATAAACAAGAAAAATAATACAAATAAAATTTATTGAATCAAATCAAATAAAAGGAGTACAATTCCTAATAATCCTCATATTCTTCTCTTCAAAAATAATATTCGAATATTCGAAGGTAGATTCGTCACTTGATCTCCTTCAAGCTTGAATTTGAGGCAAAATAATGTTAATTCGAGGGCTTGACAAAGCCTTAATCTCGAATTAAACACTTGATTTGACTCGAATCCGATGATGAATGCCTTGAATCGCGCCTTGAACACCATGGACTTCCTTCGATTTGGACTTCTTGATTTGAGAGAATTCGCCTCTTGCTTGGACTTCTTCTCTAGGATTTTTTGTGTTTCAATGAATTATGAAGAGGGCCTCTATTTATAAGTGTATGATGAGAATTCTTGCAATAATTGTCGGATGAAACGAGGCGATTTGATTGGTCGATCATGATTTGTCTTGCATATCTTGCCATAATCAAAAGATTGTGATTTGATTTGATCTGACTTGATTTATTTACCAAACAAAATTGATAAATCACTTCCTTATTTGCATGATCTTGTCTTGATGGCCAAGAATGAAGATTTTGACACTAGCAATATTTGGCAAGAAATTTAGGTGTCTACAATCGCCCTCGCAATTTGTTCACGGACAAAGATGTCATGGAGTGAATGAATCGCGAAATCATTTCACTTCGAATTAATTTGAAGCACATAGATAGTTTATACTCATATCAAGTAGCTCTTGAATTTGTAGATAGTTTATACTCATATCAAGGAGCTCTTGAATTTGTAGATAGTTTATACTCATATCAAGGAGTTCTTGAATTTGAATTGATTTGCAAATAGTTTATACTCGTGTCAAGGAGTCTTCATTTAAACTTGACATATATTGATAGTTTATACTGTCGTATCAAGGAGTCTTCACTTGAACTTGGATTTGTAAACAGTTTATACTCGTGTCAAGGAGTATTCATTTGAATTTGAGATTAAAAAAACAGTTTATACTCGTGTTAAGGAAGTTCTTGAATTTGTAGACATATTGATAGTTTATACTCGTATCAAGGAGTGATCGTTTGAATCGAGATATATTGATAGTTTATACGTATCAAGGAGTATTCACTTGAGTTTAATATATGTTGATAGTTTATACTCGTATCAAGGAGTATTCACTTGAGTTTGATATATGTTGATAGTTTATACTCGTATCAAGGAGTGTTCATTCGGATTTGAGACATATTGATAGTTTATACTCGTATCAAGGAGTATTCACTTGAACTTGGGATATAGACCTTTTATACTCATGCCAAGGAGTGTGATTGATAGTTTAGGCTCTTATCAAGGAGCATTTGAGAAGAATTTATTTGGCATCTTTAGATAGTTTATGCTCGTATCTAGGAGCATTGAGAGGCTGAAGATGACTCAACTCCATCATCATTATCATCATCGATATTACCTGAGTATTCTTGTTCATCGGCATTCATATTCTTGTTCATCGGCATTCATGCTTATCTCGATGGCATATGCACGCGTGGCTAATTCTTCAAAAGTTTTTGGCTTGATCCCTTGAAGTATGTAGCATAGACCCCAATTCATTCCTTGGATGCACATCTCAATTGCAGAAGCTTCTGACAGTTGATCTTTGCAGTTGAGGCTTAAGTTTCTCCAACGATTGGTGTAGTCGATGACAGACTCTTCATTCAATTGACGTGAATTTGTAAGTTCAATCATGCTAACGGTTCGCCGTGTGCTATAGAAACAGTTGAGAAATTCTTGTTCCAACTGCTCCCAACTGTCAATTGAATTTTCCCCTAAGTTGGCGTACCAATCGAATGCAATTCCCTTCAAATATCGGACAAATTGCTTCACCAAGTGATCTCCATAAGTCCCAGCGTCATTGCACGTTTTAATGAAGTGAGTCACGTGTTATCTGGAACCACCTTTACCATCGAATTGTTGGAACTTTGGAGGTTGATAGCCAATCGACATTTTCAAATTATCAATTCTCGAAGTGTATGGCTTGACATAAGCGGAAGTTGACTTGGAGCTTTCATCAAACTCTTCTTTGATAGTTTCTTTAATGAATTTATTCACTTGGTCAATTGGAATCATCTCGCCAGACGAGACTTGCAGCTCTTCAGTTTGAGACTTCTCATTTTCACATGATTGACGTTGCTTAGTGGGCGTTTCAACATTTTCTTGAACTTCGACTTGTTTGCCCATCACGCGACTTGAATCAACTTGATCTACTTTGTCCATCAACTTCATGATTTGAGACTCTCGATCTTGAACATGCTTTGTGAGTCCATCTATAGCCCTTGTCAAGCTTGCAATTTGCTCCTCCAGAGTTGTAGCATTTATCACCATGACGGACGCCACGTTTGAAGTGAATGAGTAACTTGACGCCGAGAGAGGAGTTGATGAAGCAGACATATCTTTAGATCTCCAACATCTTTGTTTGCGTTGCCCTGGAGTGATTCATCCTCAACAATTCCGAGCAAGGGAGTGATCTCCGAAGGTGCTTGCAATTTCTTGGATACGACGCCTTGAAGACTTCCACTTGGGCGTTTGAGGAGTTTGATGCAACAACTTTGACTATTATCACTTGCGATTGGCCATGATACTTTGAGGACTTTAATGAAGAGAAGAGATGAGAGATAGAAACTGCCCCACGGGGCGTGCCAAAATTTGTAACACAAATTTCTTGTCGCAAATATTATAAACAAGAAAAAGTAATACAAATAAAATTTATTGAATCAAATCAAATAAAAGGAGTATAATTCCTAATAATCCTCTGATTCTTCTCTTCAAAAATAATATTCGAATATTCGAAGGTAGATTCGTCACTTGATCTCCTTCAAGCTTGAATTTGAGCCGAAATTTAATTCGAGGGCTTGACAGCTTAATTAATGCATGCACCATTCGATCGTCCAACAAAAAGTCCTTCATTTTTTCTAGAAAATAGGAAGTTAGGGTTGTGATTGGTTGTGAAATTTTTTTCCAAATTTTTATTTTTGAGAGAATTGTTTTTGGAAGTGTGATTGTTTGTGGAAGAAATGAAATTTTTTCAAAGAAAATCTCATTTCTCTCCAAAATTAACTCATTTTTCACTTCATCTCTTACACTTCCCAATACCCAATTATACTATGTATTTCTCTCTCTTCCCCCTATTAATATAAGTAATTTCGATAATTTCTTTAATTCATCACTATTTTTGTTATTTTTCTCTTAATTTTGATAACAAAAGGTATAAAATGAGATCTATATTGCCTATTTTTTGATCAATTTTTTTTATTTTTATTCAGTTTTCTTGCATTATATTTTACACTATTTTTTCCATAAAAATTTTCACAAATAATCAAAATCTCTAAAAGATTCTCCATTACATCAACACAATTATTACTTTTTCTCTACACATCTAACTTTTACTTTCAAGAAAAATTTCATCACTATTCTCTCATAAAACGAAAATGGATTTTAACAAAAGACAACCAATCACAAGAACTTTGTTTGATTTTCTTCCAAAACTACCTTTGATTTATCAGAAATTACAAAAATTAATTTTAGTGTACATCTTAAAATATTCATGTCATTCAGAAACTTCCAATTTAAAAGAAAAATTACAGATACATAATTAACTTATTAATTAGATTAAGAAAATGACTTTGAAGATTTATTTAGAAATAAAAGATCTACTCGTAATTAAAGGTGAGCTGTGAAATAAACACTCACTGTATATATATATATATATATATATATATATATATTCAAATTCTGAAAAACATTTTTGTAATTAAACTACATCAAAAGTTTGTCTTTTGATAAATCATATGTAATACACGGTGTCTTTCAAGAATAAAAAAAGATACATATTCTACCCATCAGTAATATTATATGAAATATTTAATTTTCTTGGGGACATCCTCAATTCATATTATTCAACATTAATAACAAAGAAATAAAAAATGTCTTATTTGGCGACGAGAAAAATAATCCATAAAATATTAACATAAACTTACATACATTTCAAAAACATAAAAAAGTAACAAAAGAATTTTAACTCGAAGGAAAATTCTTCATTCCATTCAACAAAACCATAATAAACAATTACCTTATCAATGTTATCACGCAAGAACAAATATAATATATATATATATATATATATAAGAAGAAAAAAAAAAAGAAAGCAATAAACGAAATACACAGAATCATAACTGTTTGCTGTAACCCAGTTCGTAAGAAGCCACCATGGACTTATATATCTCGAAAATCAGCCTATTCTCAAACTCAGTTCTCGAATAAGCCATTTTAGCGTCGCGAGCTTTTGGGATCCGTTTAACACCAAAAACGTTGACGCTGTTCGATGAGCCGGAATTGTTGGCGAACCTGAGCATCATGTTCACGTACGCGTTTTTCAATCGGCTCCACAGTTTCAACGGCGAAGCCAGCCGGATTAGCCGCAGCTTCGGCGCGAGCCGTAGCCGCCATGAGCGCTTCGAGTTGGCGGCTCCAAAACGAGCCACTTTCGTGTTTCTTCGGTTTGTTGGTGATAATCTGTTGTACCCTCTTCTCTTCCACTGCCTCCTAAGGCTTCCAGCTGTAAATGGGATGATTTCCATTATACTGCTCAAATGTATTGAGTTTAGTGTGTGTTGTGTGTTTTTCTTTTTTGTATGTTTTTTTTTTATTTGTGTGTGAGAGGGAGAAGGAGAGGAGATGGGTTTTGGAGATGATGGAATAATTTTGAGGGAAGTTTTTTGAGGTTTTTATAAGTGGTGAAAAAAATTACTCAGGTCAAAAAAGCCGGTAAGAGAAATTTAATCATGACCGCACGATATTTAATCAGTGGATATGATATGTTGTGTGGAATTCAAGGAAGTGTCCTAAACCGGTCAATCTTGGATTTTTTTGAATAGTATTTTACTTTGGTCAAATATAAGAAGCACAAGTTTGATTTTATGGTGTGACCTAATTGGATTTTTGTGGTATAATTTTCAACAAATTTAAATAAAGAATAGGATTATTTACAAAAGTTACCCTGAGGTTTAGTTTGATCCCAAAAAAAACGCAATTACTTTTTAAAATCGCAAATAGTCACTTAATATTTGTCTATTTTACGAATTGCATCGTCAAGAGGCGGTATTTGTTACGTAAATACAAATTTTACGGGGGTATTTTTTTAGTGATAATTAATAAATAAAAAATAAAACGAATGAACTAATCACAAGCCAATCAAGTAGCTTAGATAAGGGGGTGTTTGTATTTGGGAAGATGATAGGAGTTTTTGTAATTAAGCTAAGTCTCAGGGTTGTTTTTATAAGTATTCCTAAGTTGGGAACAAATTTTCTATTCCATTTTTTGTATTCCGCTATCTGTTACACCACATTGGATGGTAGACATGTGTTAAAAATAAATATATGGTGTTGATTTTTTAGATATAAAATACGCATCATCTAATGGAGTGGAACATCATATCTAATACTAATAATCAGACAAGTAGGGAAAGAAAGAAGTTATTTGTAATCACTAGTCGAATTGAACTGGGTTGGTGCAGTCACAAAATGTAGTCAAATTACGTTGCTCATACAGAGAGTTGTCATCTTCCCCCTTTTTTTTTTTTTTTTTTTGCATTACTTTGTGGTCCTCCAAACTTTTTGACGTATCATCATGACTCGGAACAAACGACAAAAAATAGCTATTATGCTTCTGGAAGAAACGAATTATCGACAACTGAAACTACCAACACTATGACCAAAAAAGGTAATGAGATCCCATTTCAAATGTTCTTTTTATTTTTCTTTTGGTTTTTTTTTTTTTTTTTTTTGTATTAAACAAGATGAAATAACTAAGATATAAAATCCTGAGCCAAAGAAAAAAGACTCCACCTTTCAAACATGAGAAAAGGAGAGGCAAACAAAAAACAAAACTAAACAGATACAATATATAAATCATAAAACATGATATTAAAACTGTGAGATGTGATTATTGGTTGGATGAGTAACTGTTTGCATTTCCAATCAAGGTTTGGACGATCTACACCAGACTCATTTATGATCAGCAGATATAACGGAAACTACTGAAGAACTCCGAAAGAACAGATTTGCTAATATCTGAATAAATCTAAATCGAAAAGGAAAAAACAACAACAAAAAAAAGTAAACCAACTCCCACTGAGGGGAAAAATTTTAAAAACACAAGAAGAAAAATAAGAAACACATCAAAAGAAACTATTATCCCCTCTTTTAATAGTGTGAGTGGAGGATAATGAATTATTTTTGCAGAGAGAAAGACAGAAAAGAATGGGCGGCTAGGGTTAATAGATTGAATTGTGTCAACAAGGCATAATGACAAGGAATAAATGGAAAAAAGGGATTTGAATCGTATGTCTAAGCTTTTGATATTATTTCGTTGTCAAAATTAGAGGTGTGTACAGTCAGGCCAAAACCAAAATTTCAATACAAATCGAAATGAGATCGAACATTTTGGTATATTTTCCGAACCTGATATTTCAAAACCTGGCCAGTACACGAAGAATTCCTCATCCTTCTAAAAATACATATCAATCATTCCGAACAAAAATCGAAACTTATTTTATTTTTTTATTTTTTGAAATTTAAGTTTGTTGATTTTATTTGACTAAAACAAAATGGTAGTACTGGTAAATTTCTCCTCCACGCTCATGATATTCTTTGACAAGCAGTTTCAAGCTTTTTTCACCACTAACCTTACTCACCAACACTGGTCATTGTCTGATGCTCTAGCAAGTCTAGCCACCATCCCACCACTTGAACCGCTTTCTGACGCCGTGGAATCACCATATCCAACCTGATAATTGCTTTTATATGTGCATGTTTGGCCGGAACACATGGTATTATGGTATAGTCCATTTAGATAATGAACTTCTTGATAAGTAACTTTCACTACAAGAAAACTGCTGATAGACACCACCAAAAAGACACCGGTTTTATGACTTTACTGGTGTCTTTTCCTTTTTAACTCCGGTTTTGTAAGAAACCGGTGTCTAATCAGTGCTGTCGTTTGATAAACAACACCGGTTTCCTAGAACCGGTGTCTATTATAAAACAATTTCCCAAATAGACACCGGTTTTGGCATCGGATTTCGAAACCGGTGTCTATTTATATAAATTTATTAAGATTAGACACCAGATTTTTTGACACCGGTTATAGAACTGGTGTCTATAATATTTTAGAACCATATTTTTCGACATCGGTTATAGAACCGGTGTCTTTATTTTTTAGCACTAGGGTTTAGGGTTTAGACACCGGTTCTAAAACCGGTGTCTTTATTGCCCCTAATTAATTAGCTAGGTTTTTACTTTTTAGTGGAAGATGGAACAATAGTAAAAGTTGTAAGATTTATCTTCTCCAAACGATCTCTGGCCGTCGCCCGTCACCTCTCCCCTCTCCCCTCCGCCCGCCCGTCGCCCGTCATCTCTCCCCTCTCCCCTCCGCCAGTCGCCAACCTCAGCGTCTGTTTCTCTTCTGCCAACCTCAACCCCTTCTCGTTGCCGCTCGTCAACCTCTGCTCGTCGTTGTTAAAATGTCAACTCCTCCGGCGCTGATTCCATCTCGCGAACGATCTTCGTCCGTCGGAAGGAGAAGCTTCGGGGCACCTCACTGCCGAATTATCGCATCCAATCATGAATCCCGAATAGTAAATCTCTCATCTCTTTAGAAATTATTACGAATGAAATTCTTAGAAATATTTTATATGGTTTTGTCCGGTTGAAATTTCTGTTTGTTTTAGCTCGGATTTGATAGATCCACTTAGGTTTTGGTTGGAAGTGTCTGAGAATTTTGTTGAGTTTTGCTCTTGACGTTATGATACTAGATCCATGAATTTTCTCTTTTGTAAAGATAAAACTTTATTTATCTTTTCACGAGATTCTCTTCTGGTAAAGTTGATTATGATTTGTAATATATTTTTGGCCTATTCCTTTGATGTCGTCTCTTTTTCGGGAAAACAATGTCTGTGATTTGTGCCATGTGAATACTGAAAAATTGAATTTAGTTTATCTTTTCGAGTTTGGGATCTATGTGTGGACGAGATTTATAGTAAGTTCTAGATTGATATCTGAAATCAGAATTTCAGTGACTTGTGATTAAAAGGTAATTTTAATCTTTTTACAGTTCCTAATGTTTGGTTATACTTTTGCGAGTCGGGATCTTTTGTCAATTTCTTTCCCAAATCGTCCGTCCATTCAGCATTGAAGAGCGGAATTTGAGTTCAGTCTGAGTTCGGAGTGGCAATTTAACCTGTTTCGCTGGGGTTATAATCACACTGAAAGCCGTAATTTCATTCATATTGAAATCTATCAACGCATTAAGTGAAGGAGAAGTAGGGGGTTATATGTTATCAAGTATGGCGGATCAGGGGAAAGAATTGATTCTTCAATTTGCGCCCTTTCAAAGTTCAGTGGACGAGGGTTTCTGGCATAGGTTATCATCACTGAAGCTTAACAAGCTGGGAATTGACGAGTCTCCTATTCCTATCACGGGTATGCATTCTTTTAGACGTGGTTTACATACAATGTTCAAGCTTGTGTTTGAGTTGAGTTTTAATAAGTAGATTTTAATTGCATTTGTTATAGCAATTATTGCTAGATTGATTGAAATTCAGATTTCGACAAACGATCCTGCTTTTCAGTTTTGGGTTGTGTCTTGTGGAGTGTTAGATTTGCATTGGAGGTATTACTTATCTTCTTCATTGAGTTTATCTTTGAGCATATTTTCTCTTATTATGACCTAAAGAGTCTAGCAGTTGAAATTATTTAATCTAAAGAGAGAAGAACTGAACGTAAAGTGCTGTATATTGGGCCCTTAAATCAGATAGCATGGAAAATTTAGTGTTTATTTGTGATACTGTAAAGGCGGGGTAGTAACTTAAATCAGATCAGATCACTATATGATTTAAAGAAACTAGACAATAGCTGTTGATGATTTTAACTGTACAGGATTTTTCTCATTATTGGTCTGAGTGATGTTACGAATATTTCGTTCGGATGTTATATGTATATGCAGACTCACTGTAAGTGAGTTGCAGTGTCTTTCTGAGTAGGTTCATTATTGGTCGTTTGATTCTACGTTATGAATCGTGTTTGTTTTGTTCTGGTGTTTGTGCTCTTAGGCAAGCTTGCTGATTTAAGTTTTTTGAGAATATATACTTTTCAAAATGTTAAATGCAAGTAAAAAGGCAAACTTTGATTAATGCAAAATCTGTTTTCCATCAAAAAAAAAAAAAAAGATAGTGGAGGTTTCTTGTGTAATATCATGGTGCCTTTGTCACATTCTTATTGATTATTGTCCCATATCCATCTGACCGGATTGAAATGGTGGTGCTTTATTTATTTTTTAACTTTGGGGCTAGTTTATTACCTTGATGAAGATTATATGGGGTTGTGGATGCAAGTGGAACTTCATTTAGAGTAAACTACACTGATTAATTTCTCTGTGGTATTTATGCTTTTTTTTTTCTGTTTCTTTTTAAACTTGTTTATTCTGTTGAATTATGTGGTTGGTGTTTGAAGAATCATGGACTTTGTATGTTAGAATCATTTTCTGATAAAAAAAATCTAGGAATAATTAATTACAAAGCACCCCTGAGATTTGGGTTATTTGACATAGCATTATCTGGCAGTATGCATCAAGATATGAAGGTGGTCTGGTGGCTAAGTGTTATTTTGCAAAGCATAAACTTGTGTGGGAAGTTCTCGAAGGTGGTCTCAAGAGTAAAATAGAAATCCAGTGGTCTGATATCACACAGGTGGTCTGTTATTTTGCTTCAAATTTCTTGTGTAATATGCTTTTTGAGGGATGCAAATGTAGTTTACTGAATATCCATTTGATGATATATGCTAATTATTGATGCTTTTTCCCCATCTTTTGATCAGGTCTGAGCAATCAAATCAATTCTGAGGAAATCTTGTTCTCTTATTCACATTTGCTGCATCAACCAAGTTTCATGTCTGAACTTGATATCCAAACTCCCACCACTTTTGGTATATGTTGATCATACGGAGAAGCTTGAACATTTTTGAAAGCTTGAATGATATGAGCTATGTTGATCATATGGATTTTGTTGCCTTTAGTTGAATTATATAGTCTTTTTGTTGGTTGATGGAATTAATTGAATTATGAATTTATAGTTGTTTTATCGAAAGGAAACTTCGCTACTAGTATTTTTTTGTTGGATTTTGGCTATTGGAGGTGACTTTAGTATTAATGGATTTCATGTTTAATTGGTAGTGAACTTATGATGGTTGCTAGAATTGGAGTTCATAATGATTGTTTATTTATATGGTTTTTTTGCAGCTTTGGGCCGGTGTCTTTGCGTAAATAAACAACCCTTTTAAAACCGTTTCTAAAAACATTAAGACACCGGTTTTGATGCGGTGTCTATTCATCAAAAGACACTGGTTTAAAACCGTGTCAAATACATAAACTTTTAACATCGGGGCCATAGAAAGCGGATATTTTTTCTCTAAGACACGGTTTTAAACCGGTGTCAAAAAGTTCAGACTTTTAACACCACATGGCTCTAACACGGTTGGTTTACTAATAGACACCGGTTTAAAACCGGTGTCTTTAAAGGAAAAGACACCGGTTTTAAACTCGTGTCAAAAAGTTCAGATTTTTAACACCAGTGGATCTAACACAGGTTGGTTTACAAATAGACACCGGTTTAAAACCGGTGTCTTTAAAGGAAAAGACACCGGTTTTAAACCGGTGTCAAAAAGTTCAGACTTTTAACACCAGTGGCTTTAACACCGGTTGGTTTACTAATAGACACCGGTTTAAAACCGGTGTCTATCAGCTTTTTTGTAGTAGTGTTTTCAAAAAGCCTCAAACTATAGATTTTCTAGAATGGACTTTTTAGGCGCGTGACTTATCTAAAATTCCATTCTCTAAACTAACCACTAAACATCAATTATTATTGAAATTGACTTTTAGATCCAAAAGTCCATTTCAAAAATGCGCAAACAAACAAGCACCGTATGTTATACTCGATGCGGAGACATGTTGGTCATACTACGCCCTGGCCCATGCCTGTGTCTGACCCGACAATTTTGTTGGAAAAACTGGTTGGTGTATATCGAATGTGAAAATAATTCGAGCTGAGTAACAATATGAAAGTCGACGTCGAGGTAAGAGTTGGACTCTTTATCTTTAAGATGAAATTATCCCGCTCATGGTGTTAACGGAATCTGGCAATCGTCTCCCAAGATACAACGACTTACGTATTGTGATTGCAACACTATATTGACTCAATGGCAAATTGGGTTTTTCACACATCCAAAATGACTAAAAAAGATGTGTTTGAATAAAATAGTTAAAAAACATCTTGATTTGATGAGAATGACTAAAAAAAACACTATATTATTAATTATCATTGATTAGGTGCTTTTGAAGATAGTGAGTTATGTTGTTGGCTACAATCTGATAGGGCAAAGAATCTGGTTTCTCGTAGTATTTGAAATCAAAAGTGTGCTCTTACCCTGTTCGATGAAATGTCACACCAAAATTCCAAGTTTGAGGAAACATAGTGCAAAGATTTTATAACAATTTCTTTTGTTCACTTTTTAATTCAGGTATACCATTATCATACAGAAATTTCCAACATCAAAAAAATCGACAATTACCGTATCGAATCGATTAAATCGGATTCTGTTTCGAAACATCTCTTACCGAAAAATTTTGGTTTACCAAAAATTCAGTTATGTTCGGCATGGTAATATCAAATGCATACCCCTAGTCAAAACGATGTTACATCTAATTAAAACTCTCTACGATAAATTTTAAGCTTTATGTTAATTCTATTAATTGTCATTTCTCTTTTGGATAGTATCATACTTGTGTACTGAAAATGAAGGTGATAAGCTAGCTAGGTGTCACGTTTAATCTATTCAAAAAGATTGATTACAGAAGGAAAGAAAAATTAGTTCATACTACATATTTATTTTTCTTTAAAAATGTTTTGTATCACGTGTAAAAACGAAACACATAACACTTTTTCTTATTATTCTTTATGTGTTTTCTTTTTTTTTTTCAACCTGATGACTCTTCTTCTCAAATTTTGCAATTACTGATCATCCTCCCCATTTTAAGGAAGTATTGGATTGGTTGGTGAAGCTCATTCAAAGTCAAACTATTCAACGTATTCTTAAAATTTAACCAAAGTTCCCAAGTCATCACGCATGTTCACAGTTTGAATAAAATATTGAATCAAATTTCTTCGTTTTCTTCGAAGAATCAAGTGACCGGCATGAGTTGGGTTCCCCATAGAAGAATTGATGAGAAGAAAAGAGCAAGCAATGAATCGGATGGATATACCTGACATTAGTATACGTGGAAGGGACCAAGTAATGATGTGGAGTCAAAAGAGTCTACCGCGACTACATTCGCTGCATCAATGAATGTGCTTTCGTACTCTTCTATTCCTGCGGGAAGTGGGACTAATCTAATTTCGTTCTTGTCTGAGCTAAGAGAATTCAATGAATCGTCTCTTGCACGAAGACTTTAGAGCTATCTCAGAACTAAAAATGGATCAATCTCATGTTCTAGTGGTTGAGTCTTGTGTTGTAATGACGATTGACCCGGATTCGATCTCATATGAGTGCATGTGTCTCCTCCCTTATTATCCCCTATTGTCACCAAATAAACATTAAATACTTTTGAACTGACATGATAATGTAGACTTTTCGTTTATGTCAAAACTCAGAATCATAATATCTGTTATATCAGTTATATTGTGTTAGTTAAGTTAGTTAGGTTGGTTGAGTCAGTTTTTATATCCTACGGTTCACATTAATGATAGAGATCATATGGTTAATATTAGAAGATCAATTGTATAAAGAGCATAGCTCTTCTCATCTTGTAATTCACTTTACATTTTTATAACTTTGAATAAGATTCAAGATATTCATCTTCATGAAGTTCTTTGAACATTTACATGGTATCATCAGATTTTTCTTTTTCTTCCACAGATCTTCTACAACTTGATTCATCTATTGAATCATCATCTTCTCATTGATTCATCCCTTTGAATCATCATTTTCTTCTACTACCGAGTCACGATCTTGAATCACCTACAGATTCGTGACATTTCAAGTTCATTTTCCAATCAAGATTTCAATGGCTTCGACCCCTACTCCCATGGATGATTTTAATTCTCCATTCTTCCTTCATCCCAGTGATAACCCTGGAGCAATTATAGTATATGAACCTTTCAACAACGAAAATTATGTTTCTTGGAGTTGCGCAATCATGATGGCATTGAATGTGAAGAACAAGACACGATTCATTGATGGTTCACTGCCTTCTCCCTCCACAATTGATCCTCTCTACTGTTCCTGGCAAAGGGCAAATAATCTAGTATTGTCATGGATCTTGAACTCGATTTGAAAGATATCGCCAAAGCTTCTTATATTTTGCATCGTTGAGCGATGGTCCACGAAGTTTTTCATTTGAAAAAATCACTCGACTCCATTTCTCAAGGACATTCCTCTGTTATGACTACTATAATTCATTTAAGGCCTTATGGGATGAATATGTGTAGGTCCAAGGGTGTGAGTGTAAGGTTTAGAAGGGGGGTTGAATAAACCTTACCAAATTTTCGATTTAGTCCTTTTAAAAGTTCGAGTTGATACTACACCGTGTGTCTAGGTGGACAACCAATTTAGTTAATCAGAGAGTTAGTCAGTCACTCAATGCACTGACCGAGTTGATAGAATAACTCATTTGTTAAGACCGAATTAGCTGTTGTGGTTTGTTTTCGCCGGAAGACTTAACACCCTTAAGTTTAGTTTAGTAGAGATTTAAAGCTTGATTTAGTACTTAGAAATTATCAGTTGGATAGCAAATATGTCGTTAATTAAACAAATATAATGCAGAATTAAAGTCTTTGAAATGTAAAAGACACGATAAGTTTTTATAAAGGTTCAAGATGGGGTAATTCTTCTACTCTCTCTCTTCTCCAACTCCTGGTGGAATCTACTAGGTATTGATCAAGATACAAAGTGGTAATCCGGATACAAGTCTTGATCACACGGTGACTTGATCCTTTGGAACTCGACCTGGAGACGCCTTGATCACTCGGTGCTTGGCTTCTCGACGACTCGGCTTATTCAGGCATTTGCCTTGCTACTAAAGCCCACTTGCTTAAGCTCTTTGGATTTGATCACGAAGCCCTCCAAAAGCTCAAGACTTGGTTCAACCTTAAACCTTCCTACAATCCTTCGTGGAATGTAGACCCCTTGATTCTTTAGTAATTTCCTCTTCAACCGATTGAAGTTATCTTTCCTTCACGGGTGAGTGTTGGATTGATGTTCTTCGTAGTGTAGGCTTGAGGATTGAGCGTTTAATAACTTGAGAATATTTCGAGGTTACAAAATGTTTCTTTCTTGCTTGTATGGTCAAGGTAACCTCAGAACCTACATAACCTTTTCTCGAGTTATTCCTCGGCCTTTTATAGTGATCTTTCAAAAATCGCCGTTGAAGAGATAGGCTTATTTTTGAAAGTCACTTGTGGTCGTTGGCTTGTCTTGTTGCGATCCTTGGAATTGCCATTTCCTCGTATGAATTGTTCTTGACTTTTCGAGTTCGACACGGTGTAGTGCTTCCCATTGGTTTAGTCCTTTTGCACGCTTCTCGGGGTCGAGCACTTCGAGAAAGGTAGCATGGAGATATTACTTGTTTAAGTAATTCTCTTGATTTGATCAACGGATCTTCTCGGGATTGCATTTCCTTGTTTTCCCCAGGTGACTTAGAGACGACTTCCAATCATTGGATAACTCTTGTCACTTCAACTTGAGACTTAGCTTTTCTTGAGTTGACTTGATCGATACTCCACTCACCGCATCTCATTTGCTCCTTGATCGAGTTCCGTCTTCTCTTCTTTGCCATACTCATTTGTCTTGCGGTGAGTCTTCCTTCTAGTCTCCGGTTGTCTTCTTGCATGTTTGGGCATAGCCGACTTAACTCACTTGACCAGCCCTATTTATTACAATGCGGTTTACAACAAAGAATGGGGTGCCAACTTCCTATTCTGTTTTTTACATGGCATTCATCAAAATCTAAACGATAAATTTCCCAACAATTTCCCCCTTTTTGATGATGCCAAAACTTAAAACATTCAAAATGTAAATAGCAAAGATACATACGAGATAGTGCATTCACAGAGAATGTATGTGTAGAATCAATTCTTTTATTGATCATAACATTCTTGTTCTTACACAATCAATGTTTACAAGGTGTATCAAAGCAAACATTTATCTACACAAAAAAATAAAGAATTTACTGACTTTATGAAGACTTACATATTATGTATTTACATAGTAAAATACATGAAGGGGTGGACAAGAACTTCATCTCATCTCCTTCGCCGCTCCTTCTTTCATCTTCCTCGATTCGTCATCTTTCGGTCCTCTTCTCTTTTTCTCATCTCGGCCGCCTTCTTCTTCTTTTCATATGCTTAAAGGCACTTCATCTCTTCTTAATCTCTCTTGTCTTTCCTTCCATAGCTGAGTTTGTCTCTTATTTTCTTCTTCTATTCTTTTCGCATACTCAAGATTGCTTTTAGCCACTTGCAGATTGGCTACTTGGTCAAGACGCCCAAAGTAGATCCATCCTTTCTTGCACGGATCTACGTACTCAATGTTTTTGGGCGGAGGCCTGGGTCCGAAACTCTTCCTCCACCACTGCTTTCTTCCCCTACCCGGGCGTGTATTGTCTTTGGGGTCTTCTTTCCGGTGAGTGACCGGCGGAGTGACCCAGAGGATCGGTGTAGTCCGACAGCGAAGACTTCTTCACATAACGTGAGACCCTTTTCCCAAGACAAGTCCCAAGCTTGAGCCATAGACATGTTTGCAAAGTATCCTTGGATGCGGCGTTTTAAATTCATCAAGCGATCGTGGCTCGATCCCGACATCCGAGATGGCATAAGTGTCTCTCGCTCTTTGGAATGCCTCCATGTTGTTTCAAGATGTTCATAACTCGGGCATCCATTATTCCTTCCACTTCCTCCATCCCTCGCTTCAATTGTCTTTCTCTTTTGACCATAGATATAGCAGAGTGTTGGAGTGGCGAGTCATTAGGAGTTTCTTTGCTTGATAATATCACTGTGACAAGACCTTGTTGGGGGTTTGTGCAATCATTAAGGTCACATCTCTCGATTCTTCCCCCTCAACAGACTTTCCTTCTTTTTCTCCTTGTAACTTCCTCATTTTGTCTTTCCCTTTACATTTGCTCCTCCTTTTCAACTTCGGATCTCTTTAGCGCTTTAAAGTATTCCTCTTCCCCTTTTTGGCATCATCAAAGGAGAGAGGAACCCTGGAAACATATCTTGGCAAGCGGGAAGTCGAGCTCGCGATAGCCGAGTTCGCCTCGAGTCTGCAGCTGCGGAGTATGCGGCACGAAATTGAGAGCGAGTAGCGTTGGACTCTCGCTGAAATTAGCTTCATCTCAGCCATGAGAAGGCTGAATTTTCTATCCATGTTTTCTTCCATATGATGGAGATCACTCTTATTTTGCTCACGCAGCAGCCTTTATCTCGGCGAGTGTGAGCTTCATGCATGTGCTCAATGTGTTCTCTCAATTTCGTTTTCGCATCGGCATTCTCGGCTCTCCATACCAAAGCAGACTTGTTGAACAATGTTCGAAATATCTAGCTTGTTCCACACGCATTGTTTCTTCTTTGTTGCCACCATTCCATTCCCGATTCGAATGTTATGCCTCTCAAGTCGCAGTAAGGTTGGCATCTCTGTTATCCAGTCTCATGTCCATAGAGGCCTAGTGTCTCTCCATCCATTCAATTTCAACAAATAATGCTTTGAACACCTCCCGAACTTGATTTGTTTCTTCCGTTGCGGTGACGGCCATGCGGCGTCAAAGTCATAGTCATTTGAACGATGGTGTCGGATGGAAGAATAGGATCAGTGCGTCGGGAAGCGACGAGATCATTCTCGACTCGTCGGGGAGGTCGGGTACCTCTAGAGAGAAAGGAAATGATTCTACAAAGGAATCATCACGGCCAACCGGGATTTGTTCAACGATGAGAGGTGCGCGTGAAGTTCCTTTTGGAGTCGAACTCGCTGCGGCTTGGGAGCCTGTGCGGTGGACTGTTTCACTGGGGTCTTTTGTGGACCCGAACTTATTTGAGCCTCATTTGTCTCAAGAGCCGTTGGTCTCGGTGGTTTTTCTAATTGAGTGGACGGTCCTCGGCCTTATCGAAGCGTCATCGGACGATGATGAGATTTCCATTGGTGGCTCACCATCAAAATTGAAAGTTTGACGAGTAGTCTTGAGATCGACTTGCTCGTGATCGGGAACATTCTCACCGAGTCTTTTGGATCATCACGGGGATGACTCGGCTTCTTCTTCGCCTTTCGATCCCGAAAGGTTACATCAGGATTATCCTGGGAATCATGAAGCGCGCTTATCTCCTTTTCGGATGGATCAATGATAGCGGGAGGGATGTTCTCTACTTGACCTATTTACCCGGGAAGTCTCAACCTCCCGTTGGCCTTCATTACCTCCCTTGATCTCAACTCGGTGAGGCAGGACCTCCTTTCGCGAGTGTCGGTCATTTGTCTTAGGGTCTTTCGTGGTGGCATCCATTGGAGTCTCAACCCCATGGATTGCACTTTCATCGCCCAGTGTTAACTCCCTGTGGCTGTTCCGTCTATGCCTTGATCGCATCGGCGGCGTCATTAGCCTTCGAGCGGTTGGCACCTCTCGGTGAGACAGTCTCAACTATATGAGCTTCGTTGATGGCAACTTTTGTGTATTTTGTATTTGTACCTTCTCCACTTCGCCTCCTAAATTCGTTGTGGAGTCATCTGCAGACATCCTCCGACCTTGCCTTTGCTGGGTGGAGTTTCCCCCTCCCGGTGGCGCACCGGTGAGTGACTTGGAATGGGGTCACTCGTCTCCAAACTCCCGACTATTTCTTTACCGAGTGTTCAGTTGGGGCGGGTGGTAAGACACCTTCATTAGGGGTTGGCTCGACTGGGGTCCACAATAACCCGGTTTCATCACCGATTCCTTAAATCCTTCTTCCGAGTGAGTTGGGGAAGTGGTGGCAAAGAACAACGGTGGCGATTTGCTTCGCACTACTCCCATTGGATCGATTTCAGTGTGTTTTGGAGGACTCTCCTGGTCCCTCCATCATGCTCTTCTCATGAAGAATTCGGATTCATGCATTGCTTCTTTGCATTTGCAACTCTTACGGGCAAAGCAGCAGGTCCAGATCCTCATCACTTTCTCGATAGAATATCGAAGTGAGAATGTGTATGTTCTGTGGTGCGGTGAGAGGGGCAGATCTTGGCCTTCTCTCGTGCCTCGCTTCCTCTCGATCGTCTCTCATTCTCCTTATCCTTGAAGATCTGCGCAGGATATCTTTGCGATTTTCTTCATCCGATCTTTGGGATCACAAAGGTCAGTCCAAGGAAGTTCAAGAAGTGCCTTTTCTTCTTCGATAAACTCGGGCCGTTGGAACTGTTCCTGGATCGACTCAATTTCCACTTCCTCCACTCTCGCAGAGACAATTTTGGATGTCGGGTAAGGTGGGGATAGGATCATCACATCACTATCATCTCTATCGGCCTTCTTCTTGTGTCTCACTTGCGCGAACTACGGCCGTGTCTTGATTTGCCTCTGCTGATCGCTTCTTGCAGACTTAGTTGTTTCATCAATTATATCCGGGGACTCTACTTCTTCTTAGTTTCGGTATTTGCTCGGTGAGTGGGCCGACTTAGCCGGTTTCTCAAGCTCGGATCGCTTGATGATTCTTCGTCGTCTCTTAGTTCGTACGGAGGGACTTCGGTTCGAGAGAGAGTTTCTTCCGAGTCTTGGGCGGCGGGGCGTGCTAGTGTTTTCTTCCGAGGAGCAGGTCGTCTTGGCTTTTTAGTTCTCCTCTTTTTGACGATCGAAGAAGGTAGTTGAGAGTCCTTCTCGACCGCCGCTTCTTTGGGCGGGAGACACGGCCGCGGAGGCGGGTGACTCGACTGCGGGGGCGGGAGCGAGTTTGTCTTTCTTTTTTGCGGAGAGAGCAGTGATCTTCTTCTTAGCAGCAGGAGGGCACTTGATTCTCTTAGCGGCTGCGCAGGGCGCTTTCTTCTTTGGTGGAGAGGAAACAATCAGTATCTTTGGTCGGTGATTCCCCTAACTCGTGTCGACTCTCTTGGCGTAGTCTCTCTTACGTGTGCCGAGAGAGAGGTTTGATCTCGAACATCCTCTTGTTTACATGGAACGCCTTTCCATGTCTAAGAGGAACTCCTTTCACCTCCATCACCGGCCAATCACTGGGCCATATCCTAGGGATCCTCCAAATGCACCATCTTCCTTGAAGGATTTGTTCCCTACATTTCAGCGTAGTCCTTTGTAGACAAACTCAAATTGATTTATTTTCCTTTCTTCAATGATCGCAGCCATTACGATCATCTTTGCTTTTGTGATTGGTCAAAGCCGCCAAATTTGATGTCTATGCATTTGGCAACTATGTCCAATAGTTTGTGGTAATCCTCCTTCAAGACCTCTTGTTTCTTTGTGTAAACTATTTTATCAAAGATAGTCGGGCTTGTCTACTTCCTTCCAAGCAAAGCCCAGGTTTACATCACCGTTGATTTCTCGATGCTCCTTCCGTCGGTAGTGAGCGGTGTTCACCAAATCCTTGGCGAGAGATGGTGAACTTCTTTCCATGAACAAATGATTTGATCCCTTCATCGTGAATCTCAGCGTTCACGTAGAATTGTGCGACCTCTTCCACATAGGTCATTGAGAACTCCATCGTCAGAAATGATTTTAGCCCGGACCTTTCGAGCTTTTCAGCGATTTTCTTTATGAGGGCGTCATCGGACCCTTGTTTGACCATGACCTCGAAATCTACGGTCGACCCTGTGTGAATTTGTTTTCCTAGCTTGACAAAATCATAGGTTGACGCCATTTTTCAGGATTTCACCTAAAAGAAACTTAGAAATTTGATTTGCATACTGAGAGGGTTTTGAGAGAGTTTTGCCTTTTCTTTTGAGATAGAAATGAACCGTTTTGGTGATATGTGAGAGAAAACAGACGAAAATGGGGTAAGTATGGTTTCTGAAAGGACGTGCGGGTGGTTTTTGAAATGTGATCGAAATCAACGGCTTAGATTTTGCACGCCGATTAGCATTTAATGTCTCGAATTTAATGCGGCAGCATTTATATCCAATCATAAGCTTGGTATGCAGCTTTTTGTCTGTACACATCATCATTATGCTGACGTCATTCTTAAAAACATTCCCGCTTAGTAAAAACGACTGCGTTTTTGTCACTTTGCTCATAAATGACTCATCTTATCCCTTAGCTGATTTAACTCTTTTGGTCACAGTTCTCTTAAGTGACTCAATTTGTCACTAATTCGATATATTTGTCTTTTCCGACATGGTGATTCATTTAGGCGATTTTGAGAATTCGATCCTTTTTCTCTTTTTGTGTTTCATTTCTTTTCTTTGGGTCTTCTGAGTGTTAGCTCAACTCAATTAACCCTAACTCATGCTTGAGTTCTTCAAATCTTGATTCACATAATGGTTTTGTGAATATGTCACCATAGCTTGTTTATCGGTTGAGATATATTCCAATATGATGTCCTTCTTTTCAACATGATCTCTTATGAATCGATATCGACATCGATATGCTTTGTTCTTGAGTGCAACACGAGGATTCGAGTGATTGCAATTGCACTTGTGTTATCACACATGATTGGAATTTCCTTTTCTTCAACTTCATAGTCTCTCATTTTTGCCTCATCCATAGGATTTGGGCACAAAGTTTGCCCATGACTATGTATTCTCGCTTCACCATTTGTAGAGGTGGCTATTGAATTTTGCTTCTTGCTAAACCAGAAATCACTGTTTCCAAGCATTTGACATGTGCTTGAGGTGCTTTTTCTGTCACATTCGCATCCAAAGATAGTTAAAGTCGAATAGCCAATTAGCTTGAATCCACCTTCCTTTGGATACCATAAGCCAACTTCTTGGCTTCCTTTCAAGTATATCAAGATTCTCTTATTTC
The DNA here is from genome assembly GCA_016081115.2 of Rehmannia glutinosa. Taxonomy (NCBI): domain Eukaryota; kingdom Viridiplantae; phylum Streptophyta; class Magnoliopsida; order Lamiales; family Orobanchaceae; genus Rehmannia; species Rehmannia glutinosa. The sequence continues at coordinate 67,738,663 of CM071932.1, forward strand.
TTTGTCATATGACTCTCTTTTGGAGCGATTGAAATCTCGCACATACACCTACAACAAAGGTGATGTCGCTGCTTCTTTGTGAGATAGAGCAATGATCCAATAAGTGCTCTATATCTTGTTTGATCTCTGCTTGCCATCCGCATCCATGTCCATTTTGGTGATGTATTCATTGGTATTTTCACGAGAAGATTTCTCCTCCATACCAAATTTCTTCATTAAATCTCGGTGTATTTTGTTTGACTTATGAAGGTTCCATCCTTGGTTGTTTCACTTGGAGTCCAAGGAAGAATGTCACTCTCCCATCATGCTCATTTCAAATTTGCTTTGCACGAGGTTTGAAAATTTTTCACATAGCTCTTTGTTTGTGGATCCAAAAATGATGTCATCCACATATATTTGAACAAGCAGTATGCTCTTCTTGTCTTGAATTCTGAAAAGTGTTCTATCGACTTTTCCTTTTGTGAATCCATTCTCGGTTAGGAATTGTGACAAAGTATCATACCATGCTCGGGTGCTGTTTCAATCCATATGAGCTTTCTTGAGTTTGTATACCTTATCTCCAAGAGTCTTCTCGCTCAAATCTTGGAGGTTGTTCAACATACACTTCTTCTTCCAATAAACCATTTAGGAATGCACTTTTTACATCCATCGATATACAATGAAATTCTTGTGAGTGCATAGGCAATAAACATCCTTATTGCTTCCAATCTTGCTACAAGAGCAAATGTTTCATCAAAATCTATTCATTCTTCTTGGCAATATCCTTTGGCTACTAGTCTTGCTTTGTTTCTTCCAAAGAACCTTCCTCATTCATCTTGTTTCGAACACCCATTTAGTACCAATAACGTTTTGATGGGTGGGTCTTTGAACTAATTCCCATACTTTATTTCTTTCAAACTCGATTGACTCTTCTTGCATAGTTGAATCCAATGTGTGTCATCCAATGCTTGTAACACATCTTTGGGCTCTATTTGCGAGATAAAGCATGTGAACATAGCTTCTTGTTGAGTTCGGATCTTGTTTTGACACCTTCTCTTATATCTCCAATGACAAGTTCGTGGATGGTCTTTCGGCCTTCTTACATCAAGGTTGAAGTAAGTTAGTTGGATTCAGTCATCTAGCTTGTTGTGTTGCTTTGATCGACTCTCTCGTAATCACTTAGCCGCAAATTTTCCATTGTTTTTGAGATTTGACTATCTCATCTTCTTTCGAGTTTACAAATTCAGTTTCGGCCAAAGATAGGGATTTTTCGTATGTTTGAATGATTGACTTATCGGTGACTCTTCAATATCTTCTCCATTTACATTTGGCTCATCGAATACCACATGAATGGATTCCTCTCGCAACCATAGTCCTTTTGTTGAGTACTCAGAGGCTTTGCTTTCATTTGAGTATCCCTGAAGAAGATACCTTCATCGACTTTAGCATCGAAGGCCTTTAGATTGTCTTTGCCATTGTTGTGGATGAAGCATTTACATCCAAATATTCTAAAATATGCAACATTTGGTTTTCTCCTGCCCAAATCTCATAAGGAGTCTTTGTCACCGTTCTGCTTTTATCATACATCTTTTTTTGAGTGTAGTTTGTGTTGATTGCTTCAGCCCCAAAATCTTTTTGGTAACCCCGCTTGCAACTAACATGGTCCCTTTGCTTCTTTGAGAGTTATATTCCTTCTTTCTCGCAACTCCATTCTTTGTGGAGTCCTTTGCGCAGATAATTCATGACCAATGCCATTTTCAATACAATATCGAGTTATTATCCCATTGACAAACTCGGTTCTCTGTCATCCGATCTTATTTTGATAATGGTTTGGCTCTTTTCATTTTGAATTTTCTTCATCAACGTGGCGTTTGTCAGAGAGTTTCTTTCTTTTTACACATGAATATAGTCCATGTATATCTTGAGTAGTCATCTACTACCACCAAGGTGTATTTCTTTCCACTTATGCTATTTGGTTCCCTTTGGGCCAAATAGATCCATATGTAGCAGATGTAATATTCTTGTTGAAGATGGACATGTCTTTTCTTTGAATGAAGATTTGATTTGTTTTTCCTTCGACATGCATCACATATACTCTCCTTCTTGTATCTTCGAGTCCGGAAGTCCTTCCACAAGATTACTTCGGCAAGCTTGTTAATCGTTTTGAAATTTAGGTGGCTCACTTTTTGTGCCACAACCAACTTGATTCATTTGTGCTTTTGGCTAATATACAGTCTTTGTGTGTGTAGCGGTTGACCAATCTACTACATACATGTTCTTTTGTCCGCATCCTTGCAACACAACTTCATTCTATTCAAGTATCCTTGATTTGGCATACACCCATGTTAAATCCAACATTATAGCCCTTGTCACGAGTTGATCGATGCTTAGCAAGTTGAAGTTGAGTCCTTCAACATATGCAACATCGTGATTTCTAATCCGTTCCTCTTGATGGATCCAATGCCTCTTATTTCACCCGGAGCTTCATTTCCTCCAAATATGACTTTTGCTCCTTTAACTTCCTTGAATTTTGACAGATTTTTCTTGTTTCTGTCATATGTCCGGAAGCGACCACTATCCATGTACCAGGTTCCTTGGCACTCACTGTTCCTTGAACCGCAATCAAGGAAATTAAGTTTTAGGTACCCATACTTGTGCGGGTCCTGAGGGGTTAGAGTTGTAAGATGATCCAACCAACTTATAGCCAAATGATTTGACTCTAAGGGGTTGCCATCTATCGTGCCATAATCATAATTAATCTTGGCAAATTACTTGGGGATTTTAGGTTCATACAAATTTTGTCTCTTTTGTCTATATGCTGTGTATGTGTTTTTTAGCAATCTCCTTCTTTGGGTAATTGTGGTGTCTCCGAGTGTAGTGCCTAGGTGCATATGTGTCTTTGATGAAAGCTCTTATATTTTTGGAATGGCCTTTCTTTGAGTTCTAGGCCTTTGCCATTTGGGCTTATATTCCATAAGTCTATGCCGATAGTTCACATTATTCCAATCGGCTTGGCTTGGATATTTTCTACCATTCCCATCATATGTATTTCTTTTATAGATTTTAAGGGTTTTTGGTAGCTCTGCTGTTTTTCTTCTTTCTGAGTATTTTCTGTTTGGAGTTTCTTTGAGGAACTCGATGAATCTCTTCTAAGTGTCCTTTCAGCCGCACTCAACTCGGCTTGTTTCCTTTTCCTTTATAACCAAGGCCAGTTTGCTTGTAATTGTGCTTTGGAGTGAATGTGTGTGCACCCTTTGGAGTTTTAGATTTTTAGACTCTTCATTGCTTGAAGATCCTTTTTCCAAAATTACTTTTGGAGTTTGACATAGCACTGAGAGGAATTAAATCCTAAGCCTGTCTTGTCTCCACATTCTCTTTGACTCATAATAAGATCATCCAATGATTTAGATGCCTTAGTGAATGAGGCAATCACATTTTGAGGTCATTCTCCCTCTTTTCTATGGCAGCTATTTCTCGCTATTAGCTTGGCATTTTCAACCTTTAAACTTTCATTCTCATCACTATTTGACTTAGAGTACTCGGACCACTTAGTGTTTGTGAGTTTTAGCTCTTGAGTAGATTTGTTTTCCTCATTTAGTAGTGTGTGTGAGGATTTAATATGTTCAAAATCTTTCATCATTTTGCCTAAGGAATCATAAAGATCAGTGGGTGATGAAGTGTGTGTGTTGATCACTATCACTAAAATACGAGTTTGATGAGTTGGAGTGTACCTCATCTTCTTGGTCGGAGTTGATCTTGTTCCTTGGCCATCAAACATATCAGGGCTTCTTCTTTGAGTCACTTGAGTAGTCACTTCACTACTCTCGACTCACCTATGTCTTTTGACTCAAGATTCTCGACCAACATTGCCTTTTTCTTTTCTTGTATTCTTTCTCTCAAGACCTTTCTTTCTTATTCATTCTGTATATGTTGACTACAGGATATGGGCGATCAATGGCATAGTGACCTGGTTGCCTACAGTTCAAAGATAGATATTCAACCTTTTGATCGACTCTTTCCATTCTTGGATTGTCCCTTTGATATTCAACTTTTTGATGATCATTCTCTTGGTTGGCCTATCTTCCCTTGACTTGGAGGGAGCCGAGTGTCTTCGGAAGATTCGCCCTTGCCTTTCTTGTAGTTCTTATTGAAGAACTTGTTGAACCTTTTAACAATCGGGGCTATTTTTCCGGATCAATGACTTCTTTGACCTCGGCTCTCTTTCCATCCTTAACAATTAGAGCAAATTTGTTTTGGGTACAACTGTCTCTTCTCGATCTTTTCTTCTCGGCTCAAATTCATAGGCTTTGAGATCCGAGAATATTTCATGGTTGGAGGTCTTCGATAGGTCCATGGAATGTCTTAGTGCCATGACCTTCATTTCCATTCATTTGGGAGACTTTTTAGGATCTTCATACACATTTCTTCTCGTGTATATTCCTTTCCAAGTGTAGATAGCTCGTTGGTGATTTACGTGAACCGAGCATCCGGTTGATCCAGGTTTTCTCTGCGATCATTTTGAAATTCTCAAATTTTTGTACAACCACTGATAATTTATTTTCTTTGATTTGCTCCGAGCCTTCACAAATCAATGTTAGTTTGTCCTGATTTCTTTATTTGTTTTGCATGATTTGACTTTATTGAACATGGCTTTGTCAAGGTTTTGTAAAGGATGTCCTTGGCTACATTGTCCAGGTTGTATCTTTTTGTCATCATTTGTCCATTCAGTTCTTGGTTTTTCAACCATAGTGGTCTAGGGGCAACATCATCGTCACCTTCAATTTGCGACTCTTCTTGTTTGTGTTCACCTTTAAGATTTGCGGTGGCCCATCCTCTATCACTATCCACATCTCATCATGTAATTTGATAGATGAGCTGCATACGAATTTTCCAATCATCAAATTCTTCATTTGTGAACATAGGGATGCGTGTCAAATTTGCTTCCATGATAATAAATTTTAATGATAAAAGGAGTTTTGAAAATTTAAGTACTAAAGCAGACTTTGAAAAGTTTGGAGATCTAGTTCAAGAACCGGTGCGGAAGGCTCAATGAACCAACCGCTCGATACCACTTGTAGGTCCCAAGGGGTGTGAGTGTAAGGTTTAGAAGGGGGGTTGAATAAACCTTACCAAATTTTCGATTTAGTCCTTTTAAAAGTTCGAGTTGATCTTACACAGCTATGTCCTAGGTGGATGACCAATTTAGTTAATCAAGAGAGTTAGTCACTCAACGGACTGGATCGAGCTGTTGATAGAATAACTAAGTCGTTAAGACCGAATTAGCTCAATCGTGGTTTGTTTTTTGGAAGACTTAACACCCTTAAGTTTGGTTTAGTAGAGATTTAAAGCTTGATTTAGTACTTAGAAATTATCAGTTGGATAGCAAATATGTCACAGAAATTAAACAAATATGATGCAGAATTAAAGTCTTTGAAATGTAAAAGACACGATATGGGGTAATTCTTCTACTCCTCTCTTCTCCAATTCCCGGAGGAATCCACTAGGTATTGATCGATATACAAAGTGGTAATAGTCCGATACAAGTCTTGATCACACACGGTGACTTGATCCTTTGGGACTCGATGAGACGCCTTGATCACTCGGTTGGCTTCTCGTGCGACTCGGCTCGGCTTCTTCACGGGACAGATTTGCTTTGCTACTACTGACCCACTTGCTTAAGCTCTTTGGATTTGATCACGAAGCCCTCCAAAAGCTCAAGACTTGGTTCAACCTTGAACCTTCCTACAATCCTTCGTGGAATGTAGACCCCTTGATTCTTGATAATTTTCTCTTGGTGATTGAAGTTATCTTTCCTTCACGGTGAGTGTTGGATTGATGTTCTTCGTAGTGTAGGCTTGAGGATTGAGCGTTTAATCACTTGAGAATATTTCAGGTTACAAAATGTTTCTTTCTTGCTTGTATGGTCAAGGTAACCTCTGTAACCTACGTAACCTTTTCTCAGAGTTATTCCTCAGCCTTTTATAGTGATCTTTCAAAAATCTGCCCGTTGAAGAGATAGGCTTATTTTTGAAAGTCACTTGTGGTCGTTGGCTTGTCTTGTTTCAGTCCTTGGAATTGCCATTTCCTCGTATGAATTGTTCTTCAGCTTTTCAGAGTTCTGACACGGTGTAGTGCTTCGTATTGGTTTATTCCTTTTGCACGCTTCTGGGACCGAGCACTTCGAGAAAGGTAGCATGGAGATATTACTTGTTTAAGTAATTCTCTTGATTTCGTGCAACGGATCTTTTTGATTATCTCGACTTGATTGCATTTCCTTGTTTTCCCAGGTGACTTAGAGACGACTTCCAATCATTGGATAACTCTCTTTGTCACTTCAACTTGAGACTTAGCTTTTCTTGAGTTGACTTGTCGATACTCCACTCATTTGCATCTCTTTGCTCCTTGATCGAGTTCCGTCTTCTCTTCTTTGCCATACTCATTTGTCTTGCGGCGGAGTCTTCCTTCTAGTCTCCGGTTGTCTTCTTGCATGTTTGGGCATAGTGACTTAACTCACTTGACCTTGACCCTTTATTTATTACAATGCAATTTACAACAAAGAATGGGGTGCCAACTTCCTATTCTAAGTTTTACATGGCATTCATCAAAATCTAAACGATAAATTTCCCAACAATATGTTAGTTTTAGGCATCTCACAAAATGTTCTTGTGGCCTTTGCACATGCATTGTTTCCTCTGCCATGGCTCAAACACAACAATCTGATTCTGTAATTAAATTTCTTGTTGGACTACATGACTCCTATGCTCCCATTATGAGTCAACTGCTATTAGTCTCTCCTTTGCCTTCTTTGACTAATGTTTATTCCTTTTTACTTCAAGAAGAATCTCAAAGAGGGTTGAACAATTCTACTCTATCTGTCAATCCACTTGAGTCTACTGCTATGTTGGCTCAGAGACCTGCACAATCTAAGTTTTTGCCTCCAAAAGACAAGAAAAAGGCTAGGTGCTCCCATTGTGGTTTCACAGGGCATACAATTGACATGCGTTTTCAGATTATTGGTTATCCACCTGGTTGGAAAGGCCCTAAGGGTCCTAGAAATGCAAAAGACTGCTCAACAGTCAACTTTGCTACAATTTCTTTAGAAACTGAGACTACACCTGATGTTTCTGTTTTTTCTTCTACAATGGGTGAATCAATTTCTTGCTTTTGCTAAAGCTCAACAGTCCAATTCAGCTGTAAATATTTCTCAGTCTTCTCATGATCTTTCTCACTCAGTAGCAACTACTGTCTCAGGTAATGAAGGTAATAATATTATTACCAACTCACAAAAATCAGCTTATAAATGGATTATTGATATTGGGGCTACTGATCACATGCTTTGTGATTTTTCACTATATACTTCTCCTCCAAAACCAACTCAGATTTCTATATATTTACCTAATGGCAATATTGCCATAGCTACACACATAGGAGAAGTCAAACTCAGAAAATCTGGTTCTACATAATGCTTTGTGTATACCATCTTTTGAATATAATCTTATTTCTGTTTCTAACCTAACCAAGTCCTCAAATTATGCACTGCATTTTTTGTCCTCACATTGTCTTTTGCAGGACTTGACAACAAAGAGGATGATTGGTTGAACTGATATACAAGATGGATTATATCTTCTCAAATTTCACTTTGCTGCTTTAACCACTTCTGGAAAGTCCTTTCTCTGGCATATTAGACTAGGTCATACCTCTAATAAGAACTTGTCTTTGTTATATAGTTTAGTTCCTCCTTGTTCAAAATTCGTTTCTTGTGATGTATGTCATTTAGCTAAACAAAAGAAATTGCCATTTTCTGACAGTAGTTCTGTATCATGTGCACCATTTGATTTAGTACATTGTGACATATGGGGTCCTTACTATTCTATTTCTCATAATGGTTACAAGTATTTTCTCACTATTGTTTATGATTTTTTTAGGTGTACTTGGATTCACTTACTCAAAAACAAGTATGATACTTGTTCTAATTTAGAAAATTTTTCTAAAATGGTTAACACTCAGTTCAACAGGAAAATTAAGATCTTAAGATCTGAAAATGGAGCAGAATTTTTGATTCCTCAGTTTTACAGCTCTAATGTCATTATTCATCAAACCAGTTGTGTAGAAACCCCTAAACAAAATGGTTTAGTTGAACGAAAGCATCAACATTTACTTCAAATTGCAAGAGCTTTGATGTTTCAGTCAAAAGTTCCTATCTCTTTCTGGGATGAATGTATACTCACAGCCACACGTATCATAAATAGACTACCTACACCCTTACTTCAAAACAAAAGTCCTTTTAAAATGCTTTATCAAAAACCCCCAGATTATGAACATTTAAAAGTATTTGGTTGTCTTGCTTATGCCTCCACATTATCCAGACAGAGAACCAAATTTGATCCCAGGGCAGTCAAATGTGTCTTTCTTGGCTATTCCTTGGGCACTAAAGGCTATAAACTCTTAAAATCTTTAGACAAACAAATTTTTCTTTCAAGACATGTTCAATTTGTTGAAAATGTTTTTCCTTTTCACAATAATGTTTCTGAGAAAAATTCTGAGTCTTCTCTAATTTTTCCACAGATAGATTTTACTAACTATGACACTCAGTCTGCACATGTTCCTGTCACAGAGGAAAGTAATACATCTCTCATACCCTATGAACCTGAATCAAATACACAGGCCACAGAGGAGATTTAGCAACCTTCTTCCACATCTCCTATAAGGAGATCACACAGACAAAGAGCTACTACACATTACCTACAGGTATATGACTATAATCTTCCACCTTCAATTTCTAAAGGGCTCTCAGTGACACCAAAGGGCGCTCAACTGACACTAAAAGCCTCTCAGTCGACTCTATTTCTTCAGGTAAGCCTTATTGTATTTCCAATTTTCTTTCCACATCTAGATTATCTACTTAAACATAAGTTGTTCACATCACATATTAGCCATATTTCTGAGCCTAAAACATATTCTCAAGCTAGTAAACATCCTGAGTGGCAACAGGCTATGCAAGCATAAATCACTGCTTTAGAAAAGAATGACACATGGATCTTAACTACTCTTCCTCCCAACAAGCATTGTATTGGATGTAAGTGGGTTTATAAAGTCAAATACAAGTTCAATGGTACTATAGAACGATAAAAACTCGTTTAGTTGCAAAAGGATACACACAAGAAGAAGGTATTGATTATTTTGACACTTTCTCACCTGTCACAAAAATTACAACAGTCAGACTTGTCTTGGCAATGGCTGCTGCAAAAGCATGGTTTTACATCAATTAGATGTCAATAATGCTTTCTTGCATGGTGATCTCTATGAGGAAGTGTACATGAAACCTCCACCTGGTTACAATCTACCCAATGACAATATGGTTTGTAAGCTTACTAAGAGCCTTTATGGTCTTAAACAAGCTTTTAGACAATGGTTTCACAAGCTTACATCTTGTCTTATAGATTATGGTTTCTGTCAATCAAAATCTGATAGCATGTAGGTCCCAAGGGGTGTGAGTAAGGTTTTGAAGGGGGGTTGAATAAACCTTACCAACTTTTCGATTTTAGTCCTTTTAAAATAATACAGAGTTAAATTCACAGCTAAGTCCTTGAGGGACAACTAAGTTAGTTAACCAGCAGAGTTAGCCACTCAACAAACTCGATTGATCTGTTGATAGAATAACTCAGCTGTTTAGTCTAAGCCTTAACTTGGCTGTGATGAGATTTCCAGCGGAAGACTTAACACCCTTGAATTTGGTTTAAGTTTGTTTTAACACTTGGTTTTAGCACTTGGAATGCAAATTATCAGCAGATATAAAGTGATATGCAGAAAGTAAATGCTGAAATGTAAATGACACAATAAATTTTATAGAGGTTTGAAGATGGGGTAATTCTTCTACTCCTCTCTTCTCCAACTCCTGGAGGAATCCACTAAGTATTGATCAGAGTACAAAGTGGTTAGCAGTCCAGATATAAGTCTTGATCACACAGCTGACTTGATCCTTTGGGACTCAGTCTGGAGATGCCTTGGTCACACAATCGGCTTCGTCCTCGACTCGGCTTCTTCACGGCGTTTGCGCTTGCTGCTACTTGACTCACTTGCTAACGCTTCTTGGATTTGATCACGAAGCCCTCCAATAACTTGAGACTAGTTTGACCTTGAACCTTTCTACAATCCTCCTTGGAATGTAGACCCCTTTTGATTCTTCAAAAGTTTCCTCTTCAACAGTTTGAAGTTGTATTTCCTTCACAGCTTGGTGTTGGATCGATTTCCTTCGAAGTTTAGGCTTGAAGATTTGCTTGAATAACTTGAGAATTTTTTGCAGGTTACAGTTCGAATGTTAGCTTGAATGTTCGTGGTTCAGGTAACCTTCTCTCAAAGTGATTCCTCAGCCTTTTATAGTGAACTTTCAAAAATCTGCCCGTTGAAGAGATAGGCTGATTTTCAAAAGCCACTTGTGTTCGTTGGCTTGTCTTGTTGCAGTCCTTGATGTTGACATTTTCTCGTATTAAATGTCTTGCAGCCTTCCAGGTTCTGACACAAGGTGCAGTGCTTCCCATTGGTTTATTCCTTTTATACGTTTCTGGGCCTGAGCACTTTAAGACATGGCAGCATAGAAGTATTACTTGTTTGGGTAATATTCTTGACTTACGTAATGATTCTTTTGATTGTCTTGACTTGACTTGCCTTTTTCCCAGGTGACTTGAGTCTGCTCCAATGATTGAAAGACTCATCCGTCACTTCAACTTGACTTGGCTTCTTGAGTTGACTTTGATATTTTTACCAGATATCCGGTGATACTCCTTCAGTCGAGTTCTAGACTTCTCCTTCTTGCCATACTTCAGCTGCTTCATAGCGGAGTCTTCATTTTAGCCTTCAGTTGACTTCTTGCATATCCAAGCATAGCTGACTTGACTCAGCTCGTATAGCCCTATCTAATACAATGCAATTTACAAAGAAAATGGGGTGCCAACTTTCTAGTCTAAGTTTTACATGGCATTCATCAAAATCTAATAAATAAATTTCCCAACATAGCAGTTTCTTTATTAAATCATCATCTACTTCTCTAATTGTCCTTTGTGTATATGTAGATAACATTATTTTGGCTGGAAACAATCTCAAAGAAATACAGGATATCAAATCTCATCTATATGTTACTTTTACCATAAAGGATCTTGGTACTCTTAAATATATTCTTGGCATAGAGGTTTTTCGCCTTATTTTTAGCTTCACCGCAAGTGTACGGTGTAGTTTATAGAATAGGGTAAGCAAGGTCGTATCCACGGAGACTAATAAATTTATGCGCTAAGTATTGAACCAAGATAGTCTTATTTTTATTTAGACGATCGAAATTGGATGATTGTTGTATTGAGATTAAGACAATTTAAATCACTAAAACACAAGATTAAGATAATACAAATAATAGAAGTATCAAGATAATGAAATGGATTTCCGAGTTAAGGTTTCAATTAATAATCCTCTTGTTATCCGGTTTAATCAAGCCACGTTATTATCAATATTCCTATAAGACGATCACAAAGCTATTTTATCCTCCCTCTCGAGATGCATATAAAATGTAGATTGAAATACTTATGCTAGCATCTCTACTCAACATGAAGCATTCAACTCCCAAAAGTTTAAAAGATCAAATATCCTCACAAATATTTACAAACCTCTCGATTCATGCAAATATTTGTGTCGAGTATTCAAGATCTAATATTGAAACTCATCTCTCGAATTATGAATCAATATATCAAACAAGTTAAATCATTGATCAAGTGATAAAACAAGAATAAGCTCAAAATACTCAAATAGGCTTCAAGATAATAACTTCAACTAAGATCAAAACATCCAACAAGAGTTCATTAATCTACTTCCAAAACCCAGAAATCTCTCGAGTTTAGCTACACATGATTTCTAAACAACTTATAAACAAATTGTTCAAAGCCATTACAAATGAAAATGAAAGATTGAAACTAAAAGAGAAGCAAGAAAAACTTAGGAACGTCGACAATCTCTCGATATATCTCCGTTCTTCAAGCTCCAATGCAACCCGATTGTCTCCTTGATATCTTTTTCCAAGAGTTGACCCTTGTCTTGTGTTGTAGATCCCAAAAATGCCAGAATATCCTTGTGTGCGCCCCCCAAAAAGCCTTTTTATACCCACAAATCAGTTTAGGGCATAATGCTGCAGATTATGGGATTCCAGCGCAGACGCACGGGTGGTGCGTCGGAGCACGGGCTACCCATGCGCCACCCTGTTGAAATAATTCCAGTCTCTGTAGAGCGCACGGTTGGTGCGTAGGAGCACGGGCTACCCGTGCGCCATCCCGGTTGAACTCATCTATTCTCTTGTAGGGCGCACGGGTCATGCGTCGGTGCATGGGCTACCCGTGCGCCATCTTTGCAGCCTCTAAATTTCTAAATTCAGGGGTGCACGGGTGGTGCCTAAGGCACGCCCAACCCGTGTGCCCCCTGTCTTTTCCTTAGACGCTCAACTTTCGCTCTTTTTGACTTTACTTTTCGTATACTCACTCAATTCTCTGTGTTTCCACTTTGCTATCCTTGTATTCGTATTCAATTTGCTTCAAATATCATGAAATTCCTACAAAATAAGCAAAGTGTAATATCTTTTCCACAAGGAGTGAATATGTAACATTTAACGCGAGTATGTGCATGTTTACCCATCATTATAGCCAGAAATACGCCTCAAAATACATGCAAAACTCACACCTATCAAAATCCCCCAAACTTAAACTGTTGACCGTCCCGATCAACAATGTTTAAAACACGATAAGGCACAACAGGGAGATAAGAATAACAGCGCACACAAAAAAACTCACAAGAAGATTCATATTGCTCGTCATGAATGTTGAGCACAACCCAATCAAGCCTCAAATATCTGATCAAAGAACACGCCTCAAGTAAAACAAAGTGAAATGCTCTGAATTCCAACTCTCAAAGTTAAGTGTATACTCTCATCTCACGAGGATATAGGACGTGTTTACGCTTAAATCAATTCGATGTCGCAAAATTACCATAGGCTTGCAATTCGTCTCATATCTCCGCCACTAGAGTGTATGCAACTTGTGAATCAAAAAGGACTTTCTCATTTGGTTGTAATGAAGGCTCTTTGGTTTGGGTAGGAAATTTTGGATAAAGTGACTCAAACTCGAGTATATAGACCGATGAGCATATCAATCATTTGCATTACAATCCCATATGCTACTCCAATCATCCCTCATTTTTATCAACTTTATTTATCTCCATTTCCTTTCTTTCTTTTGAGAATCGCCTCAAATCACAATCCTTCGCCCCCAAGTTTATCAACTTTTCAATTTTTTTTTTCATTTATGCATTTTCAACACTTCTTTTTCAACTCCTTTCCTTCCTCTTTTGTTCCATTTAACCAAGTATGCCACTTATCCTACTCCTTCAACTCCATTTATTCCCTTTACTCTACGTTATACACTCGAGTTTAGGGTGATGGATATATTAAGATCAAGGGTTAAATTTTGTGGTTATCAAAGAAATAGGCTATAGGCTCAACTTGGCTAACTAGGAATTTCAACATCTTTAGGTAGGTAAAAGGCTTGAAAGGCTAGCAAAGATGGCCTTTAATCACATTCACAATTCGCATACAACATGTGGCCTTGACAGAGATACCCAAGCAAGTTCTAGAATTTTAACAACATGAATGATACACTCAAATCACAACAAGACTGCAAAAGATACAAGCAGTAAAGGCTCAAAAGCTCACAGGCTTGCAAATATGTAATTCAAAGCATCAAACCAAGTTTTCCATATCAACATGTTCAATGTTATCTATTCAAGGCTCAATCAACTCATAACCAACATCCAATCCCAACAATATGAATTTTCAATCAACACACAAACAATAAGTTGCAACATGCCCGGTCAACTCACTCTCTAACATCTAAGAAAGCAATAAATGTACTAAAGCCATAAACGTGCTTCTAATGCAATGCAACCTAGAATGCTCTATATGCAACTATATGAAACACGAAATGCATGATTTTTTTTTGTATCCACACTTTTCATATATTAAAATACTATCTCTCCCCCTGATAAGGGTCTTTTTATGCATGTTTTATGTGTATATTTGAGTAGAATTCGAGTTATTTTATTATTAGTTTTGTAAATTTTTGATTGTACATAGTTCATATTACTCCGTGGTGATTTTATTGGTGTAGATTGACCATTCGGGGCTAATTTTGGTGAATTTCGGACCATGGATTCATGTCAAAACATACCGGGGAGTTTAAGGATGCAAAACGCTCGAAATTCCAAGCCAAACGCGCGTCATTTCGGGGCCTTTTTGGTCCAACACGGGCAGGGGTGTCGGGCAACACGGCCGTGTTCGCGGGAGCAAAAACTCGAAATATTTGCACAAAAACAGCCTCCAACACGGCCTGGCCGTGTTGGGAAGCACTGCCATGTCGGTGAGTTCTGCACAATTAAACAAGACGGCCTGGCCGTGTGGGCGACATGGCGTGTCAGGGACCTCTTTTTGCAACTTTTCTTTGCGGAATTTGGGAGAAACTCACCAACCAACCCATTTTGGCCACTTTTGTACACTTTTAACACCCTATTTTTTGAAACATGTCTCCATGTCCCCTCCTCATCACTTGAATACAAGAATTCACCAACCAACAAGGAAAATGGGGGTGATTGTTTAATAAAAGAGAGTACTATCAATGTCTTGGTTGCCTATAAAAGCCAAGGGTTGAAATTGGGAGAATCATTCATTAGATACTCAGGAAATATTCATTGTATTCATTTCATTAAGTAGAATTGGGATCAAGGGGTCTTGGAGGAGAAAGCTTGGGGCAATATTGGAGAAGAAGGCATGGAGCAACATCATCAATCAAGAAAGAAGTCAATTGAGATTTTGAGAAAGATAAGTACACCATGTCTACAATACTTAAATATTCTTGTGTAATTTATTCTTTGGTCAAAATCATGTGTAGCTAAACTCCTAGTGTTTGAATGTAATGAACTCTAGAATGGATTTGTGATTAAGGTGTGTATGTTTTTAATAAAATCTTCATATTTTGTGTGATTCACTTATATTATGCTTCGTTCATTCGAATTGATATATGCGCAATATTGATTTGAAGTTTATTTTTCATCCGGGAAATCGAGAGATTCATGGTGAAATAGAACCTATATAAGTGAAAAGAGTTGCATGCAATTCTAGATATAGGACGACATAAATCTTCTGGATTAGGGTCAAACCAAATATGGGAATTCACAAATCGTTATAATGCTGTCTTGGGGGTTTTAACTAGAAAGAGATTTCAGTTAATCAACTTGAGATTAGAAGTTTTTCGCCTTGAGAAAGAGTTTAACTTAAATTGGGAATTTCTACGGTACACAAGACATGAGATTTTATTAAAAGAGGTTGGTTTTTGCTTAAGGGCTTACGGTTGTATTTTTAACTTGTCAAATCACAAAAACATTCTAGAGGGATTTACATTCAAACACATTTCTATCTCTTGATTTCTTATTTTACAAATCTTCCTTTATTTTTACAATTTATAATTTGTTTTCCTTTCATCAAACAAAAACTGAAAATTGTTAGATTAAATAACAAAAAGACGGTAATTATTAGTACTTACAATCCTCGTGGGAATGACACTCGGTACTCAATAATCTATACTATAAACGATAGGTGCACTTGCCTACGGTTTTAAAGGTAGCTTTTGAGCCATCAAGTTTTTGGCGCCGTTGCCGGGGATTGTAATATTAAGAACGCTTTATTTTTGTTAATTTAATCATTTGTTTTATTTTTTATTTTTGTTACCATTATCTTTCTTTTTATCTATCTTTGTAAGTCTTGGTTTATACTTATCCTCTTTGTTTACCGCAGTGTATGCCTACTCGTCGCCGAATTTGAAGCGCGACACCGCCGTAGCAACACAAAGGAAAGTACTAACACGACCACGAAGAGGATACTAACGAAAGTAAAGATTTCGTCATGGAGGATGAACAAAGAACTATGTATGACTATGCCAAACCATCCATGGACGGACGTCATCTAGCATCGTAAGGCCCATTTGTTGCCGCCAATAATTTTGAAATCAAACCGAATGTCATTCAAATGGTGCAACAATTTGTTCAATTTGCCTACCATTTAAGATCCGAATAATCATATCGCAAATTTCCTCGAAATTTGCGATACATTCAAAATCAATGGGGTCTCTGATGATGCCATCCGTTTACGCCTATTCCCATTTACTCTTCGAGGACGGGCTAAACAATGGCTAAATACTTTGCCAAAGGGAACAATTACAACGTGGAACATCATGGCCGAAAAGTTCCTTTTGAAATATTTTCCATCGGCCAAAACTGCACGATTGAGGAATGAAATCTCTTCATTCACTCAAGAAGATGACGAGACCTTGTACGACACTTGGGAGAGATTCAAAGAATTGTTGCGGAAATGCCCACATCATGGTCTTCCTATTTGGATGCAAGTCCAAACATTTTACAATGGGCTACTCTCGTCAACAAGGCAAATGATTGATGCGGTACCGGGGAACTTTGAACAATAAAACACGGAAAAGCGCCCAAGATCTCGATAGAGGGAATGGCCATAAATGGCTATCAATGGAAATCCGCACGAGGTAAACCTAATGAGCAGTGGGTGTTTATAATGCGCAGATGCGGTGGTTACACTAGTTTGCACATGTCGAAGCTTTGACCCAAAAGATCGACGATCTAGCGGCTCCTAAACCACCACCAACGCATGTTTTATCTTGTGAAACTTGTGGAGGATTGCATAATCATCGGGATGCCCACACACAATACCTCACGCCGAACAGGCTAATTACGTTGGGAATCAAGGCGAAATTACCCAAGTAATCCTTACAAAGAACACATACAATCCTGGGTGGCGACAACATCCTAATTTCGGTTGGGGAAACCAAGGCCAAGTACGACCTAATCCCAATTCTGATCTACACACGTCTCCCGGATTTTCGCCAAATCAAGGTAAGCCTAACTTGGAAGATCTTATAACAAAGTTTGTGCAATCAACAGATACCCGATTCCGGGCGGTGGAAACATCCTTGAGAAATCAAGAGGCATCTATCCATAACTGGAAAACCAAATAGGCAGATTGCGAAGATGATTTCCGCAAGGCCACAAGGTAGTTTGCGGGTAATCTCGAGCCAAACCAAGGGAGCACGTAAAGGCAATCACCATCATTTTTCCACATGAGCATGATTATGCCAATGCCACCATGCGTAAATACGTGGAGGATGACATGCCCAAAGAAAATCTCATGAAAAAGGAGGTTGCGAACACAAACCCAAGATCCCTTAGGAGTCTAACAGAAGAAGAAGATAGAAGGGAGGACAAATTTGGTAAGTACCTTGATTCTTTCAAACAATTACATGCCAATATTCCATTTGTTGACCCTCCTTCAAAGCATGTTAGGGATCTTAATGACATCATTCCTAGTGAAAATAAGCTCAACAAATTATCAAATGTGCAATTGAATGATAAATGTCCTTCCAATGAACTACCACAAAAATTTAATGATCCAGGAAGTTTTATTATCCCTTGCACAATTGATGGTTTACCTGTTGATAGAGCACTAGCCGACTTGGGAGCTAGTATCAACGTGATGTCTTATGAAACATTAAAGCATGCGGGATTAGGTGAACCTAAACCTATTAGGATGGACATTCAATTAGCCGATAAATCGATTAAACATCCTAGAGGTATTATTAATGATGTGTTAGTCAAGATTGATAAATTCATGTTCCCAGTTGATTTTGTTATTTTTGACATGCATGATGATATTGATGTTCCTCTAATTCTTTGACGTCCTTTCTTGGCTACGGCGAAATCTATCATTGATGTGCATGAGGGAAAATTAACTTTGAGAGTAGGGGATGAACAAGTAATTTTTAAAATTCATGTTGATATTGAAAAGGATACTACTTGTTCTTTTGTCGATTCAATTCCTTTGCATGATGAGAAACTCTTGGAGAAAAGTGTTGTTCAAAGTCCATGTTGGAAGCTTATGCCCAAAAAGGGGACCGAAAAGGTCGAAATGCACATTTTGAAGCTTGAGGTTGGGGGTAGTCCTCCTAAACACCAAAGGGATTTTCATATGTTTGAAGCTCCACCCAACTAATCTTCACATTTAGGTGAGTTAGTCCAGCTATACGACTTTAAAGAAGCGCTACCCGGGAGGCAACCCGATGTTTGTGTGCAATTATTTTCATTTATTTTTTTTATTTTATTTTCTTTCAAAATAATCACAAGTCCTTAGAGTCATTTTCAAATCAAAAAAAAAACTCTTGAACATCTTCTTGGTTGTCCTAATTGGGAATATTTGAGATTTCATGGTATTCGAGTTGTGTGTTGCTTAACTTTGATTAGGTATGAAGATGTCGTTGAAGGTCCCGTACCAAAACAATCCAATGGTCGCTCAACACCGATTCCACTATTGTAGTAAGGTCGTATTTTTCTTTTTCCACCTCTTTTATATCATTCTAATTTCTTTGCTTTTTGAGTATTGGTATGTGTTTGTCCATTTCTTTCTTTCACATTGAGGACAATGTGAATCTTAAAAGTTGGAGGTGGGTACAATAACATTTTCGGAATGTTTGTATGCTTGTTTGTGAGAGATGTGATTTTTTTTTTTAACAAATTGAATGTTTGCTATTCAATAACTTGGCCCAATTATACCTACATTAACTTGTTAATTTGTGTTTTCAAGGTGAAACAATTGATTGTCTAGGATAGATTGACGTGGATGCAGGCTAAATTTTGATGAGATTTCTAACACCATAAATACTTGATGTGTTAATGCATATACGACGATACCTAGCGCTATGAACGTCTGAGAACTCGTGATTTAGTAGTGGTTAACTAGTTGTTAAACCAAGCTTGCGAAAAAAAAAGAAAAAGAAGAAAAAAAAAGGACCAATCGAGGTTATACTCCTCTATTTGTTGTTGCTTAGTAATTAGGAGCATTCATGAGCCCCATGTTTGTCTTTTACGTAAAACGGCGACACAAATATGAGTATGGGAAACCACCCTAGGAGGGTTTGAACAGAAATTCAAAATTTAAACCTAGTGGAAGCATGCTTCGAAAGGTCCTAAAAAAAAGAACGAAAAAAAAGAGGAGAATGAATACTCCTTGACTTCTCATTCCAATAAAGTTCAAGAAGCTTGGTTATATGACTAGTAGGCTAACTACAATGATCTATTGAATTCTTGTATTTTCATGGCGTTATTGAATTGAAGTTGTTCATAACTATCGGTATTTGTGGAGTGATGATTTCAAGTCGAATAATGCTTGCCGATATTACGAGTCTTTTCTCAATCGATCGCTTTACAAAACTATGTTTTTACTTAATGGTTAATTCAGGTTGAGAAGGCCAAGAACTTTTGCTTATGTTCAATATGTTGAAAAAAATCATCTTTGTATGTTGTGATTTATTGAATCCCTCTTTTTGATATAATGTTTTGCTTGAGGACAAGCAAAGTTCAAAGTTGGAGGTGGTTTGATAAGGGTCTTTTTATGCATGTTTTATGTGTATATTTGAGTAGAATTCGAGTTATTTTATTATTAGTTTTGTAAATTTTTGATTGTACATAGTTCATATTACTCCAAGGTGATTTTATTGATGTAGATTGACCATTCGGGGCTAATTTTGGTGACTTTCGGACCATGGATTCATGTCAAAACATACCGGGGAGTTTAAGGATGCAAAAATGCTCGAAATTCCAAGCCAAACGCGCCATTTCGGGGCTTTTTTGGTCCAACACGGGCATGGGGTGTCGGGCAACACGGCCGTGTTCCACCGGGAGCCAAAAGCTCGAAATTTTTGCACAAAATAGCCTCCAACATGGCCTGGCCGTGTTCCCCAACACGGCCGTGACCAGGAACATGGCCTGGCCGTGTTGGGAAGCACGGCCATGTCAGGCTGAGTTCCTGCACAATTAAACAGCACGGCCTGGCCGTGTCGGGCGACATGGCCGTGTCCGGGACCTCTTTTTGCAACTTTTCTTTGCGGAATTTGGGAGAAACTCACCAACCAACCCATTTTGGCCACTTTTGTACACTTTTAACACCCTATTTTGCTGAAGCATGTCTCCATGTCCCCTCCCTCATCACTTGAATACAAGAATTCACCAACCAACAAGGAAAATGGGGGTGATTGTTTAATAAAAGAGAGTACTATCAATGTCTTGGTTGCCTATAAAAGCCAAGGGTTGAAATTGGGAGATTCATTCATTAGATACTCAGGCAATATTCATTGTATTCATTTCATTAAGTAGAATTGGGATCAAGGGGTCTTGGAGGAGAAAGCTTGGGGCAATATTGGAGAAGAAGGCTTGGAGCAACATCATCAATCAAGAAAGAAGTCAATTGAGATTTTGAGAAAGATAAGTACACCATGTCTACAATACTTAAATCTTCTTGTGTAATTTATTCTTTGGTCAAAATCATGTGTAGCTAAACTCCTAGTGTTTGAATGTAATGAACTATAGAATGGATTTGTGATTAAGGTGTGTATGTTTTTAATAAAATCTTCATATTTCAGTTAATCAACTTGAGATTAGAAGTTTTTCGCCTTGAGAAAGGGTTTAACTTAAATTGGGAATTTCTACGGTCCACAAGACATGAGATTTTATTAAAAGAGGTTGGTTTTTGCTTAAGAGCTTACGGTTGTATTTTTAACTTGTCAAATCACAAAAACATTCTAGAGGGATTTACATTCAAACACATTTCTATCTCTTGATTTCTTATTTTACAAATCTTCCTTTATTTTTACAATTTATAATTTGTTTTCCTTTTTCATCAAACAAAAACTCTGAAAATTGTTAGATTAAATAACAAAAAGACGGTAATTATTAGTACTTACAATCCTCGTGGGAATGACACTCGGTACTCAATAATCTATACTATAAAACGATAGGTGCACTTGCCTACGGTTTTAAAGATAGCTTTTGAGCCATCGGTAATTATTAGTACTTACAATCCTCGTGGGAATGACACTCGGTACTCAATAATCATTACTATAAAAGGATAGGTGCACTTGCCTACGGTTTTAAAGGTAGCATTTGAGCCATTACCCCCCAAACTTGAATGAAATTATAGTGTCCTAAGGGGAAAAATAGAATTTCAATAACGAAAAGTGGGGATATACCTGAATCACTGCGGTGGCGGCGGTGGGAAGTGGCCTTGGGAAATATGCCACATTTGTAACTGTTGGAGCACTTGCCACGTCTCCTCGGAACGCCGATCATAGCGCTCGCTGAACGCGAGAAAATCAGCCCGATGTTGCCTCAAATACTCCCCCTGTTGCCTCAACTCCTCTCCTTGCCGACGCAAGTCCTCCCCAAACGCATATAACATGTCTTAAAAATCAGTGCCGCGTTGGGGCCCTCCACTATGAGAAGTACCGGGACGATCCCCGCTTTGAGAACGTCGGGGGTAAGCGCCTCCGTGTGAGGACTCGGGTATATCATATCCAATTGGGGGTGATGAGGTTCCACCCCCATTTCTTGTCTGTGTAGTTCCTCCTCCTCCGCCACCATATCCTCTTCATCCTGGAAACCTTCAACTCTGCGCTTCTTCCTTGCATCTATAGCCTCTGCAATTCGGTTATGTGCGTCAGAGTTCATTACGAAGTTGGTGGTGTCCGCCAATGTATCTACTGTGGTGTATGGCGGGTTAGGCAATGGAAATGCAGCACCTTTCTTCTGTAGAAGTACCAATGTGTTGTCTTCGTTTGCTATGAACTTCATGTGGTGCAACGATGCCAAATTAACCCGAGTGCTACCCGGAATAGGCTCCAAGCCTCACAAATCGACGTTGAAATGCCGGGCAATAGGGGTAATGAGGCCCTCTATAGAAATCGTACCCCCTTCCCGCCTAGCTAACTGTTCTATTTGCTCTACGAAATTGACGGTTGTGTTGTAAGGGGTATTTGTGAGCATACACCATAGTAGATACAGCTCCTTAGTAGTCATCCCTCCAATATTTTCTCGGGCGAACACGGAGGATGCAGTCACGCGTTGTATGTACCGGAAAACTGGATTCTGGATCCAAGAGGCTTTGGCAGTCCGTGCGGCATACAACAAAGGCCTCGTTTGTGGTGTTTCCACCAGCATTCTCCAAAAGTCATATTGATCATAATTGGGCATCGGTCGGGTACGCGCGTTCGTTGGAACCTCAAAAATGGTGTTCAATTGGGTCATAGATAGTTGTCTACGAACGTTCCTCAACTGAAATCGTATCATATATGGTTCAAAAGTCCCGCCTTGTTTGAGTACTTCTACGATACTCAAAAACTCCAATGTGTATCGTTTAAAGGTCGGCCACCTTCGGCTCATGAAATTGGTCCATCCGACCTTTGCGAAGAGACGCCAAACGTCCTCATGTATCCCCAAAATTTGGGTACAGTCATCGTCGGCATAGCGTGATGGAGCTATTTGGCGACCAATCAAGCAATTCCATCGCTCAAGATCATCTGCGTTTGTCAATTCAACCCCATATGCCGCGGGACTATTTTGGTCTACCTCTGGCGGTGCCACGTCTCGTTGTGCCGCCCCGCGTGCACGTCTCCTTCCACCCTGGGGATTTCTTCGCTCGGCCATGAAGGATTTGTACCTGAAATACATTCCATTAGCATCCCAGTATCATCAATGGCAACAACAAAGTAGGGGATTAAAGCTAACATATTAGGTGATGCAAATTCACTTCCCTACGTCACTTTGATCGATCAACTACCCCAAGCAAGCAAGAATTATGGCCATTCTAGAAAAGTATTAGCTCAAACAATCATTGGCCATGCCCCATTCATTCATATTACATTCAAATATACCTCAATTACACAAGCCCACCAAGTGTTTGATAAATTGCTTCAAAGAGTATTTCATTCAAAACATAGCAAAAATATCAAAGCTAGCACCAATCATGATTCCCATTACATAATTGACAAGAAATTCACAAGAAAAACGATGCTCTTACCGGAATTTTCGAATTTTGACTCAAAGTGAACAACTTGAACCCTAGGTGCTTTATCTTCAATTTTCTTCAATCAAACTTGAATATAATGCAAATTGTAGTTCTAATGTGATGAGGGAGTGATTAAATGGGAGAATTTAGGTGGAAATTACAAGAATTTTTGAAGGCAATGAAGGATGAGGGGTGGGGCGTCGATTTGGGGAAGTTTGATAAGAAGAGCAGTTTTAAAACTGCTCTTATTTATGCCCCCTCTGTAAGGCGCACGGGTGGTGCGTCGAAGCACGGGCTACCCGTGCGCCACCCCGATGAAATCCTCAACTCTCTGTAGGGCGCACGGGTGGTGCGTCGAAGCACGGGCTACCCGTGCGCACCTGTACAACAATTTAGGTAATTTTTTTTTTAAAACACACAAAATTAGAATAAAACACACACACAAGAAAAAAATACAAAAATAAAAAAAATTGAAATCCACACTAAAAACCGTTGGGTTGCCTCCCAACAAGCGCTATAGTTTACGTCTTTAGCTTGGCCTTTTTTTTTTGTTACATCACGGGTCTCGCAAGGTGATGGATGTCACCTTCTGTTGATTGCCTCGGTGGAAGTAATGCTTAATCCTCTGGCCATTTACCATGAAAGTCTCACCATCTTTTGTTAACAATTCCACAACGCCGGGAGGATTCAATATTTTCTTTATCACGAAAGGCCCAACCACCTAGATTTGAGTTTTCCCGGAAAAAGTTTAAGGCGTGAATTGTACAAGAGGACGGGTTCCCCTGGTAAAAACTCTCGTTTCTTAATCATTTTGTCGTGCCATCGTTTGGTTCTTTCTTTGTAAAGTCGGGAATTTTCGTAAACTTCATCCCGAAATTCTTCCATTTCATTTAAATGGAGCAACCTTTCTTCACCGGCCTTTTGAAAATCTAGATTTAGTTTCTTGACCGCCCAAAATGCTTTGTGCTCCAATTCTACCGGCAAATGGCATGACTTCCCAAAGACAAGTTGATATGGAGATGTGCCCAACGGTGTCTTATATGCATTCCGGTACGCCCATAGAGCATCATCTAATTTTAATGCCCAATCTTTTCGGTTGATGTTAACCGTCTTCTCGAGAATCTGTTTGATCTCCCAGTTGGCTATTTCGGCTTGCCCATTAGCTTGTGGATGGTATGCCAATGCAACTTTATGTTTCACCCCATATTTTGCCAACAAGTTGCTCATCAATTTATTTACAAAATGCGACCCTCCATCGCTAATTAAAGCTCTTGGAGTGCCGAATCGAGTAAATATATTTTTCTTAAGAAACTTCGTCACAATTTGAGCATCATTTGTTTTGGAAGGAATCGCCTCTACCCAACGGGATACATACTCCACTGCAAGTAGAAAATATTGATAGCCCGAAGATGATGGAAATGGACCCATAAAGTCAATCCCCCAAACATCGAACAATTCAACTTCGATTACGTTTGTCATCGACATCTCGTGTCTTCTGGAAATGTTGCCCATTCGTTGACATTTTTGTCACATTGTTGTTGAGACAAATAGCAATCATTAAATAGAGTGGGCCAAGTATAGCCCACTCTGCAATACCTTCGCAGTGGTGCGGGTTGGGCCAAAATGTCCGCTAGAGGGTGAAGAGTGACATTGTTGTAGGACCCCCTCCCATTCTTCTTGAGGTACGCATCTCCTTATGATTTTGTCAGCGCACCTCTTAAACAGTAGGGGGTCGTCCCACATGTAGAACTTGACGTCATGTAGGAATTTCTTCTTTTGATATGACGATAGATTTGGAGGCAAAACTCCTGCAGCCAAATAGTTGACAAAATCTGCATACCACGGAAATTTTGCCTCGAGCATGAGTAACCGTTCATCAGGAAATTCCTCTTTTATCAATTCCGTGCTTCTTTGCGACCCCTCTTCATTTTCAATTCGAGACAAGTGGTCCGCTACCACATTCTCACATCCCTTCCGGTCCCTGATTTCCACATCGAACTCTTGCAATAATAGAATCCACCTAATCAACCTTGGTTTCGCATCCTTCTTATCAAAAAGATATTTGATAGCCGCATGATCGGTATGAACAATTGTTTTCATTCCAATCAAGTATGATCAGAATTTATCAAATGCGAAGACAATCGCCAACATCTCCTTCTCGGTAGTGGTGTAATTTTGTTGAGCACTGTCCAGCGTTCTACTAGCATAGTAGATGGATCTAAACAACTTTTTCCTCTTTTGACCAAGAACAGCCCCTACCGCAAAATAACTCGCATCACACATCAATTCAAACGGTTGGCTCCAATCCGGGACGACAAGAATAGGTGCGGTCACCAGTGCCTTCTTCAACGTTTCAAACGCCTGCAAACAATCATTGGAAAAATTGAAAGCAGCATCTTTTTCTAGCAATTGGCTCAAAGGCTTAGAAATTTTAGAAAAGTCACGGATAAACCTTCTATAGAATCCGGCGTGGCCCAAGAAGCTCCGGATAGCTTTTTCGTTTGTAGGAGGTGGTAATTTCTCGATCACTACAATCTTTGCCCGATCTACTTCCAAACCTGTAGAAGAGACTCAATGACCAAGTACAATGCCATCGCGTACCATAAAATAGCATTTTTCCCAATTTAGTACTAGATTGGTCTCTTCACATCGCTGCAAGACTAGGGAAAGATTGTGAAGACAATTATCAAAAGAATCACCAAACACAGAGAAATCGTCCATAAACACCTCCACAACCTTTTCAATAAGATCGTGAAATATAGCCATCATACAACGTTGGAAAATGGCAGGCGCATTACATAAACCAAATGGCATGCGACGAAATGCAAATGTGCCATACGGACATGTAAATGTTGTTTTCTCTTGGTCTTCCGGCGCAATCATGATTTGATTGTACCCGGAATAACCATCTAAAAAGCAATAATAATCATAACCTGCAAGACGATCCAACATCATATCTATAAAGGGAAGAGGAAAATGATCTTTTCGAGTGGCATCATTTAGTTTTCGATAATCAATGCAAATTCACCACCTTATAATGATTCTAGTAGCAATCAGTTCTTCATTTTCATTTTTCACCACTGTTACCCCCCCTTTTTTTCGGCACCACTTGTACCGGACTTACCCACGAACTATCAGATATAGCATAAATGATCCCGGCATCCAACCATTTCAACACTTCTTTCCTAACCACATCTTGCATGATAGGGTTTAGTCGTCTTTGGTTTTGCACTGATGGTTTATAAACATCTTCCATCCGAATTTTATGCATCACAACGGATGGACTTATGCCTTTTAAATCAGTTATAGACCATCCTAGTGCCGACTTATGTTTTCGTAAAACCCTTAACAATTTATCAAGTTGAGTAGGAGTGAGAAGAGATGAAACGATTACCGGATTTGGATTATTTGCCCCAAGGAATGCATATTTGAGGTGTTCAGGTAATTGCTTGAGTTCCGGAGTCGATGTTACTATTTCAATATCACGCACGGGTTGCCCGTGCTCCAGCGCACGGCCCGTGTGCTCTTCAGAGACCTCAAATCTTCCTTCAGCATCACGCACGGGTTGCCCGTGCGTGGACGCATGGGTCGTGCGTTTCTGCAAGTTTGGCTCCCTTATTTCTGACTTTGCGTTCTCGCCTCTTGCGATCTTAGGTAGTTCCTGCATATGATCTAATGCACAAACATAGTCGTACAAATCTTGGTTATCAAAATCAAGTACAACACTCGACATTGAGCACGAGTGGGTTAAACCAAATTCTAAATCATCTGTAGACAATGTATGATCAACATAATCCTCAATGCATGAACTAACTATATCCAAAAAATTACAATTCTCTACCGAATCATGAAATTTCATTGCCTTATATATAGAAAATAAAACATGCTCATCATTAACACGTAATGTGAGCTCTCCTTTTTGCACATCTATTAAGGCTTTACCCGTGGCTAGGAAAGGGCGTCCAAGTATCAGTGGAATGTCTCGATCTTCTTCCATGTCCAAAACCAAGAAATCCATGGGGAATATAAATTTATCAACTTTTACCAATACGTCTTCAATAATTCCCCTTGGATACGTAAGTCATCGGTCTGCAAGTTGCAATGTCACCGTAGTTGGCTTCACGTCGCCTAATCCAAGCTTCCTGAAAATGGACAAAGGCATCAAATTAATACTTGCCCCCAAATCACATAACGCTTTATTAAAGAAATTACCACCAATAGCACAAGGGATAGTGAAACTCCCCGGATCTTTCAGTTTTTGTGGTAGCTTTCTTTGGATAATTGCACTACATTCTTCCGTCAAATTCACCGTTTAAAAGCTTGTCATCCTCCGCTTTTTCGACATAACATTCTTAAGAAATTTCGAATAGTTTGGCATATGTTCTAGTGCGTCTGCAAAAGGAATGTTAATGTGCAATTTCTTAAATATATCAAGGAATTTGGCAAATTGATCATCAAGCTTTTTCTTTTGAAATCTTTGAGGAAAGGGAAGAGATATAGGCTACTTAGATATATTCGATTTAGATGAAGATTTTAGCTTCTCAGCCCTTGTTTGTTCCGCCTCTTTGTTCTCTTCTTTCCTATTTTCTTCAATATCATCCTTCATCACGGATTCTCCCACTTCCGGCCTCGATGCTTCATCTGAAAGTTTCAGATTCCCAGATTTTTCTTTAGGCCCCTCATATTCCGTACCGCTTCGTAAACGAATCGCCTTGCATTGTTCCTTAGGATTCATTTCCGTATTACTTGGAAATTGACCCTTGTGATGTTGACCACCCACAATTGTAGCCAATTGACCCATTTGAGTCTCCAGATTCTTTATCGTGCTTGTCACTTGTTGTTCTATCTTATCCATCCGAGAGTCTTGCTTAGCGAGGCGGCTCCTCATATCATTCATGAATGCATTAGATTGATTTATGAAGGAGGTGAGTGCATCTTCCAACAACGATTTTCCTTCCCCATTTCCGCCTCCACTTGAAGCATTAAATCCCGGCGGAGGTTGTAACACATTCTTTGTATTTGGGTAGGAAAAAATTTCATGATTTCTCAACCCTGGATGGTAGTGCGTTGGGTTTGAATTATTAGGAAATTGTTGAAATTCGGTTATTCACATAATTTACCTCTTCCATCGGATATAGAAGAGCTTCACTACCCATGCTCGTGCCTGCTTCTGGCCCCTTCGTCAATACACTCAATTGAGTTGTCAAAGCCGCTACTTGTGCCGTCAATGTTTTAATTGGGTCTGAATCCGAGATTTCGGCTACTCGTTGTACATTAGATCTTTCGGATGGCCACGGTAGCTGTTCATGGCCATTTCTTCAAGAAGGTTCAAGGCATCTTGTGGAAACCTTGCCAACAATGCTCCTCCTCATTGCGGCATCCACAAAGGCCCTCGTTTGTCCCATTAAACCATTGTAGAAGAAACATAATGTTGATCCTCCGGAAACCCATGTTGTGGACATCTACATAACAAATCCCGAAACCTTTCCCAAGCCTCGTATAAAGGCTCTGAGTCGAACTGTTGGAATTGAGTAATCTCGCTTTTGAGCTGCAAAGTTTTGCTCGGTGGAAAGAATTTAAGCAAGAACTTTTGGCTCAGTTCGTCCCATGTGCTTACACTTGCCTTGCGTCAAAGTACCCAACCAATTTCCCGCCTTATCCCGTAAAGAGAATGGGAACAGGCGCAATCTTATGGCGTCATCCGAGACTCCGTTCATTTTGATCGTATTGCATATTTGGATAAAATGTGCAAGGTGAGAGTTAGGATCTTGATTGCGAACCCCCAAATGATTTTGTTGCACCATATTGATCGAGTCGGTTTGAGCTCGAAGTTGTTGGCATTGATAGGAATATGGGCAATACCACCGTAATTACGATTCGTTTGTGGTCGAAAGTAATCACGAATGGCTTCTTTGTTGAACCGGTATCGGTAACTCGTTTCCACCATTGTTTGCGGTATTGGTAACTCATTCAAATCCACCATTATCGGATTGTGTTGTCTTTCGGCTGTCTAGTGGTAGCACTGATTCTTCTCGCGAAAGCCTCGACTTCGGTATAAGCGGTATCAAGTCCCCTTGCCTCGAGCGCGTGTTCATGCACCACCTGGACCGAACTAAAAGAAACAAGTCAAATAATGAAGAATTAAAGTGAATCCAAAATGTAAAAATAAAATTGTCTAAATTAAAATTAATTTTATCTATCGCAATATTAGCACCAAAAATTGTATTAGTCCCCAGCAACGGCGCCAAAAACTTGTTCGCCTTATTTTTAGCTTCACCGCAAGTGTACGGTGTAGTTTATAGAATAGGGTTAGCAAGGTCGTATCCACGGAGACTAATAAATTTATGCGCTAAGTATTGAACCAAGATACTCTTATTTTTATTTAGACGATCGAAATTGGATGATTGTTGTATTAAGATTAAGACAATTTAAATCACTAAAACACAAGATTAAGATAATACAAATAATAGAAGTATCAAGATAATGAAATGGATTTCCGAGTTAAGGTTTCGATTAATAATCCTCTTGTTATCCGGTTTAATTAAGCCACGTTATTATCCATATTTCTATAAGACGATCACAAAACTATTTTATCCTCCCTCTCGAGATGCATATAAAACGTAGATTGAAATACTTATGCTAACATCTCTACTCAACATGAAGCATTCAACTCCCAAAAGTTTAAAAGATCAAATATCCTCACAAATATTTACAAACCTCTCGATTCATGCAAATATTTGTGTCGACTATTCAAGATCTATTATTGAAACTCATCTCTCGAATTATGAATCAATATATCAAACAAGTTAAATCATTGATCAAGTGATAAAACAAGAATAAGCTCAAAATACTCAAATAGGCTTCAAGATAATAACTTCAACTAAGATCAAAACATCCAACAAGATTTCATTAATCTACTTCCAAAACCCGGAAATCTCTTGAGTTTAGCTGCACATGATTTCTAAACAACTTATAAACAAATTGTTCAAAGCCATTACAAATGAAAATGAAAGATTGAAATTAAAAGAGAAGCAAGAAAAACTTAGGAACGTCGACAATCTCTCGATATATCTTCGTTCTTCAAGCCTCAATGCAACCCAATTGTCTCCTTGATATCTTCTTCCAAGAGTTGACCCTTGTCTTGTGTTGTAGATCCCAAAAATGCCAGAATATCCTTGTGTGCGCCCCCCAAAAAGCCTTTTTATACCCACAAATCAGTTTAGGGCATAATGCTGCAGATTATGGGATTCCAGCGTAGACGCACGGGTGGTGCGTCGGAGCACGGGCTACCCGTGCGCCACACTGTTGAAATAATTCCAGTTTCTGTAGAGCGCACGGTTGGTGCGTAGGAGCACGGGCTACCCGTGCGCCATCCCGGTTGAACTCATCTATTCTTTGTAGGGCGCACGGGTCATGCGTCGGTGCATGGGCTACCCGTGCGCATCATGTCAGACTCTAAATTTCTAAATTCAGGGGTGCACGGGTGGTGCCTAAGGCACGCCCAACCCATGTGCCCCCTGTCTTTTCCTTAGATGCTCAACTTTCGCTCTTTTTGACTTTACTTTTCGTATACTCACTCAATTCTCCGTGTTTCCACTTTTCTATCCTCGTTTTCGTATTCAATTTGCTTTAAATATCATGAAATTCCTACAAAATAAGCAAAGTGTAATATCTTTTCCACAAGGAGTGAATATGTAACATTCAACGCGAGTATGTGCTTGTTTACCCATCATCATAGCCTGAAATACGCCTCAAAATACATGCAAAACTCACACCTATCAGAGGTGGCAAGAACTACTAAAGGCATTGCACTTTACCAAAGAAAGTATGCTCTAGACATACTTACAGAGACAGGATACCTGGGTTGGAAACCTAGTAACACTCCTATGGAAGCCAAGATAGAATTATCCAACACTTCTGGAACTTCTCTGTCAGATCCTTCAGTATATAGAAGGCTTGTTGGAAGACTACTATATCTTACTATTACAAGACCTGAATTATCTTATAGTACTCATGCTCTCAGTCAATTTATGTCTAACCCCATGTCTACACATTTGGAAGCAGCACACAGGGTGTTAACATACATAAAGTCATGTCCTGGAAAAAGGTTTTTTTACTCTTCATCTTTTTCTTTGCAGCTTCAAGTTTTTACAGATGTTGATCAGGCAAGGTGTCAAGACACAAGGAGAAGTATTAGTGGATTTGCAATTTACCTAGGGGTCTCCCTAATCTGTCGGAGGGCCAAGAAACAACCTACAATTAGTCGTTCTTCAACTGAAGTTGAGTATAGAGCCATTGCTTTAGCTACATGTGAGGTGCAATGGTTAGCATACCTGCTACCAGACTTGTAAGCTCCTATTACACAGCCCACAAATCTATACATAGACAACAAACCAACTTACCTAATTACTCCAAATTCTTGCCATCATGAAAAGATAAAGCACATCCAAATTGATTGCCAGTTTGTAAGGAAAAAGATAGCCGAAGGATTGATCAAAGTCATTCCAATCCCCTCATCTCAACAAGTTGCAGACATCATGACAAAGCCTTTACCTCCTCAACTCTTTCATCACTTCAATGACAAGTTATGCATGATTGATATTCATGCTCAACTTGCGGGGGGTGTCAAAACCCAGAATCATAATATTTGTTATATCAGTTATATTGTGTTAGTTAAGTTAGTTAGGTTGATTTAGTCAGTTTTTATATTCTACGATTCACATTAATGATAGAGATCATATGGTTAATATTTAAAGATCAATTGTATAAAGAGCAGAGCTCTTCTCATCTTGTAATTCACTTTACATTTTTATAACTTTGAATAAGATTCAAGATATTCATCTTCATGAAGTTCTTTGAACATTACAGTTTATACGACTTAAAAATCACATTCTTAAGTTTTTTTTAAATAACTCAAATATAATATGATGCTTTTATGAAATATTAAACAATCGGTTTTTTTAGCTTTTTTGGCCAATTGAAAATCTTTTTTAGCCATTTTTTTCAAACACATCTTTTTTATCCATTTTGGGGTGCGAAATATCATATTTGCCCTTTAGAAGTTTAAGCCTCCATTCACTCGAAATCATCCAACACTATTTCCTTACTCAAAAATCTCACAGTAAAATCCCTATTTCCTCACTCGAAAAAATACCGTAATCTCACCCAAAACTATCAAAATCGGCGACGGCGAACGGAGACGACGACGACGACTAGCGAGGATATGGAGGGTGCTTCGACTTCTTCTCAGGTATGTAATTTGAACCTTATTTCCTTAATTTCGTGTATTTTTGTTGTTTTAAATTGTCAATACTTGTTTTAGGTTAGGATTTGTTGTAGGTTTTGTAGAAATTCTAGGTTTTTGATGGTGATACTTGGTTTTTGTGAGCTTGAGATGTTGTTAATGGCGGAAAGTGTGAGAGAGGAGGAAGAAGAAGAAGACGGGCTATGTGTGCGAGTTACATGTGTAACTCAAAATCGAGTTATCTTTTTTGTAACTCGATTTCGAGTTACACATGTAACTCGCAATTTAGTCAGTTTTGATATGGATCATTGCGAGTTACATGTAACTCAAAATCAATTCACTTTTTAAGGTGACTCGATTTTGAGTTACATGACAGCAAGCCATTAACTGAATGTTTGTGTTTTTTTGACAGAATTGGCAATGGAAATGGGGTTCTGGATAGAATTGGAGGGGAAAACTGAATGAATACTCCAAGTGCCACTTGATAGCGGATATCAAGAAGGAGTTGACTGAGTGGGGCAATTTAGATGAGTTTAGGAATGGGCCGTTTGGAGCATTTTTGGACTTCGACTTGGACACATACTTGATCTCCAAGGGTATGCTCTGATGGCTCGGTAGATAGATCTTGGTGGAGGGATCTGAGACGGGCGACTTGTTGTTCCGCATTGGGGGGATGAAACCTCAGATTTGGGCGACGAGAGTTTGCGATATTTATGGGGCTATGCTTTGGCCCCTCGGCGATTGACCCATGCTCCTCACAGCATATCCCTCCGGCAGGAGGAGTATACCGACAGTTTTCCGATGGGGAGTCCTTGATACCGACATAGGAAGTGTCACATTTCATCGCGGGTCATTTCAGAGAGCGACCAGAGGAGAATCTGAAGATGGCGTATATCTTGTTCGTCATGAAGTATCTGTTAGCTCTCGATCCGTGGGGTACCATCTCGTTATGGTTGTGGACTTTGGTTGAGGATGTCCCCGGGTTTAGGGCATTCCCATGGGCCTCCTATGTGTATGGGCGCCTCCTCCATTATCTTGATTCTGGGATCTGAGCCCCTGCTGATCCTGAGTGAGAAGTCCAGTTCCACATATATGACTACTTCTACCCTATACATGTATATATAATTTAAACACGTATCACTTTTAACACGAGCATTTCATATTCTAATCGGGTTCATTGCTTATTTGTTTTTTGTTTGATAAAGCTATGGGCATTTGAGGTTATTTCTTCTCTTGGTCGGGACCTTACCCAGGCCTTTGGGTTGGATGGCTATCCTAGGGGCAAACGGGTTAGATGCCCCAAGAGGACCTTCAGCGCGGTGGCGTAATTTAAACGGACTATAGTGCTAGAACTTAAAAAACAACATAGAATCAAACAATTTAGTCTACTTAGGTTTGGACTTTGATGAAGTTCCTTTCTCAAAATAGGGACGATTAGGCAAATATCGAGGGACAGGTGTCCATGGCAAAATTTCGACAACTTCCTTCTTATAAGGCTCCATCTTGAATAGCAGAGCGAGTTTGTTGAAAGGGTTCCCGTTGAACTCGTAAGCGGTTGGGAGGGTTGCATCAATCTACATGAACATAAAAGTAACAAAAATTAGAAGTAAAAAGTAGTGCTTGAAATATGTATAAAAAAAAGTAAAATGAACTTCAAATTACCCAGGCCCAGTCAAGCCGATCCTGATGAGTAGAATGAACGAAATCTTGTTTGCGATCCTAAATAACTCCTGGAGTGGCAAGCATATTAGCAAAAAAGTTGTGGCGAGCTTGTAGATGCTTAACGCGGTGATTCACTTCAGAAAATCTGAAAATTTTGTCAAACTGTGACTTCAAAAGAGCCCTCGCACCCAACACGGAAGTCTAGTTAAATCCACCGACCTCCCAATCACCTTTATTCAACTCACTCACAAGAAAATCAACAAGTAAGATATCCATCGACATTGTCCACGGAGTTTTCATTTCATTGTAAAGAACATTATGGAAAGATGAAGATGTATTACTCATTTTTATGTAGATGGATGAAAGATGAAGATGTATTCCTCATTTTGATGTAGATGGATGAAAGATGAAGATGTATTCCTCATTGACGGGGTATTTATAGAAAAATTATCCTGATTCATAGTGATCAATGAAAATCTCACAAGGACAAGAAAATCACTAAAAAGCTGAAAGTACTGTATGACAAGAAGCATCAATGAAAAGCTGAAACAAAGTACTGTATGACAAGAAACATCACTGAAAAGCTGAAACAAAAGCTCATAAGACAAGAAACATCAATGAAAAGCTGAAACAAAGTACTCTATGACAAGAAACATGACTGAAAAGCTAAAACAAAGTACTTTATCACGTGATATAACACGATATCGAGTCATACAACTGGGTACAATTAAATTACATGTTCAATTTATTGATTAACTTTAGAAACTCTATCAGGACAAACCCTCCTAATGTGTCCTTCTTTCTTACAAACGCCGCATTTTCTTGGAATTCTTCTAGCTGACTGATCAATCGTGTTGCTTCCACTAGCACTCGTTGCATCATGGCAAATGGGGAGCACTGCATTACATGTAGAATGATTGTGACCCTCTTGACGACATCTAGAGCATATTATGGACCGTTGTGAGCTGCTAGATGGACCATTAGATGGAATCCGTCGAGTCCTCGGTCGGCCAGCTTGTCGAGGATTTAGAGGTGCCTTGACAACTAAAAGTCGTATCATTTCCGGCACATTCCAGTCTTTAGGATGTTCAATGGGCATGACGATTGGAGAGTAAAGTATCCGCAGTGTTTCTGTTTTATAATAGTTGTGCACGTAACTGTAGACTGATTGATTTACCTTACTGAAATAAATAGCAAAAAATGTATATAAGGATATCGTAGAGGTGAAATAATTAGTAATTTATTAAAAAACTTAAAATATACCTAATTGCCTTAATCGCATGTGGACACGACAATAGATCAAGCTAAAACACTCGGCAAGTATACGTTCTCTTTGGCTAATCAACAACAAAAGAACGCACCCCATCCTTCACAGAATAAATTAAACTACTAACAGGTGACACGTGCATCTTATCAGCCAGGGCACCTGCTTCTGCCAATCTCTTAGTTGTATCTGTGGTGACTTCATTGTTCATGTTTTGGGCCACAATTTGATGCTCGTGGAACCTTTCCTGAATGAGGTTTTGAATAGAATCGAGCAACAAACAAATGGGTAGTTTCCTCAACCAGACAAGTCTAGCATTAAGAATCTCTGCTGCATTCGATGTCATGAACCCATAGCGTCTAACTGGACAACGTACACGTGCTCACTTTTTCGTTACACGAGTCAGCTGTAACTCGATTCGAGTTAGATGTAACTCGAAATCGAGTCAATCTCGAGTTACATTTGCAGGCTGTTGTTCGAGCTTATTTCGAACTAGTTTTTTTCATGTATATGGTTTTTAAATCTATTCTACACCCAACCTCAAACTAAATACGATAGTGAAATGAATAAAGGATGAGATAGAGAACAAAATGCTTACATTACTTCGAGATTCCGATCAAAAAAATGGATTGCCGAAAATTTGCCGAAAAATTTTGTCTTTGAAATCTGAATACAACACACTTCTTGAGAGAGAGAGAGAGAAAGTGAAAGTGAAAGTGAAAAGGAGGAAGAGAGGTATATGACCTAGTGTAATATGCTTAAAGGGTATGAATGTCATTTCACACCCCAAATTGATTAAAAAAGATGTGTTTGAAAAAGTTGGCTATCATTAATCTTTTCAAGTTGGAAATGGCCAATTTGACCTTTCCACAATATTAAAATATCTTTCATAATAATAATATGACAAAATCTCACAATTTTTTTCTTTAATAATTTTTTTCCCAGTTTTATTTATAATTTTACAGAATTATGTTATACTAATTTAATTTTTATTTTTCAATACATATATCTAATTTTACTAGGTAATATAATCTTTATTGACAATTTTTATACATATGGTTTTTATGAAAATCGTTTAATATTTTTTAAATATTAGTTAATTGATCTCAATTTTTAAAAATAAATATTTGTTATAAATGATGTTTTTTCAAATTTTTCCATAATTAACCCTAAAAAATAAGACCTTTCTATAACCACTTAAAATAATATCCAAATTACGAATTTTAAAAAATATCGGATTATTCCTGTATCCAGAATTTATTACTATGTTAGAAATGATTGGGGTTCTCTACGATAAAAGTACAAACTTCGCAAGCAAAGGGCACTAACTTGAGCTCCATTATATTGTGACTATACTGTCCCTTGGCAAATTAGTCAATCATTTTATATGCTTTCATTTTTGTTGTAAAGTCTTTTACAAACCTTGTAATAATTTGTGTTCATGAATAATAACCACCATTTGTGTGCAGCACATATGATCACGAAAAACTAATAATCCGAAAAGCTTAGAGGCCCACAATGATCATCTGTATAGAACTAAGATGATTACGCATTGAGGCCCATATTCTTGGTAAGCATTTTAATTTAGTTTTTGGTCTACTATTTTGGGGATATAATTAAAAAGGCTATTTGTGAAAACTTCTCCAGCCCATGCTCCATCAGTATCTTGGAAATGCAAAGTCCAGCCCGTATTCTGAATCAGAAAAACAAATTATGATTAGAGATGGCAATGGAGCGGGTTCAAATATGGACCCGCAATGAACCCGCCCCGGACCCTTAGCTTTTTTGAACCCGCCCGGAGGTCCAATAGAACCCGCCCGGACCCGCCCCACTACATTAAGCCTTTTTTAATAGTTAATATTTATTAATTGTTTCCCCCAATTAAACCTTGTCAGACTGACGGACTAGTTGAGTATTTCAATAAAAGGAGTGAGTTTCTTTTTCTTTCTCTCGGACTCTCTGATTCTCTATGCTTTCTTGTCTTTCTTCCTCACTTCACTCCGCCAGAGATTCCTTTCTCTTGTGCTTCTAGTCCGGCGCAAATGCGAGAGTAGCCCACAACAAGTCATCTTCATCAAGCTTTTCTGTTAAAATCCAGAGCTACGGGAATTTCTTTAAATTTCTTGTGAATGTTGGCTAATTAATGTTGTACAAGATTTCTTTAAATTTCTGTGAATGTTGGCCAATTAATGTTTTACATGATTTTGGATATGAGCGAATGGAGTCTGGACTAAATTTTCTTAATTGCAGAATAAATTATCAATAGTGCTGGCGGGTTAAATAGGTCTAGACCCGCACCGGAGGGTCTTGAAGTGGAGAGGGGCGAGTTTTGAAGCGGGGTAGAGCAGGTCCCGTGTCTCACTTTTCCTTGGCGGGGCGGGTCCTGGGTTTGGCCAAACCAGCCCCGTTACCATCCCTAATTATGATTAATTTGGTCAAGTAAAATCGTAAAAAACGTTTCAATTTATCTTTAGTAAAATTGTAAAGAAGGGGATAGAAATTCAAAATTCTTTCATGCTAGCACCCTTCAAAGGAGGAGAACCAATGGGATTGATAGGCTTATTAAAGAGAATGGAGTTATTTGTGATACCCCTGAATCTATTGAATCAGAAATTACAGAATTTTATAGTGGGCTCTTCTACTCCTCTTGCCATGCCAGTGATTTTGATCTTCTTGAAGGGTTACCTCGGTCTACTTCAAATTCAGTGAATCAATATCTCATTAAGCCAGTGGAGGATCAGGAGATTAAAAAAGCGCTTTTTGATCTCAGCCCAAATAAAGCTCCAGGTATTGATGGTATGGGCCCTATTTTTTTCCAAATATTTTGGCTTTATCTCTGCACAATTGTGTCATGCTGTCAAAGATTTCTTTCTCAATTGTAAAATGCTCAAGAGTGTCAACCACACTGTGATTGCTCTTATCCCTAAAATCAAGGCCCCAACCTCTACGTGTTATTATAGATCTATTAGCCTTTGTAATGTTACTTATAAAGTCATATCCAAGTTGCTGGCTAATAGGCTCCAACCTGCCCCTCATCATTGTATTAGTGTGAACCAGTCTACATTCATTCCAGGTAGACAAATCATTGAAAATGTAGTTATTGCTCATGAGTGCATTCATTTTTTAAATGGTCTTAGGCATGGTAAGAAAGCATTCATGGCACTTAGACTAGATATGTCTAAATGATAGGGTGGAGTGGAAATTCTTGGCCTCTTTCTTTGTAAGATGGGTTTTGATTGTAAATTTGTGCAATGGATTATCACACATGTCAATTCTACTGCCTTCTCTTTTAATATCAATGGTCATGTGTCTGGTTTTGTTGTTCCTTCTATAGTATTAGACAAGGGACCCTCTTTCTCTTTACCTTTTTATCATCATATCTGAAGCTTTTTCTAATCTGATAAAACATGCCCAAGTAAAATCTTTGTTTAGTGGAGTTAAAATCAGCAAAAATGGTCCTATTATTACTCATCTTTTCTTTGCAGAGGATTCTATCCTTTTTTGTGAGGCTTCTGATGATCAGGCTTTGATTGTGAATGATATTTTGGATAGGTTTAGAAAGGAATGGTCTTTGTTCTTTTCAGTAAAAACTCTTCTAGTTCTGAGAGGAATAACATTTATTCTCTTCTTCTTAAAGAAAAACATAGTGCTAAGTACCTTGGACTCCCCTTGGTAATTGGTTGTGATAACCACAATTATTTTAGGGGTTATTTTAGGGTGTTAGATTAGGGGTTAGTTTAGATATTAATTTAGGAGTTGTTTAGGGGTTAATTTAGGTTTTAAAAAAATATAGAAATAAAAAATAAAATTAGCCTATAAATACATGATTAACCCACATATGTTTTTCACAATTTTCTCAATTCCTTACAATAGAAAACGAAGGGATCGAAGACTAAGACTTTTATCGTTCAATTTTTCGACATCGAGTATCTGCAGTTATTAAGGTAGGAATTTCTATATTATTTGTCTTTACTTAATGTTTCATGATGGTATTTTATTAATCGCAATATATGTCAAGAGAAAATAAATTCATATAAAGCTTTGGGCCATGAAAAGGGTCTTGGATCAAAAGTATCTTCGGGTGAACCCGCAATGCTATATGTAGGAACTGGCCAGTCAGAGAAAAAAAAGAAAATTAATGAATTTATTGTTGTAATTATGTGAAAGCTTTTCATGTTATAATAAAATATTGACAGATATATCCCTACTGAGCGAGATGAAGCCCACCCCTATTATTATCATGACTTTCAGGTTGAGGAATCCGGCTGAAGATATGATGTTGTGGATGGTAGAATAAATCAGGATATATTTGTATTTTAAATAATTATAATCGGACTAAATTTTGGATTTATGTCTTTAATTTATTTTTTTTCGATTTATGATTGGAATAATTATTAGATATTTAATTTGGAAGATGAATTATTATTATTATTATTA
Organism: Rehmannia glutinosa; assembly: GCA_016081115.2. Lineage (NCBI taxonomy): Eukaryota > Viridiplantae > Streptophyta > Magnoliopsida > Lamiales > Orobanchaceae > Rehmannia > Rehmannia glutinosa. The sequence goes on from CM071932.1 coordinate 67,778,239, forward strand.
TTATTAGGAAATTTATTATTTGATTTTGATGATACCATGTAAAACTTAGAATAGAAAGTTGGCGCCCCATTTTCCTTGTATTTCTATTTGTAATTGATAGGACTGCATGAGCTGATTGAAGTCAGCTATGTTAGAGTCAATCAAGATCAAGTGAAGACCAGTGTGTATCGGTGAGTGTAGTTAAGATAGAAGGCACAAACTCGACTGAAGAAGAAATTCAGCTGAGGGACAGCTGAGTAAAGGTTGAAGAAGTGACAGTCAAGTCAGTTAAGAGGCAAGTCTGCCAATTGAACTGACAATTGAGTCATTCCTAAAAGGTTGGAGCTGACTGAAGTCAAAGAGGTAAATGCAGTTGTCAAGTCAAGTCGACTGATATTAATCCGTTGCACATAAGTAAAGGATATTATTTAAATTAGTAATACGTCCATGCTTCCATTCCTAATAGTGCTCATCCCAAAAGCGTGCAAAAGGAATAAAGTAATGGGAAGCACTAAGCTTGTGTCAGTTCCTGAAAAGCTGCAGATGACATTTAATACGAGTAAATGTCACAATCACATGCTGCAACTCAATAAAAGACAAGTCAACGAACAAGAAATGTTAATTGAAAATAGCATATCTCTTCAACGGGTAAATTTTCAAATAAACACTATAAAAAGCTGAGGAAGCAAGTGAGAGAAGAACGACCAAGCACAACGAACTCTAAGAGATTTTACAAGCAAGCAAGCGAATCTGTAAATATTCTCTCAAGCTTACTAAGAAATTCCTCAAGTCCAAATTTGAAGGAAGTCGATCCAACACACTCAGTGAAGGAAAGAAACCTCATCCAGTTGAAGAGGAAACAATTTTAAGAACTTAAGGGGTCTACTCTCCAAGGTTGAAGGAGTCGTAGTAAGGTTCAAGGTCGAACCAGAAGATTTGAGCTCGTTGGAAGGATGTGTGATCAATTCCAATGGTTCGAAAGGAGCTGAAGTAGCAAGGCATCTGTCTTGTGAAGAAGATGAGTCCCAGGATAAGACAACTGTGTGATCAAGGCTATCTCGGACTGAGAACTACTTTGTAACCTGATCTGTTACTTATTGGATTCCTCCAGGAGTTGGAGAAGAGTGGATTAAAGGAATTACCCCATCCTCGAACCATTATAAAATTTGCTTGTGTCATTTATTTTTAGCATTTTATTTTCCTACTTATTTTCTATCTGTTGTTTAAAACCTAGCTGATAATAACATTTCTAAAAACAAGTGTTAAAACAAGTTTAAAAATAACAAGGGTATTAGTCTTCCGTTGAACAAAAACCTAATCAACTAAAAAGTTAACTGTTAGCTGACTCGTCTGAGTTATATTGTCAACATCTCAGTCGAGTCTGTTGAGTGGGTAACTTTGCTGAAGTAAGCCAACCGAGATGTCCACCAAGGACTTAGCTGATTTGAGTCAACTGTGTTAAAATATTTTAAAAGGACTAAATTCAAAAGGTTGGTAAGGTTTATTCAACCCCACTTCTAAACCTTACAACACACCCCTTGAGAACCTATTATTATTATTATTATTATTATTATTATTATTATTATTATTATTATTATTATTATTATTATTATTATTATTATTATTATTATCATCATTATATTTTTTTCTTTAACAATTAAAAATTCTAAAACAACGTTTTGATAATTATTGGGATAACTTTAATCTATAAAGTTGTGATTTCTTAATAATATTTTTAAAGTACTTTTATTTCATAAAATTGGGTCATTACAAGTGGTATTAGAGCAGGTCTACATTTTTGTAGGCTTGTTAAAAAAAATTGAAAACTAAAATGTATAGTTTTTTCACAGGAAAAAACAAGTCAAACTTTGTATAAGATAAAATGGTGTAATAACATCAACCTCTGTCATATCTTATCGGTCTCCTCAAGGTATGGGAATTATTAATGCAAGTTGTAGGTCCCAAGGGGTGTAAGTGTAAGGTTTAGAAGGGGGGGTTGAATAAACCTTACCAAATTTTCGATTTAGTCCTTTTAAATATTCAGAGTTGATACTACACAGCTGTGTCCTTGGTGGACAACCAATTTAGTTAATCAAGAGAGTTATTCTCTCAACGGACTCAACCGATTTGTTGATGGAATAACTCATTGTTGGGTCTAAATTAACTCAATCGTGGTTTGTTTTATTGGAAGACTTAACACCCTTAAGTTTGGTTAAGCAAGGATTTAGTGCTTGGTTTAGTACTTACAAATTATCAAGTGGATAGCAAATTTATCACAGATTTAAACAATTAAGATGCGGGAATTAAAGTCTTTGAAATGTAAATGACACAATGAAATTTTTATAGAGGTTCGAAGATGGGGTAATTCTTCTACTCCTCTTTTCTCCATCTCATGGAGGAATCCACTAGGTATTGATCAAGAGTATACAAAGTGGTAATACCAGATACAAGTCTTGATCACATAGCCGACTTGATCCTTTGGGACTCGATCCGAGACGCCTTGATCACTCGGTGGCTTCTCGCACGACTCGGCTTCTTCACAGGCGGTTGCCTTGCTACTCTGACTCACTTGCTCAAGCTCTTTGGATTTGATCACGAAGCCCTCCAAAAGCTCAAGACTTGGTTCGACCTTGAACCTTCCTACAATCCTTCGTGGAATGTAGACCCCTTGATTTTTCAAGATATTTTCCTCTTCAACCGATTGAAGTTATCTTTCCTTCACGGTGAGTGTTGGATTGATGTTCTTCGTAGTGTAGGCTTGAGGATTGAGAATATTTCAGATTTTCTAATAATTGCTTGAACGTTTTTGGTTGGTCTCTAGTCCTTCTTCTCAAAGTCATTTCTCGGCCTTTTATAGTGATCTTTCAAAAATTTGCCCGTTGAAGAGATAGGCTTATTTTTGAAAGTCACTTGCGATCGTTGGCTTGTCTTGTTGCGATCCTTGGAATTGCCATTTCCTCGTATGAATTGTTTTTCACCTTTCGAGTTCGACACGGTGTAGTGCTTCCCATTGGTTCATTCCTTTTGCACGCTTCGGGGATCGAGCACTCGAGAAAGGTGGTATGGAGATATTACTTGTTTAAGTAATTCTCTTGATTTCGGCAACGGATCTTTTTTGATTATCTCGACTTGAATGCATTTCTTTGCTTTCCCCAGGTGACTTAGAGTCGCCTTCCAATCATTGGATGACTCTTCCGTCACTTCAACTTGAGACTTGGCTTTTCTTGAGTTGACTTGATCGATACTCCACTGTTTGCATCTCGCTTCTTCTTGATAGAGTTCCGTCTACTCTTCTTTGCCATACTCGGTTGTCTCGCAATGAGTCGGAGTCTTCCTTCTAGTCTCCAGTTGTCTTCTTGCATGTTAGGGCGTAGCTGACTTAACTCAGCTTGGCCAGCCCTATTTATTACAATGCATTTTACAACAAAAAATGGGGTGCCAACTTCCTATTCTAAGTTTTACATGGCATTCATCAAAATCTAAACAATAAATTTCCTAACAATTTCCCCCTTTTTGATGGTGCCAAAACTTAAACCATTCAAAAATGCAAATAGCAAAGATACATACAGATAGTGTATTCACATAGAATGTATGCGTAAAATCAATCTTTTTATTGATTATAACATTCTTGTTCTTTTACACAACTGTTTACAAGGTGTATCAGAGCAAACATTTGTCTACACAGAAAATAAAGAATTTATAGCTTTATTGCAGAAGACTTACATCTCCTTCGTTGTCTCCTTCTTTCATCTTGTTCAACATCTTCTGCTCTTCTTCTCTTTTTCTCATCGTCAGCTGCTTTCTTCTTCTTTTCATATGCCTTCCTGGCAGCTTCATCTCTTCTTAATCTTTCTTGTCTTTCCTCCCATAGCATTGAGTTTGTCTCTTGTTTTTTCTTCTATTATTTTCGCATACTCAAAGATTACTTTTAGCCACTTGCAAGTTTGCTATTTGGTCAAGACCAGCCCAAGAGAGATCCTCCTTTCTTGCCTGGATCTACGTATTCAATGTTTTTGGGCAGAGGCCCAGGTCCGAAACCTCTTCCTCCACCACATCGCTTCTTCCTCTACCTGCGGGCGTGTATTGTCTTGGGGTCTTCTTCTTTCCGGTGAGTGACCGGCGGAGTGACCACGTGAGTGATCGCCGGTAGTCTCTCTGTCGCCTTCTTCACATAACGTGAGACCCTTTTCCCAAGATACAAGTCCCACTTGAGCCATAGACATATTTGCAAAGTATCCTTGGGATGCGGCGTTTTAAATTCATCAAGCGATCGTGGCTCTGTCCCAACATCCGAGATGGCATAAGTATCTCGTCTCTTTGGAATGCCTCCATGTTGTTTCAAGATGTTCATAACCCGGGCATCCATTCTTCCTTCCACTTCCTCCATCCCCGCTTCAGCTTGTCTTTCTCTTTTCGGCCATAGATATAGCAGAGTGTTGGAGTGGCGAAAGTCACAGGAGTTTGCTCTGCGATAATGTCACCGTGACAAGACCTTGTTGGGGAGTTTGTGCAATCATCAAGGTCACATCTTTCGATCCTTCCCCTTAACATGATTTTCCTTTCTTTTGTTTCAAAGACTTCCTCATTTGTCTTTCCTTCGAGATGCATCCTCTTTTTAAGCCGGATCTCTTCGTGCTTTAAGGTATTCCTCTTCCCCTTTTTGGCATCATCAAAGGAGAGAGGGACACTGAAACATCTTGGCAAGTAGGAAGTCGAGCTCTGCGATAGTCGAGTTTGTCTCAAGCTGCGGAGTATGCGGCACGAAATTCGGATCGAGTAGCGTTGGACTCTGTTGAAATTAGCTTCATCTCGGCCATGAGAAGGTGAATTTTCTATTCATGGTTTCTTCCAAATCTTTGTAGATCACTCTTATTTTGCTCACGCAGAGCTTTATCTTGCGAGTGTGAGCTTCATGCATGTGCTCAATGTGTTCTCTCAAGTTCGTTTTTGCATCGCATTCTCGGCTCTCCATACCCAGACTTGTTGAACAATGTCCTGAAGTATCTAACTTGTTCCACACGCATTGTTTGTTCTTTGTTGCCACCATTCCCGATCGATTGTTATGCCTCTTAAGTCAGCAGATAAGATTGGCATCTCTCGTTGTCCGATCGCATGTCCATAGAGGCCTCGATGCCTCTCCATCCGTTCAATCTCAGCAAATAATGCCTTGAACACCTCGCGAACTTGGTGATTCTTCCGAATTACGGTGATGGCCATGCGGCGTCAAAGTCATAATCATTGGAACAATGGTACCGATGGAATAACAGAGATGCGTGGAAGCGTGCGAGCTCGTTCTCGACTCTTCAGGGAGGTCGGGTACCTCAGAGAGAGAAAGTAAAAGATTCTATAAAGGAATCATCACGACCAACCGGTATTTGTTCAATGATGAGAGGTGCGCGTGAAGTTCCTTTTGAGTCAAACCTGCGCACTTGGGGAGCTGCGCGAGTGGACTCTGTCTCACTGGGGTCTTTTGTGAAGTGGACCCGACTTGCGAGCCTGTTGTTTCAACAGCCTTCGTTGGTCTCATTTGGTTTCTCCAATTGAGTAGATCGGTCCTCGGCCTTATCGAGCGTCATCGGACGATGATGAGATTTCCATTGGTGGCTCATCATCAAAATTAAAGGTTTGAGTAGTCTTGGGATCGACTTGCTCGTGCTTGGAACATCCGCGCGGTGAGTCTTTTGGAGCTATCACGGGGATGACTCGAACTTCTTCGTCCGCTTCCGATCCCGAGAAAGGTTACATCGGGATTATCCTGGGAATCATGAAGCGCGCTTATCTCCTTTTCGGATGGGTCAATGATAGCAGGAGGGATGTTCTCTACTTGACTTCTTTACCCCGGGAAGTCTCAACCTCCCGTGAGCCTTCATTACCTCCTGCAGTCTCGATCGCAAGCGAGGCTCTGGACCTCCCTTTCGACAAAGTGTCACTGTCTTAGGGTCTTCTCGTGGTGGCATCCATTGGAGTCTCAACCCCATGGATTGCACTTTCATCGCCCAGTGTTAACTCCCGTGGCATTCCTTTCGTGCCTCGATCGCATCATCAGCAGCGTCATTAGCCTTCGAGAGCGGTTGGCACCTCACCAAACTTGATCTTTCAAGCGTCTCGAGCTTCATTGATGACAACTTTTGTTTGTTTAGTGTTTGTACTTTCTCCACTTCGCCTCCGGATTCGTTGTTGAGTCATCTGCAGCATTCTCCGACCCTTGCCGCAGTGGAGGGAGTTTCCCCGGCGGCCACCGGTGAGTGACTTGGAATGGGGTCACTAGTCTCCAAACTCCCGACTATTTCTATTGAGTGTTCGGTAGTTGGGGCGGTGTTAAAACACCTTGAATAGGGGTTGGCTCGATGGGGTCCCCACTATCCCATTTCATCGCCAATTCCTTAATTCCTCTTTCGAGTGAGTGGGAAGTGAAGTGGTGGCAAGAACAACAGTGGCGATTTCTTTGAACCACTCCCATTGGATCAATTTCGGTGTGTTCGGAGGACTCTCCTGGTCCCTCCATCATGCTCTTCTCATGAAGAATTCTCGATTCATGCATTGCTTTGCATTTGCAACTCTTACGTGGCGGAAGCAGAGTCCGGATCCTCATCATGCCGATAAGACATCAAGGAGAGGATGTGTGTGTTCGTGGTGCCGGGAGATAGGCGAGATCTTTGGCCTTCTCACGTGCCTCGGCCTTCCTTTGCCTGTCTTTCCTTCTCCTTGTACTTGAAGATTTGCGGGATGTCGTGCGATTGTCTTCATCGAAGGGGATCACAGTGGTTAGTCCAAGGAAGTTTAACGAGTTCCTCTTCTTCTTCTATAAACTCGGTCGTTGGAACTGTTCCCTTGATTTACTCAATTTCCATTTCCTCCACTCACGCAGACGATTTTGGATGTCTGGGTAAGATGGAGATAGGATCATCACATCACTATCAGCTCTATCAGCTTCTTCTTTTGTCTCAGCTGCGCGGACTACGCTATTTCTTGAGGTTGCCTCTGCTGATCGCTCGCTTTCAGCAGACTTAGCTGTTTCATCAATTACATCGGGGACTCGATCGCTTCAACAGTTTCGGTATTTGTTCGGTGAGTGGTGACTCGGCCGGTTTTTCAAGCTCGGAGCGCTTGATGATTCTTCTTCGTCTTCTAGTTTGTACCGAGGGATTTCTGGTTCGAGAGACGCTTTTTTCGAGTCTTAGCCGGCGGGGCCGGTGTTGGTGTCTTCTTCTCGAGGAGCTGGCCATCTTGGCTTATCGATCTCCTCTTTTTGACGATCCGAGAAGGTAGTTGAGAGTCCTTCTCGACCGCCTTTGGGCAGCGGGAGACACGGCGCAGGGCAGTGACTCTGCTGCGGGCGGGAGCAGTTTGACTTTCTTTCTTTGCAGGGGCAATGATCTTTCTTAGCGGCTGCAGGGCAGCTTTCTTCTTTGGTGGAGAGGAAGCATTTTGTATCTTCGTGGTGGTGATTCCCCCTCACTCGTGTCGCTCTCTTGGCGTAGGCTCTCTCTCTCGTGCGCCAGAGAGGTTTGATCTCGAACATTCTTTTGTTTACATGGAACACCTTTTCATGTCTAAGAGGAACTCCTTTCACCTCCATCATCCGCCAATCACAGGCCATATCCTAGGGATCCTCCAAATGCACCATCTTCCTTGAAGGATTTGTTCCCTACATTCTCGCGAGTCTCTTTGTAGACAAACTCGGCCAGTTTATTTTCCTTTCTTCAATGATCGCGGCCATTACGATCAACTTTGCTTTTGATTGATTGGTCAAAGCCGCCAAATTTGATGTCTATGCATTTGGCAACTATGTCCAATAGTTTGTGGTAATCCTCCTTCGCCAGACCTCTTGTTTCTTTGTGTAAACTATTTTATCAAAGATAGTCGGGCTTGGCTACTTCCTTCCAAGCGGCGGCCAGGTTTACATCAGCTTCGTTGATTTCGATGCTCCTTCCGTCGGTAGTGAGATGTTCAGCCAAATCCTTGGCGAGAGATGGTGAGTCGCTTTCCGTGAACAGATGACTTTATCCCTTCATCGTGAATCTCAGCATTCACGTAGAATTGTGCGACCTCCTCCACATAGTTCATCAAACATTCCATCGTCAGAAACGATTTCAGCCCTGACGTTTCCAATTTCTCAGGAATTTTCTTCACTAGGGTGTCATCGGACCCCTGTTTCACCATGCCGTCGAAATCCACAAGAGACCGGTGTGGATTTGCTTTCCTAACTTAATAAAATCATAGGTTGGTGCCATTTTTCAGATTTTATCAAAGAAAACTTAGAGATTGATTTGAAGATAGATAGGGTTTTGAGAGAATTTTTGCCTTTTTGCTTCCGAGAGAGAAATGAACAGTTTTGGTAGTGTGTGAGAGAAACGGACGGAAATGGTTTAAGTATGGTTTATGAAAGGGCGTGCGAGTGGTTTTGAAATGTGATCGAAATCAACGGTTTAGATTTTGCACGCCTATTTAGCATTTAATGTCTTGTATTTAATGTGGCAAAGCATTTATATCCAATCATAAGCTTGGTGTGCGGCTTTATGTCTGTACACATCATCATTATCTTTCGACGTCATTCTTAAAAACATTCCCGCTTAGTAAAAACGATGCGTTTTTGTCACTTTGCTCATAAGTGACTCGACTTATCGCTTAGCCGATTTAACTCTTCTTCTCGCAGATTCTCTTAGTGACTCACCTAACTTGGTGACTTGGTATAGCTTTCTTTCTAATACTGGTGATTTACTTAGCTGATTTGTGAGTTGACTCTTTTCCCTTTTTGTGTTCCATTTCTTTTCTTTGATTCTTCCGAGTGTCACTCACTCAATTAACCCTAACTCATGTTTGAGTTCTTCAAATCTTAACTCACATAATGGTTTTGTGAACATGTCACCCAATTGTTTATCGGTTGAGATATATTCCAAGATGATGTCCTTCTTTTCAATATGATCTCTTATGATGTGATATCCGACATCGATATGCTTTGTTCTTGAGTGCAACACAGATTTTGAGTGATTGCAATTGCACTTGTGTTATCACACATGATTGGAATTTCTTTTTCCTCAACTTCATAGTCTCTCATTTGTTGTCTCATCCATAGGACTTGGGCATGTTTTGCCAGACTATGTATTCCGCTTCATTTTGTAGAGGTGGCTATTGAATTTTGCTTCTTGCTAAACCAGAAATTAGCTTTGTTTCCTAGCATTTGACATGTGCCTCGAGGTGCTTTTTTTCATCAACTCTGCATCCAAAGATAGTCAGTCCGAATAGCCAATTAGCTTGAATCCACCTTCCTTTGGATACCATAAGCCAACTTCTTGGCTTCCTTTCAAGTATCTCAATATTCTCTTAGCTTCTTTGTCATATGGCTCTCTTTTGGAGCAGATTGAAATCTTGCACATACACCTACAAGCAAAGGTGATGTCCGGCACGCTTCTTTGTAAGATAGAGCAATGATCCAATAAGTGCTCAGTATCTTGTTTGATCTACTGTGCTTGCCATCTGCATCCATGTCCATTTTGATGATGTATTCATTGGTATTTTCACGTAAGACTTCTCCTCCATACCAAATTTCTTCATTAAGTCTCGGTGTATTTTGTTTGACTTATGAAGGTTCCATCCTTGAGTTGTTTCACTTGGAGTCCAAGGAAGAATGTCGCTCTCCCATCATGCTCATTTCAAATTTACTTTGCATGAGGTTTGAAAATTTTTCACATGACTCTTTGTTTGTGGATCCAAAAATGATGTCATCCACATATATTTGAACAAGTAGTATACTCTTTTTGTCTTGAATTCTGAAAAGTGTTCTATCTACTTTTCCTTTTGTGAATCCATTTTCGGTTAGGAATTGTGACAAGGTATCATACCATGCTCGGGTGCTGTTTCAATCCATACAAAGCTTTCTTGAGTTTGTATACCTTATCTCCAAGAGTCTTTCGCTCAAATCCCTGGAAGTTGTTCAACATACACTTCTTCTTCCAATAAACCATTTAGGAATGCACTTTTTACATCCATCGATATACAATGAAATTCTTGTGAGTCGCATAGGCAAGAAACATCCTTATAGCTTCCAGTCTTGCTACAGGAGCAAATGTTTCATCAAAATCTATTCCTTCTTCTTGGCAATATCCTTTGGCTACTAGTCTTGCCTTGTTTCTTACCACAGAACCTTTCTCATTCATCTTATTTCTGAACACCCATTTGGTGCCAATAACATTTTGATGTGTGGGTTTTTGAACTAATTCCCATACTTTGTTTCTTTCAAACCGATTCACTCTTCTTGCATAGCTTGAATCCAATGTGTGTCGTCCAATGCTTGTAACACATCTTTGGGCTCTATTGCGAGATAAAGCATGTGAACATAGCTTCTTGTTGAGTTCGGATCTTATTTTGATACCTTCTCTTATATCTCCAATGACAAGTTCTCGTGGATGGTCTCTCGGCCATCTTACATCAAAGTTGGAGTAAGTTATTTGGATTGATCGTCTTGCGGTTGTGTTCTTTGCGGGTCGCTCTCTCGTAATCACTTAGCCGCAAATTTTCACTTTGTTTTTGAGATTCACTATCTCATCTTCTTCAATTTATAATTCGGCTTGACTTGAGATAGGGACTCTTTCGTATGGTTGGATGATTCACTATCATCGGTGACTCTTCAATGTCTTCTCCATTTACGTTTGGCTCATCGAATACCACATGAATGGATTCTTCGCAACCATAGTCCTTTTGTTGAGTACTCTGAGGCTTTGCTTTTGGTGAGTATCCTAAGAAGATACCTTCATCGCTTTAGCATCGAAAGCCTTTAGATTGTCTTTGCCATTGTTGTGGATGAAGCATTTACATCCAAATATTCTGAAATATGCAACATTTGGTTTTCTTCCAGTCCAAATTTCATAGGGAGTCTTTGTCATTTGTCTGTCATTTTTATCATACATATGTTTTGAGTGTAGCAAGTTGTGTTGATTGCTTGACCCAAAATCTTTTTGGTAACCCCTTGACTAACATGGTCCTTGCCGCTTCTTTGAGAGTTATGTTCCTTCTTTTCGCAACTCCATTCTCTCTTTGTGGAGTCCTTGCTCGCCGATAGTTCATGACCAATACCATTTTCAATACAATCGAGTTATTATTCCATTGACAAACTCGGTTCCTCTGTCCGATCTTATTTTGATAATGGTTTGGCTCTTCTCGTTTTGAATCCTCTTCATCACCGTGTGGTAGTTTCGTAGAGTTCCTTTCTTCTTACACATGAATATTGTCCATGTATATCTTGAGTAGTCATCTACTACCACCAAGGTGTATTTCTTTCCACTTATCTTTGGCCGGTTCCACTTTGGGCCAAATAGATCCATATGTAGCAGATGCAATATTCTTGTTGAAGATGGACATGTCTTTTCTTTGAATGAAGATTTGATTTGTTTTCCTTTCGACATGCATCACATATACTCTCCTTCTTGTATACGAGTCCGGAAGTCCTTCCACAAGATTACTTCTTGCAAGCTTGTTAATCATTTTGAAATTTAGGTGACTCGGCTTTTTTGTGCCACAGCCAACTTGATTCAAGCGTGCTCTTTGCCAATAGACAGTGTTGTGTGTAGCGGTTGACCAATCTACTACATACATGTTCTTTTGTCGCATCCTTGCAACACAACTTCATTCGATTGATATCCTTGATTTGGCATACACCCATGTTGAATCCAACATTATAGCCCTTGTCACGAGTTGATCGATGCTCGATAAGTTGAAGTTGAGTCCTTCAACATATGCAACATCTGTGATTTCTAATCCATTCCTCTTGATGGATCCAATGCCTCTTATTTCACCAGGAGCTTCATTTCCTCCAAATATGACTTTTGCTCCTTTAACTTCCTTGAATTTTGACAGATTTTTCTTATTTCCTGTCATATGTCCGGAATGTGACCACTATCCATGTACCAAGTTCCTTGGCACTCACTTATTCCTTGAACCGCAATCAAGAAAATTAAGTTTTAGGTACCCATACTTGTCTGGGTCCTGAGGGGTTAGAATTGTAAGATGATCCAACCAACTTATAGCCAAATGATTTGACTCTAAGGGGTTGCCATCTATCAGTGCCATAATCATAATTAATCTTGGCAAATTGCTTGGGGATTTTAGGTTCATACAACTGTCTCTTTTGTCTGTATGCCTGTGTATAGGTTTTAGCAATCGCCTTCTTTGGGTAATTGTGGTGTCTCTGAGTATAGTGCCTAGGTGCATATGTGTGCTGATGAAAGCTCTTATACTTTTGGAATGGCCTTTGCTGAGTTCTAGGCCTTTGCCATTTGGGCTTATATTCCATAAGTCTATGCTGATAGTTCACATTATTCCAATCAGCTTGGCTTGGATATTTTCTACCATTTCCATCATATGTATTTCTTTTATAGATTTTTGGGGTTTTTGGTAGCTCTCGCTTCTTCTTTACAGAGTATTTTCTCGTTTGGAGTTTCTTTGAGGAACTCGGGTGAATCTCTTCTCATTTGTCCTTTCAGCCGCACTCAATCGGGTCAAGTTTTTTCCTTTTCCTTTATAACCAAGGCCGTATGCTTGTAATTGTGCTTTGGAGTGAATGTGTGTGCAACATTTAGAGTTTTGGATTTTTTAGACTCTTCATGGCTTGAAGATCCTTTTTCCAAAATTACTTTTGAGGTTTGACATAGCACAGAGGAATTAAATCCTAAGCCTGTCTTGTCTCCACATTCTCTTTGACTCATAATAAGATCATCCAATGATTTAGATGCCTTAGTGAATGAGGCAATAACATTTTTGAGGTCATTCTCCCTCTTCTCTATGGCAACAATTTCTGCTATTAACTTAGCATTTTCAGCCTTTAAACTTTCATTCTCATCACCTATTTGACTTAGAGTACTCGGCTCCTTAGTCCTTCGAGTTTTAGCTCTTGAGTAGGTGTTTTCCTCATTTAATAGTGTGTGTGAGGATTTAATGTGTTCAAAATCTTTCATCATTTTGCCTAATGAATCATAAAGATCAGTGGGTGATGAAGTGTGTGTGTCACGATCACTATCACTAGAGTCCGAGTTTGATGAGTTAGAGTGTACCTCATCTTCTTGGTCGAGGTTGATCTTGTTCCTTGGCCATCAAGCGGATCAGGGCTTCTTCTTCTTGAGTTACTTGAATAGTCGGCTTCACTTGCTCTCGAATCAACTATGTCTTTTGACTTCATTTGTTTAAGATCTGCTGACCAACATTGCCTTTCTCTTTTCTTGTCTTCTTTCTCTCAAGACCTTTCTTTCTTCTTCATTCTGTATTTGTTGACTATAGGATATGGGCGTCAATGGCATAGTGACCTGGTTGTCTACAGTTCCATCATAGATATTCAACCTTTTGATCGGCTCTTTCCATTCTTGGATTGTCACCCTTTGATATTGACTTTTTGATGATCTGTTCTCTTGGTTGGCCTTTCTTCCCTTGATTTGGAGGGAGCCGAGTGTCTTCGGAAGATTCGCCCTTTCTCTCTCTTGTAGTTCTTATTGAAGAACTTGTTGAACCTTTTAACCATCGGGGCTATTTTTTCCGGATCAATGACTTCTTTGACCTCTCTCTTCCCATCTTTAACAATTAGAGCGAGTTGTTTTGGGTACATTGTCTCTTCCTGGTCTTTTCTTCTCGGCTCAAACTCGTAGGCTTTGAGGTCCGAGAATAATTCATGGTTGGATGTCTTTGATAGATCCATGGAATGTCTCAAAGTGCCATGACCTTCATTTCCCATTCATTTGGAAGACTTTTTAGGATCTTCATACGCATTTCTTCGTGTATATTCCTTTCCAAGTGCAGATAGCTCATTGGTGATTTACGTGAACCGAGCATCCGGTTGATCTAGGTTTTCTCCCGAGATCATTTTGAAGTTCTCAAATTTTCTGACCACCGATAATTTGTTTTCTTTGATTTGCTCCGAGCCTTCACAAATCAATGTTAGCTTGTCCCATTTCTTTAGCCGTTTTGCATGATTTGACTTTATTGAACATGGCTTTGTCAAGGTTTTGTAAAGGATGTCCTTGGCTACATTGTCCAGGTTGTATCTTTTCTGTCATCATTTGTCCATTCAGTTCTTGGTTTTTCAACCATGGTTGGTCCGGGAGCAACATCCTCTTCTCCTTTAGCTGCAGCTCTTCTTACAAATTGTGTTCACCTTTAAGATTTGCGGTGGCCCATCCTCTATCACTATCCACATCTCATCATGTAATCTTTGATAGATGAGCTCGCATACGAATTTTCCAATCATCAAATTCTTCAATAGTGAACATAGGGATGCGTGTCAAATTTGCTTCCATGATAATAACTTTTAATGATAAAAAGAGTTTTGAAAGTTTAAGTACTAAAGCAGACTTTGAAAAGTTTGGAGATCTAGTTCAAGAACGGTGCGGAGGGTTCAATGAACCAACCGCTCTGATACCACTTGTAGGTCCCAAGGGGTGTAAGTGTAAGGTTTAGAAAGGGGGGTTGAATAAACCTTACCAAATTTTCGATTTAGTCCTTTTAAATATTCAGAGTTGATACTACACAGTTGTGTCCTTGGTGGACAGCCAATTTAGTTAATCAGTAGAGTTATTCTCTCAACAGACTCAACTGAGTTGTTGATGGAATAACTCAACTGTTGGGTCTAAATTAACTCAACTGTGGTTTGTTTTCAGCGGAAGACTTAACACCCTTAAGTTTGGTTAAGCAAGGATTTAGTGCTTGGTTTAGTACTTAGAGATTATCAAGTGGATAGCAAATTTATCGTGATTTAAACAATTAAGATGCAGGAATTAAAGTCTTTGAAATGTAAATGACACAATGAAATTTTTATAGAGGTTCGAAGATGGGGTAATTCTTCTACTCCTCTCTTCTCCAACTCCTGGAGGAATCCACTAGGTATTGATCAAGAGTATACAAAGTAGTAACAGTCCGGATACAAGTCTTGATCACACAGGTGACTTGATCCTTTGGGACTCGATCTGGAGACGCCTTGATCACTCGGTGGCTTCTCGTACGACTCGGCTTCTTCTTCACAGGGCAGTTTGCCTTGCTACTACAGCTCACTTGCTCAAGCTCTTTGGATTTGATCACGAAGCCCTCCAAAAGCTCAAGACTTGGTTCGACCTTGAACCTTCCTACAATCCTTCGTGGAATGTAGACCCCTTGATTTTTCAGTATTTTCCTCTTCAACTGATTGAAGTTATCTTTCCTTCATAGGTGAGTGTTGGATTGATGTTCTTCGTAGTGTAGGCTTGAGGATTGAGAATATTTCAGATTTTCTAATAATTGCTTGAACGTTTTTGGTTCAGGTCTCTAGTCCTTCTTCTCAAAGTCATTTCTCAGCCTTTTATAGTGATCTTTCAAAAATTTGCCCGTTGAAGAGATAGGCTTATTTTTGAAAGTCACTTGCGATCGTTGGCTTGTCTTGTTGCGATCCTTGGAATTGCCATTTCCTCGTATGAATTGTTTTTCACCTTTTCGAGTTCGACACGGTGTAGTGCTTCCCATTGGTTCATTCCTTTTGCACGCTTCGGGATCGAGCACTCGAGAAAGGTGGTATGGAGATATTACTTGTTTAAGTAATTCTCTTGATTTCGTGCAACGGATCTTTTTGATTATCTCGACTTGACCGCATTTCTTTGCTTTCCCTGACTTAGAGTCGACTTCTAATCATTGGATGACTCTTTGTCACTTCAACTTGAGACTTGGCTTTTCTTGAGTTGACTTGACCGATACTCCACTCACCGCATCTGCATCTCGGTTTCTTCTTGAGAGTTCCCGTCTACTCTTCTTTGCCATACTGTTGTCTCATGAGTCTTCCTTCTAGTCTCCGGTTGTCTTCTTGCATGTTAGGGCGTGGTGACTTAACACAGCTTGGCCAGCCCTATTTATTACAATGCATTTTACAACAAAAAATGGGGTGCCAACTTCCTATTCTAAGTTTTACATGACATTCATCAAAATCTAAACAATAAATTTCCTAACACAAGTTACATTATACAATTGTATCAATATGCTCATTTATGTCATGATGTATTTTATTATGATTCTATGTTATTAAATTGTGCTTTAGAAATATAATACCAGTTTATGTGTAAGATGAATAGAAATTTTGTATTCCTTTAAAAAAAATGTGAAAATAGACTTATGGTTGCAAATGCACATATAAATAGATAGCAAAGAACTAGCACTCGCTATACTGCAAGAAAGAACAATAATAATAATAACTGAGGTCCAAACCATCCCGTTAACCGACTCAATTATTATTTCAACTATCAAATTGAGGAGTGTGATATCATTGGAGAATATATAGTTAAAATTCACCAGTTGTGGTACAATGTGAGGAATGTAACCGAGGCTCCAAACGAACGTGCTGCATCCCGTAGAGTGATTGATAGCTTACCCTCGTTTTGGAAAGTCAAGGCTGAAAAGATTTATGCCTCATTATTGGAGTATGACAGGCATGACGGTCGACCTAAAATCAACTACGGGACATTCACTGGCAGGTTATACGGTAAATTGATTGAGTTTTTAAACAATGAGGCTATGGCAGAAGATGAGGAACTGGAAAGAAACTTGGGAGAAGACCTGGAGAAAGATCCAGAGGAAGACCTAGAAAAAGATCCGGAGGAGATGAAGACATGGATCAGTAGAGATAGATGGGTCTATGTATTGCAATAATTGATAACTAAATGCTTATTATATATAAAGATTAGTTGTCCTTTAATTGATACTAATTTATTTGACCATTATATTAGGATATTTAGATTTTAAATTAAGATATCTCATGCGAAATCCATTAATAACTTGGGATAAATAATAATAATTAATACATTACGTATGACCTTAGGAATATGGTTCCCCGTCGTGGAAATCAAGCCAACAGTGAGAACTCCACTAACACAGGAAATCAAACCACTGCTACTGCTGAAGATATAATTGTTGAGTTCCTCAGATGTGTGCATCACAACAGGGACAACAACAACAACAACAACGCACGAGTCGTGGAACAATTCCACCACTATCGTCCACCCACATTCAATGGACATGATGCCCGACAGCAGTGGAAGAATGGTTTCGATTGCTAGAGAGAATTTTTTGACTTATTAGTTGCACAAACGAATAGAGAATCGTATGTGATGCCTTCCAACTCACTGAAGACGTTGATCATTAGTGGGAAGGGTATTGGAGGAACAAGACCGAGAAAGAGCGGATTTCTTTAACATGGGATGAGTTCAAGGTGATTGTAATGGAAAAGTTTTTCCCACAATCATATCGGGACAAGAAGGAGACATAATTCCTTAACTTTAAACAAACATGACTGTCACAGAATATGAGAGACAGTTCAATCAACTAAGTCGGTTTGCTCCACACCTGGGGGATACTGATTTGAGGCTCAGAGGTTCAGAAGGGAACTTCGAGCACAACTAACAGGAATACTATATGCTCAAGGAGATTTGGAGTACTCGGTGATGGTGAGAAGGGCTCATGAGGTGGAGGTAGGTTTTGTTGGGGATGAGGAGGAGCAAAAGTTGGTTGTTTTACCTGAGAAAAGAAAATGGGACGCGGCAAAACATAATAAAAATCAAAATCAAAATAAACAGTTAAAGACTGATGGAAATGCACGCCCAACTACGCAAGCAGACATGTCAACTTGCCCAAAATGCAAGAAGAGTCATTTTGGAGAATGTTTAGCTGGACAAGGAAAATGCTTCAAGTGTAAGAAGCCAGGACATGAAGTCTTTAATTTACCTCTCTTGAACACTCAGCAGGAAAGAAGAGGAAAAGTATCTGGAGGTAGAACTCGAATGTATGCTATGACTCAGGAAAAAGCTGATCAAAACCCGGGTACAATGATAGGTATGTTAACCATCTCTGGAATACCTGCTCTTGTACTTTTGGACACTGGTGCCACACATTCATTTTTATCTGCCAAATTTCATGCTATATTAGGACATAAGAGTGTTAGAGTAAATGAACCCCTTGAGGTTGGTTTGCCATCTGGAAATTCGATAACAACTGACTCAGTGAATAAGGATGTTGAAATGAATATAGGGGGAGAATATCTTAAAGTTGATCTATACATAATTAAGATGAAGGATTTTGACGTAATCTTAGGTATGAATTGGCTTGGTAAATATCAGGCAGACAATAAGTGTCACGAGAAAGAGATAATATTCAAATTTCCATGAAATGACGAGATGAAATTCTATGGGATTAAGTCTAAGGCAGCACTACGAGTTATATCGGCAATGAAGGCAAGAAAGATATTGAAAATGAAAAATTGTCAAGGATATCTAGTGAGTTTAGTATATACCTCGACAGCCGAAGTGACACCTAATGACGTACAATTGTGTATGAATTTTTGGATGTATTCCCAAAAGATTTGCCAGGAATTCCTCCAAATCGTCAGGTTGAATTTGGATGAGATTTGGTACCTGAGGCAACACTTATATCTAAGGCACCCTATAGGATGGCGCCAAAGGAATTACAAGAGTTAAAGGAGCAAATACAAGAACTTTTGGATTGGGATTCACTAGACCGAGTGTATCACCATGGGGAGCACCAGTTCTATTTGTCAAGAAAAAGACGGGACACTTAAAATGTGTATCAATTATAGAGAACTTAATCAACTCACAGTGAAGAACAAGTATCCATTGCCGAGGATTGAAGACTTGTTCGATCAATTGAGAGGTGCCAGCACCTTCTCTAAGATTGACTTGAGATTCGGATATCATCAGTTAAAAATTAAAGAGAGTGATATCCCAAAACGGCATTTAGAACCCGATATGGATATTATGAGTTTGTAGTAATGCCATTTGGGTTAAGTAATGCACCATCAGTTATTTATGGACTTGATGAATAGAGTGTTTCATCTATATCTAGACCAATTCGTCATAGTCTTTATAGACGATACACTTGTATATTCAAAGAATAGAGAGCAACATAAGGATCATTTAAGAATAGTGCTAGAAACACTTTGCAAGGAGAAATTATATGCGAAATTCAAGAAATGTGAGCTTTGGCTAGATCGAGTTGTGTTTCTTGGACATGTAATCACTGCTCAAGGAATTGAAGTGGACCCATCTAAAGTTGAAGCGGTTAATAAATGGAGTGCACCTACGAAGAATGAAGTTCGTAGTTTTATAGGTTTGTAGGCTATTATCGGAGATTTATTGAAGGATTCTCAAAGATAATTACGCCTTTGACTCGACTGACAAGAAAATGGGAGAAGTTCCAATGGAATGAGAAATGCAAAGAAAGCTTTCAGGAGTTGAAGTGAAGGCTAACTTCTGCATCAATATTAACAGTTCCTGACCCCACTAAAGATTTTGTTATTTATAGTGATACATCAAAACAAGGCTTAGGATGCGTCCTAATGTAACATGGTAAAGTGGTTGCCTACGCATCAAGACAATTAAAGCCACATGAGTTAAATTATCCTACTCATGGCCTAGAGTTAGCTGTTGTAGTGCATGCATTAAAGATCTGGCGCCATTACCTATATAGAGGGTGTGAAATCTTCAGCAACCACAAAAGCTTGAAATATATGTTTACTCAGAAAGATCTAAACATGAGGCAAAAAAGGTGGTTGGAATTGGTGAATGACTATGATTGCACTATCATCTATCATCCGGGTAAAGCTAATATTGTAGCCAATGCATTAAGTCGTAAAATAAAAGGAGAAATATCAAGTTTGATATATGAGCAAGACCATCTTGTGAGAGAATTCGCCAGGATGAGAATTGAAGTAGTGGTACCACCAAAAACACATAAATAATACTAGCATCTTTAGTGTTGCAACCTACTCTGAGAGAGAAGATAAAAGAAGCTCAACCTCGAGATAAATTTTTGAGCAAAATGAAAGAAAAAGCTCGTGAAGGGAATATAAAAGGATTTGTTATAACAAATGATGTTACTTTGACTTATGAAGGGAGATTATGCGTTCCTAAAGAAGAAGGGCTTAGAAAAGAAATTCTCGAAGAAGCTCACTGTACGCAGTACACAGCTCACCCTGGAGATACAAAAATGTATCGAGATTTAAGAGAAGTATTTTTGTGGCGAAGTATGAAAGAAATATTGGAACATTTGTGGAAAAATGTTTGACTTGTCATCAAGTTAAAGTCGAACACCAAAGACCATCTGGTTTGCTCAAACCACTTAACATCCCAGAATGGAAATGGGAGCACATAGCTATGGATTTTGTTGTAGGGCTTCCACCATCAGTCAAGGGAAACAAGGATGTTTGTGTTGTAGTAGATAGGTTAACAAAGTCAGCTCATTTCTTACCCATTAAGATGACGTTCAATATGGAGTGATATGCACAAATTTATATTGAGGAGATAGTGAGACTTCATGGAGTTCCCGTGTCAATTGTTTTGGGACAGAGATACACGTTTTACTTCAAAGTTTTGGAAAACTCTACAAAGTACCTTCGGAACAAAGCTAAACTTTAGTATAACTTATCACCCGCAAACAGATAGACAGTCTGAATGGACTATACAAATATTGGAAGATATGTTGAGAGCATGTGTGCTCGACTTAGGAAGTAATCGGGAAATATTATTACCCTTGGTAGAATTCGCTTATAACAACAGTTATCAAGCGACTATTGGGATGGCTCCAAACGAGGCGTTGTACAGAAGAAAATGTAGATCAATATTATATTGGAGTGAAGTTGATGAAAGAAAAATTTTGGGGCCTGAATTATTTCAGCAAACTATTGAGAAGATAGCTATGATACAAGATCGAATCAAGATAGCTCAAGATAGGCAAAATTTGTATGATGATAGACGGAGAAAATATATACAATTTGATGAAGGAGAAAAAGTATTTTAAAAAGTAGCTCCTATCAAAGGTGTTATTTGATTTGGTGAAAAGGAAAAATTGAAGCCAAGATATATCGGACCATTTGAAATCCTTACACGAGTTGGAGATTTAGCTTATCAGCTAGCATTACCACCGAGTATGTCAAGTGTGCACAATATTTTTCATGTTTCGATGCTAAGGAAGTACGTTCACGATCCAAGTCACGCCGTGAATTATAAGGATCTAACAACCAACAATGACTTAACTTACGAGGAAACACCAGAAGCTGTTTTGGAACGCAAGATTCATCATTTGAGAAATAAAGATGTTGCTCTGGCCAAAGTACAGTGAAAAAGTCATGGCAGAAATGAAGCTACTTGGGAGCGTGAAGAGGAGATTCGTGTCAAATGCCCAAGTTTTTCTACATCGAGTATCTGCGATTATTACGGTAGGGATTTATATATTATTTGTCTTTATTTAATGTTTCATGATGGTATTTTATTAATAGCAATATATGTCAAGAGGAAATAAATTCATATAAGCTAGGAGCCATGAAAAGGGTCCGGGATCTAAAGTATCTTCGGAGTGAACCCGTAATGCTATATGCAGGAACTGGCCAGTCAGAGGAAATTAATGAATTTATTGTAGGTCCCAAGGGGTGAGAGTAAGGTTTAGAAGGGGGGGTTGACAACTAAGTTAGTTAACCAGCAGAGTTTGCCACTCAATAGACTCGATTGAGTTGTTGATAGAATAACTCAGCTGTTTAGTCTAAACCTTAACTTGGCTGTGATAAAATTTTCAGCGGAAGACTTAACACCCTTGAATTTGGTTTAAATTTGTTTTAACACTTGGTTTTAGCACTTTGTTAATTATCAGTTGGATAGCAAATTATATAAAATGATATGCAGAAATAAAATGCTGAAATGGAAATGACATAATAATTTTTATAGAGGTTCGAAGATGGGGTAATTCTTCTACTCATCTCTTCTCCAACTCCTGGAGGAATCCACTAAGTATTGATCAGAGTACAAAGTGGTTATCAGTCCAGATACAAGTCTTGATCACACAGGTGACTTGATCCTTTGGGACTCAGTCTGGAGATGCCTTGGTCACACAGCTGGCTTCTCGTCCGACTCAGCTTCTTCACAGGGTGGCTGCCTTGCTACTTCAGTTCACTTACTCAAGCTTCTTGGATTTGATCACGAACCCCTCCAATAACTTGATACTGGTCCGACCTTGAACCTTTCTACAATTCTCCTTGGAATGTAGACCCCTTTTGATTCTTCAAAAGTTTCCTCTTCAACAGTTTGAAGTTGTCTTTCCTTCACAGCTTGGTGTTGGATCGATTTCCTTCGAAATTTAGGCTTGAGGATTAGCTTGAATAACTTGAGAATATTTTGCAGGTTACAGTATGAATAATTGCTTGAATGCTCAGGTATATAAGGTTGTCAAGGTAACCTTTCCTCAAAGTGATTCATCAGCCTTTTATAGTGAACTTTTAAAAATCTGCCCGTTGAAGAGATAGGCTGATTTTCAAAAGTCACTTGTGTTCGTTGGCTTGTCTTGTTGCAGTCCTTGAAGTTGACATTTCCTCGTATTAAATGAATATTCAGCTTTTCAGAGTCTGACACACGGTGCAGTGTTTCCCATTGGTTTATTCCTTTTGCACGTTTCTGGGACTGAACACTTTAAGACATGGCAGCATGGAAGTATTACTTGTTTAGGTAATATTCTTGACTTCTGTGCAACGGATTCTTTTCAGTTGTCTTGACTTGACTGCACAGTTCTCTAACTTCCCCAGGTGACTTCGAGTGAGCTTCCAGTCAATGGATGACTCATCTGTCACTTCAACTTTGGACTTGGCTTCTTGAGTTGACTTGACTGACACTTCACACAACTGTATCCTAGCTGATACTCCTTCAGTCGAGTTCTTGTATTCTCCTCCTGGCCATACTCAGCTATTTCACAGCGAAGTCTTTATTTCAGTCTTCAGTTGACTTCTTGTATATCCAGGCATAGCTGACTTGACTCGGCTAAATGCGACCCTATCTATTACAATGCAAATTACAAGGAAAATGGAGTTCCAACTTTCTAGTCTAAGTTTTACATGGCATTCATCAAAATCTAATAAATAAATTTCCCAACAATTTCCCCCTTTTTAATGATGCCAAAACTTAAAACTTACAAACAAAATGTAAATAGCAAAGATACATACAGACAATGTAGAAACAGAGAATGTATGCGTAGAATCAATCTTTTTATTGACCATAATATTCTTGTCCTTTACACAGCTGTTTACAAAGTGTATCAGAGCAAACATGACATTCTATATCTATGCAAAAATATAGAAACTACAGATTCTTATTCAACGAACAGAAGACTTACATACATATGCATTTACAATAGTAAAATACATGAAGGGGTGGACAACAACACTTCATCGCCTTCGCTGCCTCCTTCTTTCTTCTTCACCTCTGTCGCCCCTCCTCGGTCTCTTTTCTTTTTTTTCTTCTTTTGCCTTCTTTTTCTCGTATGCTCTCTTTGCAGCATCGTCTCTTCTCTTTCTTTCTTGCCTCTGTTGACTCTCTTCCCACAGCTGATCTTGTCTTCTATTTTCTTCTTCAGTTCTTTTGACATAGTCAGCATTCTTCCTAGCCACTTCCCGGTTGGCTACTTCATCATATCCAGCCTAGTAGATCCTTCCCTTCTTGCCCGGATTTACATATTCAATGTTTTTGGGTAGAGGTCTAGGTTGAAAACCTCTGCCTCCACCACTCCTTCCTCTTCCTCTGGGCGTATATTGTACTGGAGTCTTCTTCTTTCCAGCAGAGTGACTGGCAGAGTAACTGCTCGTAGTCTGCTGTCTGTCAGCTTCTTCGCACAGCTTCAGATCCTTCTCCCAATATAAGTCCCAGGCTTGGGCTATGGACATATTTTTGAAGTATCCCTTGTATTCGCGCGTTTTGAATTCTTCCACTGATCGTGGCTTGTCTCCGTCATCTGGAATGGCATCTGTGTCTTTTCCTACCGGAATGCCTCCGTATTGTTTCAATATATCCATCACACGGGCATCCATTTTTCCTTCAAACTCCTTCATCCCTGCTTCTACGATTTTTCTCTTCTCAGACATAGGCACAACAGAGTGTTGGAGCGGCAGTGTTACTGGAAGTTTGCTGATTATGTCAGATGTGACAAGGCCTTGTTGAGGGGTTTCAGCAAGCATTAGGGTCATGTTTTTTGATCCTTTCCCCTCAACTGCTTTTCCCTTCTCCTTCTTCTTCTCAACAGTTGTATCTTTCTTCTCTGCGACAACTGTTTCCTTTTCCTTCTCATTCTTTGACCCCTTTAACATCTTTAGGTATTCCTCTTCCCCCTTTTTGGCATCATCAAAGGAGAGAGGAACCCCTGGGAACATACCTGCGAGCATAAAAGTCTAGTTGACTGATAGCTAAGTTCTGTTTGGAGTCTGCTGCGGAGTATGCTGTTCAGAATTATGAGCGGGTGGCTTTGGATTCGGCTGCCACCAGCTTCATTTCAGCCATAAGAAGGCTGAACTTTTCATTCATATTCTCCTCTACGCGCAGAAGTTCTTTTCGATGAAATTTTCGCAGTAGTTCCATTTCAGTGGTATGAGAGGCATGCATCCTATTAATATTTTCTTGCATTCTTCTCTTCATGTCAGCATTATCGGCGCTCCAGATCAGCATCTTATTGTATAATGCCTTAAAGTATCGAACCTATTCGATCCGCATTGTACTCTGCTGCTGACACCATTCCCTTATCCGTACCACAATCCCTCTAAAATCTGCTGTGAGGGTGGCATCTCTACTGTCCTGTCGCATATCAAATGAAGCTTGGTGTCGTTCAATCTTTTCAATCTCACTGAGTATTGTCTTGAATACCTCACATACCTCAACAGTCACCTCGGTTTCAGCTGGCGGCCAAGCAGCATCGAAATCAAAGTCTATGGGGACAATGGAGTCGGTGGGAATGACTGGATGTGGTCGAACGTTGAAACGGCGCTGTTGACGGGCTGTTTCTTCTTCAAGGTCGGGCAGCTCAATCTGGAAAGGAAAAGTTTCTTCAAACGCATCATCACGCACATATGGAATTGAGGATTCAGCTGTTCGTGCTTGTGATGATTCAGGTTGAGTCGAGCCTGCTGCAGCTTTAGGAGCATGCGCAAATGACTCGGTCTCAACTGGGCCTTGGTGAGATGATTGGCCAGCTGACTGAGCCTCAGCTGTCTTAACAGCTTCTTCGGCCCCAGTGGTTTCTTCTAAATGAATTTGCGTGTCCTCAGCTGCACCATCAACGTCACCGGACGAGGATAAGTCTTGAAGGCTAGGCTCATCATCAAAATTGAACTTTTGTCGAGAAGCCTTGAAGTCTGGCTTGCTCGTACTAGGAAGTACATCCTCAGCTGAGTCTTTTTGATGTGCAGTTGGGGTAGACTGAGCTTCATCTTCAGATCCCAGGAAGGTTGTATCAGGATCATCCTGGGAGTCATGGAGAGCACTGATTTCCTCTTCTGAATCAGAAATTATGGTCTGAGAAATGCTCTTATCTCCTTGATTTTTACCTACGGAAGTCTCAACCTCCTTTAGGCCTTCATTACCTCCTATAGTCTCAACTGCAGCGGGGCCTTGTTCAATCCCTTCAACAGGCGCAGCTGTCTTAGGTCTTCTGCAGTGGCATCCACAGGAGTCTCAACTCCCTGAATTGCACTTTCATTGCCCAGAGTTTTAACTCCCGGGGCAGATTCATCATGTGCCTCGACTGCATCAGCAGCGTCCTCAGCCTGCAAAGCAGTTGGCACTTCAGCTGAGACAGAGTCAACTATCCGAGCTTCGTCAGTGAAAACTTGTTGTGTTTTC
This sequence comes from Rehmannia glutinosa, assembly GCA_016081115.2. Lineage (NCBI taxonomy): Eukaryota > Viridiplantae > Streptophyta > Magnoliopsida > Lamiales > Orobanchaceae > Rehmannia > Rehmannia glutinosa. The sequence goes on from CM071932.1 coordinate 67,803,870, forward strand.
TTTTCTTGTTCCTTCTCCACTTCGCCTCCTAGATTCAATGTAGAGTCAGCTGCAGCATCCTCCGACCTAGCTGCAGTGGAGTGAGTTTCCCCCTCAGCTGGCTCACCAGCTGAGTGACTTATGTTGGGGTCACTCTGCTCCAGACTCTGGCTTTTTCCTTTGAGTGTTCAGCCGTGGGGGCGGTGGTAAGACACCTTCAACAGGGGTTGGCTCGACTTAGGTCCCCAAGTTCCCAGTTTTATCGCCAATTCCCTTAAATCTGTCTTCTGTGTGAACTGGGGAAGTGGTTGCAGCAATAACAGTGGCAATCTGCTGTACCACTCCCAACGGATCAATCTTCAGCTGTGATTTGGAAGACTCTCCTGGTCCTTCCATCAGCTCTTTCTCATGCATCAGTGTGGATTCCCGCATGGCTTGCTGCATGTCCAATTTTTCTTGTGCAACAATAGGGTCCATGTCCTCATCACTTTCTGAAAGAACATCTATATGCGGATGAGTGTGATCACTGGTTCCAGTAAGAGGACAAATGCTGGCATTCTCACGCACCTCTGCTTCCTCAGCTGCTCTCGCTTGTTCGTTTTCCTTCCGAATAGTATATTAATGCAGTTATCCTCATCCAGGGCTTGCAGCACAGTATCAACTTCGAGAAACCTGAAGAGTTCCTCCTCCTCATCAATGAACTCTGGGTGTTCAAACTGCACCCTAGAGTGACTCAGCTTCCATGTCCTCCATGCTCTTAGACGATTTTGGATGTCTGGATACAGTGGAGAGCATATGATTACATCATCATCCTCATCCTCTCCCTGTTGCCCTTCCTTTTTCAGGAATGGAGGGTAGCAAGCTCTGCTGCTCTTCACCCTCAGCAGCATCTAACTTTGCTGCTTCTTGTTCCTCAACTGTTCTATCCACAGTTGGGTCTTCGATTTGCCTCTGTTGATCGGCCTCAGCAGATTTGGCTGTTTCATCAATAATTTCTGGAGACTACACTTCTTCAGCAGTCTCAGAGACTTTTTCCGGCTGAGTGGCAGACTCAGCGGTCTTCTCAAGCTCTAAGAGCTTGGTGATTCTTCTTCTTCTTTTGGTTTTCACCATAGGAATGTATGGTTCTACTTCCTCCGGTTCCTTGAAGGTAAAGGCCTTTGGAGTTGCGTTAGAGGCAGCTGCCTTTCTCACCTTGGCAGTCCTTTTCTTCTTTATTCCTGGAGAAGCTATTAAAGATTTCTTCTCCACCGCGGCTGCAGGGGCGGGGAGACACTGCGCAGGGGCGGGTGACTCTTGTAGGGCAAGGGGTGTGGTTTTCTTCTTTGCTACTGGGACAACCTTCTTCTTTCCAGCTGCATGGGCAGCTTTCTTCTTGGGAGGGAAGGCAACATTGTTTCCTCGGGGTCAGCTGATTCCCCCTCACTGGTATCCGCCCTCTTGGCATAAGCTCTCTTCTGGGCTCCTGAAAGGTTTGCCTGGAACATCTTCTTGTTGACATGGAATGACTTTCCATGTCGAAGGGGAACACCCTTCACCTTCATCAAGTAGCCAATTACAAGGCCATATCCCCAGAGATCCTCCAAATGATCCATCCTCTTTGAAGGATTTATTCGCAACATTTTGGCAGAGTCTGCTGTAGGCGAATTCTGCCCAGTTTACCTTCTTCTCCTCCATGATCGCAGCCATGATGATTAGCTTGGTTTTGGACAGCTGATTGAAGCTTCCAAACTTTATGTCTACACATTTGGCAACAACATCCAACAGTTTATGGTAATCATCCTTCAACAGCTTCTTGTCTGCTGTGTAGACAACTTTTGCAGCACACTCGGGTTTGGCCACTTCCTTCTATGCAGTGACCAAATCAACGTATGCTTCATATATCTCCGGCATGCCCTCTGACGGCAATAAACAGTGCTCCGCAAGGTCCTTTGCAGTGATTAGAATGTCCTTGCGGTGGACGGAGGATTTAATCCCTTCGTCTTGCACCTCGGCATTCAGGTAGAACTGGGCGACCTCTTCTACGTACGTCAAAGGATATTCCATCGTCAGAAAGGGTTTCAACCCGGATTTCTAGATCTTGTCAGCTATCTTCTTCACAAGGGTTTCATCGGAACCCTACTTTATCATCCCATCAAAATCTACGGTTGATCCGGTGTGGATTTGCTTTGCGAGTTTAGTAAAATCATGTGCTGGTGCCATTTAGTGATTTTGTCGAACGAAACTTGACGAACTTGCTCTGAAGATTGGTAGGGTTTTGAGAGAAAAATGCTTTCTTTGCTTTGGAAAGATGACCAGTTTTTGAAGTTAGAGAAAAATTGAACAAATGGGTATATAAGGGTTATGAAAGGACGTGTGTTTTCGGTTTTGAAATTTTGATCAAAATCAATGGCTCAGATTTATCACGCCGATTAGCATTTAATTGCCCGCATTTAATGCGGCAGCATTTATATCCAATCATATGCTTGTTGTGCATCTTTTGACTGTGACTGTCATTATTGCGCTGACGTCATCCTTAAAAATATTCCCGCTCATTAAAAACGACTGCATTTTTGTCACTTAGCTCATAAATGACTCATTTTAATGCTTAACTGACTCAACTCTTCTTCTCTCTATTCATGTAGTGACTCAGCTATCAGCTAACTCGATACAACTGAATTTCCAATACGGTTGATTCATTTGGCTGATTTATAAGATCTGCTCTGTTTTCATCTTTTCAAATTTCATCTCTTCTCATTGAGTCTTCTGAGTGTCAACTCAGCTCAATTAACCCTAGCTCATGCTTAAGCTCTTCAAATCTTCACTCACATAATGGCTTTGTGAATATGTCAGCTAATTGTTTATCAGTTGAGATGTATTCCAAGGTGATGTCTTTCTTTTCAACATGATCTCTTATGAAATGATATCTGACATCAATGTGCTTTGTTCTTGAATGTAGCACAAGATTTTGAGTGATTGCAATAGCACTTGTGTTATCACACATAATTGGAATCTCTTTCTCTTCAACATCATAATCTCTCAGTTGTTGTCTCATCCATAAGACTTGGGCCCAACAGCTGCCCGCAGCTATGTATTCTGCTTTAGCTGTAGATGTGGCTATTGAGTTTTGCTTCTTGCTAAACCAGGAAACCAGTCTGTTTCCAAGCATTTGACATGTACCTGAAGTACTCTTCCTGTCAACTCTATATCCAGCATAGTCAGAGTCTGAAAAACCAATAAGTTTGAATCCACCTTCCTTTGGATACCATAAGCCAACTTCTTGGCATCCCTTCAAATATCTTAGGATTCTCTTAGCTGCAGTCATGTGACTTTCTTTTGGTGCAGATTGAAATCTTGCACATACACCTACTGCAAATGTGATGTCTGGCCTTCTTGTTGTTAAATAGAGCAGTGATCCAATAAGTGCTCTGTATCTTGTTTGATCGACATGCTTGCCATCTGCATCCATATCCATCTTGACTGATGTATTCATTGGTATTTTCACAGAAGACTTCTCTTCCATACCAAATTTCTTCATTAAATCTCTGGTATACTTTGTTTGACTTATGAAGGTTCCATCCTTCAGCTGTTTAACTTGAAGTCCTAGAACGAATGTCAGCTCTCCCATCATGCTGATTTCAAATTTGCCTTGCATGAGGTTTGAGAACTTATCACACAGCTCTTTGTTTGTGGATCCAAAAATAATATCATCTACATATATTTGAACAAGCAGTATACTTTCTCCATCTTGAATTAAGAGTGTTCTCGTCCACTTTGCCTTTGGTGAATCCATTACTCGAGAAATTGAGATAATGTATCATACCATGCTCTAGGTGCCTGTTTCAATCCATATAAGGCTTTCTTGAGCTTGTACACCTTATCTCCAAGAGTCTTATGCTCAAATCCTGGAGGTTGTTCAACATAGACTTCTTCTTCTAACAGTCCATTTAAGAATGCACTCTTCACATCCATTTGATATACAATAAAGTTCTTGTGAGCAGCATAGGCAAGAAACATCCTTATTGCTTCTAATCTTGCAATATGAGCAAATGTTTCTTCAAAATCTATTCCTTCTTCTTGGCAATACCCTTTGGCTACCAATTTTCTGAAAACCCATTTTGTGCCAATAACATTTTGATGGGTTGGTCTTTGTTCCAATTCCCATACTTTGTTTCTTTCAAACTGATTCAGCTCTTCTTGCATGGCTTGAATCCAATGTGTGTCATCCAATGCTTGGGACACATCCTTTGGTTCTATTTGGGAAATAAAACAAGTGAACATAGCTTCTTGTTGAGCTCTGGATCTGGTTCTTACACCATCTCTTACATCTCCAATGACTATCTCTGGTGGGTGGTCTCTCAGCCATCTCACATCAGGTTGGAGTAAGTCACGGTGGGTTGATCGTCTTTCTTGTGTTTGCCTTGAGCGGCTCTCTCATCATCGCTTAGCGGCAAATTTTCAATTGTCTTTGAGATTCAGCTATTTCACCTTCATCTTGATTGAGTGCTCCAGCTTCAGCTTCAACATAGGGACTCTTCTCCATAGTTGGTGATTCAGCTTATCAGCTAACTCCTCAATGTCTTCTCCATTTACATTAGGTTCATCAAAAACTACATGGATAGACTCTTCTATGACCATAGTCCTCTTGTTCAGCACTCTATAGGCTTTGCTTTCAGCTGAGTATCCCAAGAGGTTACCTTCATCAGCTTTAGCATCAAAAGCCTTTAGATTATCCTTTCCATTGTTGTGGATAAAACATTTACATCCAAATATTCTAAAATATGAAACATTTGGCTTTCTCCCTGTCCAAATCTCATAGGGAGTCTTTGTTAGTTGTCTATTTATCATGCATCTGTTTTGAGTATAGCATGCAGTATTGATGGCTTCAACCTAAAACCTTTTAGGCAATCCAGCTTCAGCTAACATGGTTCTTGCAGCTTCTTTGAGAGTTCTATTCCTTCTTTCTGCTACTCCATTCTGCTGTGGAGTCCTTGCTGCAGATAGTTCATGAGCTATACCATTTTCAATACAATACTGAGTTATTATTCCATTGACAAACTCAGTTCCTCTATCAGATCTTATTTTTATAATGGTTTGACTCTTCTCATTTTGAACTCTTTTCATCAGTTGAGGTAACTTCTGCAAAGTTTCCTTCTTTTTACACATGAAGATTGTCCATGTATATCTTGAATAATCATCCACTACTACTAGAGTGTATTTCTTTCCACTTATGCTGGCTGGCTCAACTGGACCAAATAGATCCATATGCAACAAATGCAATATCCTTGTTGAAGATGGACTGGACTTCTCTTTGAATGATGATTTGATTTGCTTTCCCATCTGGCATGCATCACAAACGCTTTCCTTCTTGTACACAACGTCTGGTAGTCCTTCTACAAGATTACTCCTTGCAGGCTTGTTGATTGTCTTGAAATTCATATGACTCAGCTTCTTGTGCCACAACCAACTTGATTCGGCTGTACTCTTTGCCAGCAGACACGTGCTTGGTGTGGCAGTCGACCAATCTACCACATACATGTTCTTTTGTCTGGATCCTTGCAACACTACTTCATTTGATTCAGTGTCTTTAATTTGGCACACTCCCATATTGAATCCAACATTATAGCCCCTTGTCACGAGTTGGCTGATGCTTAACAAGTTGAAGTTGAGGCCTTCAACATAAGCAACATCTGTGATTTCTAATCCATTTTTCTTGATGGATCCAGTGCCTCTTATTTCCCCTGGAGCTTCATTTCCTCCAAATATAACTTTTGCACCTCTAATCTCCTTGAATTTTGACAGATTTTTCTTGTTCCCTATCATGTGTCTGGAACAGCCACAATCCATGTACCAGGTTCCTTGGCACTCAGCTGTTCCTTGAACCTGCAATCAAGGAAATCAGTTTTTAGGTACCCATACTTGCCTGGGTCCTGAGGGGTTAGTGCTATAAGATGATCCAACCAACCTATAGCCAAATGATCTGACTCTAAGAGGTTGCCATCTATCTGTGCCATAATCATAATTCACTTTGGCAAATTGCTTGGGGGCTTTAGGTTCATACAGCTGTCTCTTTTGTCTGTATGCGTGTGTGTGTGTTTTAGCAATTGCCTTCTTTGGGTAGTTGTGATATTTCTGAGTGTAGTGCTTGGGTGCATATGTGTGCTGATGATAGCTCTTTTGCCTTTGGAATGGTCTTTGATGTGTTCTAGGCCTTTGCCATTTTGGCATGTATTCCATAGGTCTTTGCTGATATTTCACATTATTCCAATCAGCTTGGCTTGGGTAGTTTCTACCATTCCCATCATTTGTGTTCCTTTGATAGAACTTCGAGGATTCGGTAGCTGTTTCTTCTTCACAGTACTTCTGTTTGGAGTTTCTTTGAGGAACTCTGTTTGGATTTCTTCTCATTTGCCCTCTCAAAGATACTCAACTGGTTGTTTTCCTTTTCCTTTATATCCAAGACCAGTTTGTTTGTGATTGTGCTTTGGAGTGAATGTGGGTGCAACATTTGTTGTCTTGGGTTTTTGAGATGCTTCATTACTTGAAGATCCTTTTTCCAAGATCACTCTGGGAGTTTGACTGTGCACAAAGGAATTGAATCATATGGCTATCTTGTCTCCAAACTCTTTTTGGCTCATAATAAGGTCATCCAATGATTTAGATGCCTTTGTGAATGAAGCAATCACATTTTTGAGATTATTTTCCTTCTTTTCTATAGCAGCTATTTCTGCTATTAGTTTAGCATTCTCAGCCTTCAGCTCTTTGTTCTCATCAGCTATGTGACTTAGAGTACTTAGCTCCTTAGTCAGCTGTGAGTTTTGGCTTTTGAGCTGGCGATTTTCCTCATTTATTAGTGTGTGTGAGGACTTAATGTGCTCAAAGTCTTTCATCATTTTCCCTAATGAATCATAAAGATCAGTGGGTGATGAGGTGTGTGTGTCACAATCACTATCACTAGAATCTGAGTGAGATGAGTTAGAGTGTACCTCATCTTCTTGGTCAGGTTGATCTTGTTCTTTAGCCATTAGACAGATCATAGTTTCTTCTTCAGAATCACTTGAGTAGCTAGCTTCACTACTCTCTGAGTCTGCTGTATCTTTTGACTTAGCTGTTTCAGCAGTCTCAGCAACCAACATTGCCCTTTTCTTTTCTTGTCTTCTTTCTCTGAAGACTCTTCTTTCTTCTTCATTTCTGTATTTATTGACTACAGGATATGGACAGTCAATAGCAAAGTGTCCTGGTTGTCTGCAATTCCAACACAGATTTTCAACTTTTTGATCAGCTCTCTCATTTCTTGGGTTGTCAAGTCTTTGATATTTGACCTTTTGATACTCAGCTCTCTTTGGTGGCCTATCTTCCCTTGACTTGGAGGGAACTAAATGTCTTCTGGAGGATTCACCTTTATTTTTTTTGTAGTTCTTGTTGAAGAACTTGTTGAATCTTTTAACCATCAGCGCAATCTCCTCCTGGTCAATGATTTCTTTGGTCTCAGCTCTCTTCCCATCCTTGACTATAAGTGCAGCTGTTTTGGGTACAACTGTTTCCTCTTGATCTTTTCTTCTCAGCTCAAATTCATAAGCTTTGAGGTCTGAGAATAGTTCATGATTGGATATTTTTGATAGGTCCATCGAGTGCCTTAGAGCCATGGTCTTCATTTTCCATTCAGCTGGGAGGCTCCTTAGTATCTTCATGCACATTTCCTTTTGTGTGTATTCATTTCCAAGTGCTGAGAGCTCATTTGTAATTTCAATGAATCTAGCATCCAGCTGATCCATTGTCTCACCTGCAAGCATTTTAAAGTTTTTAAATTTTTGAACAACAACAGATAATTTGTTTTCCTTAATTTGCTCAGATCCTTCACAAATTAGAGTTAGTTTATCCCAGATTTCTTTGGCTGTCTTGCAAGATTTGACTTTGTTGAACATGGCTTTGTCCAAAGTCTTGTAAAGTATATCCTTGGCCACATTGTCTAGGTTGTATCTTTTTTTGTCATCATTTGTCCGTTTAGCTCTTGGTTTTTCAACCATAGCTGGTCTAGGAGGAGCAGCCTCTTCTCCTCCAGCTGCAGCAGCTCTCCTTGCAGTTGTGTTCCCTTTCATTATTTTCAGTTGCCCATCCTCTATCACTATCCACATCTCATCATGTAAAGTTGATAGATGAGCCTGCATACGTATTTTCCAGTCATCAAATTCTTCAATGGTGAACATAGAAATGCGTGTCAAATTTGCTTCCATGATAATAACTTTGCTGTTTTTAAAAAAAATGGCTTTTGAAAGAACAAGTGTTAAAAAAAACTTCTTTGAAAGATTGGAGATCTAGTTCAGTAACCAGTGCGGAAGGCTCAATGAACCAACCGCTCTGATACCACTTGTAGGTCCCAAAGGGTGAGAGTAAGGTTTAGAAGGGGGGTTGAATAAACCTTACCAACTTTTTGATTTTAGTCCTTTTAAAATATTACAGAGTTAAATACATAGATAAGTCCTTGAGGGATAGCTAAGTTAGTTAACCAGCAGAGTTAGCCACTCAACAGACTCGATTGAGCTGTTGATCGAATAACTCAACTGTTTAGTCTAAACCTTAACTTGGTTGTGATGAAATTTTCAGCGGAAGACTTAACACCCTTGAACTTGGTTTAAGTTTGTTTTAACACTTGGTTTTAGCACTTTGTTAATTATCAGTTGGATAGCAAATTATCAGCAGATATAAAATGATATGCAGAAATTAAATGTTGAAATGTAAATGACACAATAATTTTTATAGAGGTTCGAAGATGGGGTAATTCTTCTACTCCTCTCTTCTCCAACTCCTGGAGGAATCCACTAAGTATTGATCAGAGTACAAAGTGGTTATCACCCGGATACAAGTCTTGATCACACGGTGACTTGATCCTTTAGGACTCGATCTGGAGATGCCTTGGTCACACGGTGGCTTCTCGTCCGACTCGCCTTCTTCACGGGCGGCTGCGCTTTGCTACTTGACTCACTTGCTCAAGCTTCTTGGATTTGATCACGAAGCCCTCCAATAACTTGAGACTGGTTCGACCTTGAACCTTTCTACAATCCTCCTTGGAATGTAGACCCCTTTTGATTCATCAAAAGTTTCCTCTTCAATAGTTTGAAGTTGTCTTTCCTTCACAGCTTGGTGTTGGATCGATTTTCTTCGAAATTTAGGCTTGAAGATTAGCTTGAATAACTTGAGAATATTTTGCACGTTACAGTATGAATAATTGCTTGAATGCTCAGGTATACAAGGTTGTCAAGGTAACCTTTTCTCAAAGTGATTCCTCAGCCTTTTATAGTGAACTTTCAAAAATCGTAGTTGAAGAGATAGTGATTTTCAAAAGTCACTTGTGTTCGTTGGATTGTCTTGTTGCGATCCTTGAAGTTGACATTTCCTCGTATTAAATGAATGTTCGACTTTTCGTAGTCGACACGCGGTGCGTGTGTTTCCCATTGGTTTATTCCTTTTGCACGCTTCGGGATGAACACTTTAAGACATGGCAAACATGGAAGTATTACTTGTTTAGGTAATATTCTTGACTTTGTGCAACGGATTCTTTTCGATTTTGTCTTGACTTGATTGCAGTTCTCTAACTTCCCATGTGACTTGAGTGAGCTTCGGTCAATGGATGACTCATCTGTCACTTCAACTTGGGACTTGGCTTGAGTTGACTTGACCGACACTTCACACAGTGGATCGGTGATACTCCTTCGATCGAGTTCTTGTCTTCTCATCCTTGCCATACTCGGTTGTTTCACAAATAAGTCTTCATTTCGATCTTGATTGACTTCTTGTATATCCAGCATAGGCGACTTGACTCACTCGTGCAAATACTATCTATTACAATGCAAATTACAAGGAAAATGGGTGCCAGCTTTCTAGTTTAAGTTTTACATGGCATTTATCAAAATCTAATAAATAAATTTCCCAACATTTATTGTTGTAGTTATGTGAATGCTTTTCATGTTATAATAAATATTGACAGATATATCTCTACTGAGAGAGATGAAACTCACCCCTATTATTATCATGACTTTCAGGTTGAGGAATGCGGCTGAAGATATGATGTTGCGGATGGTGGAATAAATCATGTTATATTTATATTTTAAATAATTATGATCGGACTAAATTTTAGATTTATGTCTTTAATTTGTTTTCCGGTTTATGCTTGGAATAATTGTTGGATATTTAATTTGGAAGATGTATTATTATTATTATTATTATTATTATTATTATTATTTTATTATTATCTCATTTGTTTCAAAAAACAACTTAGAAAAGTGTTTTGGATGTTGTTTGTCATTATAATATTCATTTCACGTTACCAACCAATAATCATCATCTCTTTTTGTAATATGAATAATATAATTACTTGTGTATCATTCACATCTAAAATATATTAGTGTAACATGTGGAAAGACCTTACTACCTATTACAAATATATAATAAATTAATTTTTGTACATTTGTTTTACGACCACATCCATTTTTTTCCCCAAAATAATTTCTTTTGGAAAGTAAAATTGTGTGAAAATCTTGTTTTCAAGTCATTTGTTTTTATTGTTTTTCCTACGCTTTTAGGTTGCGATTACTTATCACAAATTTTCATTTTCGTTCCGTTACGGAAAATTATTTTCCCCAAAATGTGAATGTTTCAAAAATACACTATTCATTTTCTTTCATTTTTTCTTTTAGCAATTACATCTCCACACTTCTCCAAAAACAACCAATCATTATTAGTCATTGTCCCACAAATTTCACTATTTACTCACTCACACATTTCTAACTACCAATTATATTTAATCATTATATTACTATTTTTATATCAAATCAACTTTCATCATTACTTTTTTCACCTAATATCCAATTACAATCTTAAAATTCATCTTGTTTCTTCCAAATTTCTTTTTTGTTACTATCCTCTAGCAAAAATAAAATTTTCAAAATGAAAACATATCCAGTCGCTACCTTAACATCCCTTTTACTGTAATTTTTTTTTTCTCTTCCACTTTCTAAGAAATACGTCATTGTTAACCTCTCTCTCTCTCTCTCTCCACTTGTAAAGCCTTCCCCAATCCCTTCCGACCCCCCTCTCTCTCTCTCTCCACTTGTAAAGCCTTCCCCAATCCCTTCCCGGCCCTGCAATGCTTTTTATTCTAGATCTGATAGTCTTTGATGCTTGTGTTCACATTCCGGTCTTTAGGATAACTTTGTGGAGGTGGCCATGTGGTCTAGCCATGGCTCAGCGGTGGGGGGTGGTGTTGGGCGGCGGCGACAGATCCAGATCGGGAGACATTGTCTTCCCTTTCTTGTTCAGATTTTCCCCTTTTTTATATAATTTGATTTGTAGGGGTGTGTTGATTTTTTGTTTCTGGTTTTGTATTTTTCTTTGTTGATTCCGGTTGAAGGGCATGTTAGTTGTATCTGGCCAGCAGCGGATTTAGGGCTGGGCCAATTTGGGCCCTGGCCCAACCCTTTTTTTTTAAATAAATTTTTTTAGTGAGAATTTTAAAAAATATTAGTTATAATTTGTATTATTTTTTTCTGGATTTTCTATCCGCTCCACCCCATTTTCGTGTATCACTTCACCTGCTAAAGTGTCCTGGCTCCGCCATTATTTTTGGCTTGTAGTTTGTGGTGGTTACTCGTGCCCGAGTTGTGTGTGTATGTTTTTGTTGTTTAGTCTCCATTTGGGAATAATAGAGTTTTTCGTTTTTTAGGTGTGCCGACAGAACCAGAAATTTTCTACGAGGGGGTACAAAATTAATATGATAATAAACTACATCAAAAATAATTAATGAGGGCACAGCTTGCTTTATTTTAACCTAATTAAAATATATTTCTTAAAAAAAATTAATAAAGCTATTAAAAAAAGGAAAAAGGTATAAGAAAAAAAATTAAAAAAGTGTGGATCCGTCTCTAGATTTCCCTCTATCATTGTTTGTACAAGGTGGGTTTTTGCTTGTGGGCATTATTTGTACATGTTTGAGTTTGCATTTGCAATAAAATCTTGCTTTTTTTATTTTTCGTTTTCTTCTATTAAATTTAAACTAAGAGGGTGTCTGGCTAAATTTTATTTGTTTTAAGAGCTTATAAAATATTAGATCTTAAAATAAATTATTAAATCAAAATAGTTTATTAATAAATTGGGCGAACTTACTTTTTTAGGAGTTTATATACTCTCAAGCCTCTTCTTTTTCTCTTTTTCATATTTTATAATGTCTCACAAAGAATTATCCAAATATAAGTTAATAAATAACTTATAAAATTGTTTCCAAAAAAAAAATAAAACTTATAAAATATTTGTAACACATCCAATTCCAAAAATAGTGCACCAACATATGTAGTATGTACAATACAGTTTCTAGTTTCTAGTTTCCATAGTATTCTATCGGTATAGAGTCTACACTCAAAAGAAATATCATTCCATAAATATCTTATCCTTGGCTTCGGCTTCGCTAGTATCGTTCCGAAAAGCAAAATGAAGGAAAATCTGATTTACATAAACGGTTTTCACAAGACAGAATCTACCTCCCTATGGAAGTGGAAGGGAATCGATTTCCAAACGAGAAGAAAGCCCGAAACAAAGCTCTATACGGTTCCTGAGTTCTTCCACGAAACCGCCACGAAGATAGATGACGCCGTTCTGGGTCCCGGAGTCGGCGCCGGAATGGGATGCGGCGTCGGATTGGGGTTGGGAGTAGTCGGCGGCGCCGGATTCGGCGGCTCCGCGTGGAACCATCTGACGGTGGTGTTTGGGATTGGAATTGGATGCGGCGTCGGTGTTGGAGTCGGGTATGGGCAGGGTTTTGGCGGAGGGTTCAGCTTAGAATCCCTTAGATCTTATCTGTTGGACCCGAAACCGAAATCCAAGAAACGGGTCAGGGTCCAGATCTGATTTTTGTTGCTCCGGAAATTTTGATGTTATTTTTTTTAAGAGATTAATCATTTTTAGCTTTTCTCTGTGTTGGGTATTGCTTATTGGATAAGAGAGGTTTAGCATAGACTACTGATCTCTTGTGCAAAATAAATGATGATTCCACTTCGTTCTGTAATAGTTCATAAATATATTTATATATATGAAAAAGTTTTAAATAAAATTTGTCAAAGCGAAAATGGACGAACGATATGCAGTAGCACTATTGGTTACGATTTTTTTTTGAATAAGTGGAAAAATATATAAAAGAAAGGAAAAAAATCTTGATCATAAGTCGATCAGGTAGCTTAAATATAGGCCTCGTTAAAACCTACTACGGTAAAGTCTACCCTTGTGGAGAAAACTCTTGGCAGAAAAAGAGTATCCCTGTTGGTAGCATCCACTTTTGGGAACTTCAAATTATCTGATTGAGCATCGTCCAAAATAATGAAGCTATGAATTGGAGGCGTCTGGCCTTGATTAACATCACGAAGAAGTTGCTGCTTAGCATCATCTAATGATTTATCCTGAATAGCCTGACAAAGGTGATGAATGGCCATGGCCAACTTGTACAGGACTGTCCTCGGACGCCGCTTGATATCAGACAAAGTTGGTATATTCAATGCGGTGTGATTCAATTCTGAGTGTGTATCTAAAGTAGCCAAAGCTACCAATAGAAAAGGCAAAGCCAAAGATTGACTGGCATGCCCTTGCGTCGCATCCGAAGAGTTTTCCACAGAATTAGAAGCCATAGCTTTGTTTAGAACGTCACTGTAGTCCACTAAATCATTCGCATCCTCTAAAGCAGCAAAAGAATTCTCCAAAGCGACAATAGGAGAATAACCATCAACATGCCTAGGAGAATGAGCCACAATTTCAACAATAGCGCCATCATACTTAGTAGAGGTCGCTTCTTCCCTTGAAGTGCCAACGGTCTTGTCATCATCCTGTGTAATCTTAACTGGTTGAAATACCTTTCTAGCCCAGGATGGACCTATAGAGGAAGCCCGAACCAGAGGTTGTATTGTAGGATTAGGACGTACAATCCGATTGCAGGATGTCGAAGAATGTCCCATAATGCAACAATGATCACAATATTCCGGCAATTTCTCGTAACTAAGCGAAAAAAATGAGCAATGACCCACCCTTTCAACCATGATGTAATCCTGAAGAGGTTTGGACATATCAATATCAACCAAAACCCAAACAAAATGTCCCAGAGATCCATTCTGTGAGACCCTAGAATTGTATTATAATATAGTATTTTAACTAATAAATATTCTGGGTATTCGAGTTCATTTTATGAATTTATTTTTAATAATTCTTTTTATTTTATTAAAAGTTCCATAATTGATTCATTTGATTTATTACCCTAGGGAGTAGATTCGTATTTATAGGATTATTCTAGCATTGGTATGATTTAAATTGGAGTAATATTTATTAAGAAATAATTTTTATAATTTTAGGACTTGACTAACCATTTTTCATCTTCAACTATCTATTTAACTTATTTGAACCATAACCCTTACCCATTATATTAATATTGATCCTAGACTCTAATTACACTATTTTTATTAATTCAAAAATCCTACCAACTTAATGACCAAACACCCACTTTTACCACACAATTATACTTGGCCACAAATGAACCATGCTTCCTCATTTCTCTCATTTTGGCAACCGAAATTTTAAGGTGTTGGAGATATTTTTTTTGTTCATTTTTCACTTGCAATTACTTGGCCAAAAATCAACTTCACACTTTCTTTTCTCAATTGTATTTCCTTGTGGCCAAGATTAAAGAGTAAAGTGAGAGAGTTTTCACAGTTTCTCCTTGTTGACGTGCGTTTTGGTCAACAAGCAGAAATATGTAAAATGTTTAACACGTGGAAATGAAAACGTGCGTAGCGTATGTTTATTTCTGGCTAATTATGCCTTTTTTGTATTCTCATAGGAATATTGGGGTTGGTCTTTCTTATAATTTGTTACAACTGCCTCCTTTTTTCTTTTCTCCTTTTCAGACTCTTTATACCCCTTTGAGTAAGTGGGTTTACAATAGTCATCTTTGCACTAACTATTCATTAATTAATAAAATAGTTAAAGAACGACACATGTCCCTCTATAGTTGTGCATGTCAGCCAAAACTTGCCACTTGTCGACTTCTTTTCATAATTCTCTGACATGTGGCAGTTTCTGATACCAATAAAGTGTTAAGCATGGGCATGTGATTATTTTTACGAAGCTGTCGCGCGTGCGTTTCATATTGAAATTTGGGCTCGGGGCTCGGGGCTCGGTAGCCGTGTTGTGGTTGGGCTCGGTAGCGGTTGGGCTCGGTAGCGGGCGAGCCTAATTCGTGACGTGTCTTCGTACATCATTGTTGACGTCACCCGCAGTCGCTACTTCGGATATGTGTCGATCGATGACATGGATTAATTTCTCACAGCTCGGCTCGGGTATCATCAAAGGCCCCCAAGTTTGATTCCGAGAGAAGAATTTCTGAAGTCGGAGTTAAACTTTAATGCTAATGATGAACATTTAATGGGGAAACGGATTTCCCAAAGGTTTTGTTCTTTCTTGGCACCTGTCGCGTAGCGATTAATGCTTGAAACGGCGCATTAATTGGGTTGCCATAATGACAGACACGTGGCCTCTTGTGGTTGGGCCAATCTTGCGCAGGAACCGAAAAGGTACGCGGTTGCTTCGTGAGCGTGGGGACGCGGCGTTTTTGACATGTTTGACGGCTTTTGAGTTTTAAAAGGCGTGTCTTTTTCGAATAATCATCGCGTCTATCGAGGAACCCTATCTATAAATACCTTTGTTTCCCCATTATTCACTTTCGCAACCATTAACCATTTGAGCTAAAGTAACTAAAACCGAGCGGAAATTTTGGTCGGCTTCCCAAGTTCGAGACTTGAACTTAGGTATTTTTTCGAAATACTCTCCCTTTACCTATAAATGTCTTCTTTTGAGGATAGTAGGAGTCGTAGTTATAGTGTAGAGGTTGAAATTGAAGATCCTTCCTCCGAACCTTTTCTTTTCTCACCGATGGGCGATCTCCGTCTCATAGCCCGAGCATTATTCGGATATCTTCTCCGGATTCTCCACGGCGGAACGTCTTTGGGGCGGACTCATACTATCTTCAATCCGACGCCTGTGACCGCCTTTAGAGAGGGAACGTCTTTAGAGACGGGATCGGTGTATCGGGCACAAGCAAGTTCCGTTGAAGAATCGCCAAGTGTTGATTCTAGACAATACCAACAAGAAGAAGAAAACATGGACCCATAAGAACCGGAGCGTGATAACGAGGAACGGTTAAATGAACCTACGCGATTCGAGGCCGGGAGAGGCAACAAGGGCCTATGGGTCATCGTAACGGCAACGGCCGGCAAGGAGGAGGCCCTCACCTTCTTGGTGGATGCCGAGCGATATAAACGATATCCCAAGTATGCTGATGGTCCGAGAGATGGGAGAGCTCCAGCCGAAGGTATCGTATTCAAGTGGTATCCATTTAAAGGTACCGGATGGCACCGAGGTCCCCGATGCCCCCGTGGGTTGCGTGGGTATACATACCGCCACCTTCTATTCGGATTGTGGTTCCCCTGCCGGTTTTTCTCACGGTGGCTTTGCAATGGGGTGGCTTTGCATTACGTGGGGTAGGAATGGGGTTATGAATCCAGTTCAAAGAGATGAATGAACTGCATCCCATTCAAGGGTAGGATTATTGTCTTCTTGGTGAAAGAAAAATGGCGAGTGGCAAGCTCGCGTGGAGAACGAAGGAAGAAACCAAAGTCCTTTATCCTCCTTGATTTTGTTTTTGGTTACTGATAAGTCTATATCCTTTCTCTCTTCTCTGCTTTTGCTATTTATCGTTTCTTTTTGTGTGACTTGTGTCTTTTTACCTTTGTAGAGAACCGTGCATCAAAAGGGCCTTTGTCGACTACCTTCATCCGCGGTGCCGAGAATATCTAGGCAGAGGTGTCGAGAGATAGGCGGATTGAAAAGATCGCCACCGAGGCCAATTTGGCCGGGTAGTTTGAGGCTGCTCGCTGCGCCGACCCGAGACCGAGGGGCGGCTCGGGATGAGCGGCCGAGCGGGAGGTGGAGGTTGAGAGAGAGACTCGATGAGATCCTCCGTCAATGAACAAATACGGACCCATCTCCGGGAGCGGCCGGCGAGAACAGAGCGAGCTACGCCGTCCCCTGCGACGGCAAGCCCTGTGGGCAGATCATCTGTGCCCGTAGGACAAACACAGACAGACTCAGCGCCGAGAGTGCGGCGGCTGTCCGAGGTAAATACTTATGTTTTTCACATTTCCTTTTGAAACATCTTTGTTTTCTTTTGATCTTCTAACGGTGGTTGCTTTGTGCAGGGCGTGGCTTAGACTTGCGTGCACGTCTTCGCAGCGTGAGGAACACGGCCGCGGCGAACTCGGGGCATTGCCGATCAACTGCGGATGTGGAGGCGGCTTGGAGAGAAGATATCCGGGCCAGAACGCGTCCTGCGATAGGGTGCGAGGCGGTCGGCCTCCTCTTCAAAGGAGAAGAGGAGGAATTGTGATGGAGGAGCCTGATCGATCAAGGGGGTTGGTCGACGGCACCGAACATCCTGAATGACCCCCAAGAGAGAGAGGTCCGCGAACTTTTTCGGATGACCTCGGCAGGGGAAGGTCACTTCATCCCTCCAAGTCAAGTGAGGGATGAATATTGCGAGGGAATGATTGGACTACGCCTCGATGGTTTGTGGAATTCATTCGTTGTGCCACGCCGACAGAGAGGAGCAGGACGAGAGTCTTAGGAGGAGGGCGGTCGGGCCGCGATGAGTGTTCGGCTCGTGCTGGACAAAAGGTATCGAACAATTCCGCTCGGAGATCAAGCCAAGAACAAATTCAAGTATGCCATGGCCATGTGCGGGCGGATGATTGGCTCTTATGGCATGCGGTTGGGGGACTCGCGAGTGGAGAAAAAATATGCCGACCTGGAAAGGCGGCACGGGGATCTGCGGGAGGCCTATGCTACCCTCCAAGGGGTACAAGAATCTTTTAAGACTCAAGCGGATGAGGCTACGGCTCGGGCCAACTCGAGAGAGAGGCTGGCTGCTGCGAGGCCGAGACAGAGCGAGATCGGGCCTGCAAGGGTGAAGAAGAGCTCGGGGTTAAGGTCGCCGAATCGGAACGTCTTGCCATTTGCCGGCCGAGGAAATGGAGAGGCGTCTAGCCGATGTGTGCGGGAGGTCAAGAAACCGCCCGTCGGCAAACCGAGGAAGTTCGTAGAGAGAGAGGCCGTTAAAGCTTACAAAGATTCCGAGGAGTATGCATTCATGTTAACTGTGGCCATGCGACCGACCTTCCGAGAAATTCTTGATTTAATTATGGGGCGTCGATTTCGCCTTGAGGAAGATCGGCCCTCCTGGAGGCCGATCTCGATACCCTTCGGCCGAACTTTGCCGAGGCTCCTAATGCGCGGGGCTCTCCTCCTCCCGGACGTGGAAGAAGTCGGCTCTAGTGGTGCCGTCGAAATTCCGCCCCCGCTCGATCTTGATGCTTTCATATGTACCCCTAGGTAGGTAATTTGGCTTCGTGCCTCGAGATGTAATGGGCTCCGGCCTCCCTTATGTAAATATTTTTGAAGTATAAGTGAATTGTTATTTTCCTTACCTGTGTATGTGTTTCAAGCTTTTTGTAGATGCTCGGCTCTTTCCTTTTTGTAAGATTGTTACTGTCTTCTTTTTCCTTTTATATTCCCAAGCACGGGGCTCGGTTTTTGATTAGCTTGAATAAGGATTTGCTCGCCTTAATTGATTCTTGTACTTGGTATATAAACTGTCCTTTATTTTGTATTTGAAATTTTGTTTATGAACCGAGTCTTTATTGCGCTCGGGCAGAATCGAAGTCCTTATTTTGTGCTTGTACGTGGCCAAGTCTTTACTTTGTGCTCGGTGCGTAACCAAGTCTTGATTTCGATTGCTCGGTGCATAACCAAGTCTTGATTTTGGTGCTCGGTGCGTAACCAAGTCTTGATTTTGTGCTTGTGCGTAACCAAGTCTTGATTTTGTGCTCTCGTGCGTAACCAAGTCTTGATTTTGTGCTCGGTGCGTAACCAAGTCTTGATTTTGTGCTCGATGCGTAACCAAGTCTTGATTTTGGTGCTCGGTGCGTAACCGAGTCTTGGTATTATGCTTGGTGCGTAACCAAGTCTTTATATTTTGCTTGGTGCGTAACCAAGTCTTTATGTTGTGCTCGGTGCGTAACCAAGTCTTGATTTTGTGCTCGGTGCGTAACCAAGTCTTGATTTTGTGCTCGGTGCGTAACCAAGTCTTAATTTTGTGGTCGGTGCGTAACCAAGTCTTGATTTTGTGCTCGGTGCGTAACCAAGTCTTGATTTTGTGCTCGGTACGTAACCGAGTCTTTAGCCGTGGTGAGTAAAAACTTCGTTTTCCTTTAGAGAGCTCACGAAATACCAGATGAAAGGATAATTCTTTGGAATCCTATCTGGATCATAGACCGAGATCTTTATTGATAATACCTTTTCAGGTATGCTACATTCCATGGATGCATAAATTTTTCTCCACTCAAATATTCTAGCTGGTACGCCCCACCAGATAAGACGTGGCTGACCCGAAATGGCCCCTCCCAGGTTGGCTTCAATGGGCTGGGTTGAATGCCCGTTATCTTTTTCAATACAAGATCGCCGACCTGAAATCTTCTTTCCTTTACTTTCGAATTGTAGTACCTTTCACTCCTTTATTTATACATGCATTTTTCATCTAAGATCGCACCTTTTTTTCTTCGAGCAGTCTAGCTCGGCTCGAGCGCCTTATTACGATCTTCTTCTTCAAATTTTGCAATTCGAAGGTAGGGCTCCAATTTCGACAGGAATCACCGCCTCGGCTCCATAAGCTAAAGAAAAAGGTGTTTCTCCGGTGGCCGCTCGATGTGTCGCTCAGATGACGTATGACCATAGACGGGTAGTTCCTCCGGCCAATTGCCTTTAGACTCTCCAATCTCGCCTTCAAGGTATACTTGAGTATTTTATTAACGGCCTCAACTTGTCCGATTCGATTGGGGGTGGTATGGAGTTGAGAAATAGTTTTTTATGCGGAAACCTTCACAAAAATTTGAAACCTTCGATTTGTCGAACTGTTTCCCATTGTCTCGTAACAATCGAATGTGGTATTCGAATCTACAGATAATAGATTTCCATACAAAGCTCACAACCTTTTCTTCATCTATTTTTGCGGAGGCTCCGCCGGCCCATTTTGTGAAATAATCCACCGCCACAATGGCATACTTGATGCCCCCTTTGCCATGGGTAGTGGTCCGATGAGGTCCATTCCCCATTTGGCAAACGGCCATGCGCTAAATATGGAAGTAAGTCATTCAGGATGGTATATCGACTGTGGTGCAAATCCGGCACCTCTCACATCTTTTGACGAGGTCGGTTGCGTCCTTTCTCGAGAGATGGCCGTAGTATCCTTGCCGTATTAATTTATAGGCCAACGTTTGGCCCCAGCGTGGTTGCCGCATATTCCTCATGAACCTCTCGAAGTGCATAAATGCATCTGTCTCGGAAAGGCAGCGTAGGAGTGGGATGGAGTACCCTCGTTTGTATAGGATGCCGTCTACTAGTGTAAACCGAGCCGCTTGAGTTCGTAGTGTTCGGCCTCGCTTTGTTTTCGTGTTGAACTCCTTTCTCTAGATATTGGATGATTGGGGTCATCCAAGTCCATTCGGCGGTTTCGGTTGTGTATATTTTCTTTGCACCAAGTGATGGGGCGAGCGGTTGTGTGTGATGAGTTGACATCCGTGATGGCATCCGTCCCCTGGATCGAGCCGAGCCGAGCTAAGGCATCCGCTTGCATGTTCTCGGCTTGGGGCACATGTAAGACTTTTGTTTTAAAGTGTGATAATCTCTTCTTGACCAAATCCAAATATTGTGCAATTTTTTGCTCTTTCGCCGTCTTCGCCGTTGATTTGATGAAGCGACCAACCGAGAGTCATGTGCACCAATAGTTGTTTTAGGCCCATAGAGGCCGCCATATCTAAACTGCTAGAGCGCCTCATATTCGGCCGTTGTTTATTGCGGGGAATGAAATCGTAAATGCCGAAAGCAAAGAGCATTTTTCATTTGGATCGATTATCACGATTCCGCCCCGCTCGCCTGCGGTGGAAGAGCGTCAACGAATAATTTCCATTCTTGGTCTTCCATGACTTCCAATCGTATGGAAGACGTGAATTCGGCCACAAAATCGGCTAAAGCCTGCCCTTTTATTGCAAAGACGTGGTTCGTATATAATGTCAAATTGCCGAGTTCGACGGCCCACTTAATCATCCGACCGTAAGTATCGGTCGGTGTAACACATGTTTCAACGGATAGTTCGTCAATATTATAATCTTGTGTTCTAGGAAATATGGACGGAGTTTCCGTGCCGCGGTGATTAATGAATAGGCCAATTTTTCCATTGGTGGGTACCGGAGCTCGGCGTCATGTAACGCTTGACTGGTATAGTAAACTGGATGTTGAATAGAGCCATCTAGCCGATTAACACCGGTGATGGCGTATTCGGATACCGCCAAGTACAAATACAAGTCCTCCCCTTGGGTCGGTTTTTGTAATATAGGGATTGAAGATAGGTCTTTGTTTGAGGGATTCAAAGGCAATCTGTGCTTGCTCGGTCCACTCGAAATTTTTCTTTTCTTTATAATTTCAAAGAAAGGTTTGCACTTGTCGTGGACCGAGAAACAAATCGGTTAAGGGCGCCAATCGGCTGTTAGGCTTTGTACCTTTTTTTACGAGTTTGGGGATTCTAGGTCGGTGATGGCTTTTATTTTGTCCAGGTTAGCTTCGATTCCCTTTTTGGTGACCATATACCCCAAAAATTTACCCGAGCCGACCCCAAATGTGCACTTTCTCGGGTTTAACATCATCTTGTACTCTCTCAAAACAAAAACATTTTATTAAGATCGTTTAGGTGATCGGACATGTACAAAGTGATTTTACCAAAGATGTCATCTACATAGACTTCCATAGTGTGACCTATCATTTTCTCAAACATCTTATTTACTAACCTTTGATAGGTCGCACGGCAAAGATTCTTCAATCCAAAGGGCATCATCTTGTAAAAGTGAATTCCTCGGCGAGAGAAGAATGAGGTATTTTCTTCATCTTCCGGGTGCATCCGTATTTGGTTGTAACCCGAGTATGCATCCATGAAGCTCATCATTTCGTGTCTGCCGTGGCATCCACCATGTAATCGATATTTGGCAATGGATAACTATCCTTAGGGCATGCTTTGTTGAGGTCGGTAAAATCCACGCACGGCGCCATCGCCATTGCTTTTCTTTACCAAAACAGATTGGCGACCCATCGGGATAGAGGGCTTCCGGATGAATTGATTGTCTAGTAGCTTGTTAACCTCGATCTCGAAGTCTTTGCTGTCTGTCGGGGCCGAGTTTGCGCTTTTTTCGGATGATCAAGGCGGAACGTTAGATCAATATTGAGGCGGCGGTGGCACGCATACTTAGGGTCAATTCCGGGCATGTCCGCATGAGTCCATGCGAAGACGCGTCAAGATTATTTCCCAAAAACTCGATCAACTCGCTTCGATATGGTTCTCGGGAGATCATGACCAATACGTAGTTGGCGCCCCGCTTGGTCTTCCGACATTGATTATATCAACCTGTTCACTTGGTTCCGCTCGTTTTCTTTTCTTGCTTTGCCCCTCCTTGATTTGCAGGGGCAATTGCTTCTTCCGCGGCTCGTTTTTCGATTGCGGCTTGCCTTCTTCCATCATTGGCTCCTTCCCAGGCCGATGACCTGGATTATCCTCCGACGATCACCACTTTCTCGCTCGGACTCCTCCTTGGGTAAGGGATTATCTTGTGTGGTTCCACTTTGGTTTGCCCTTGTTCCGCCACGTTAATCTCCACCGGTCGGAGTTTAAGAGAGCACTCTCGTGACTCCCTTTGATTCCCTTTATGTATAGCTTCGCCATCAGATGTTGGGAATTTCATACAAAAATGATATATTGAAACGGCCGCTTTTATATGATAAAGCAATGGCCTCCCAATGATAGCATTGTACTCCGAATCGACATTGATTATTTTGAATGTTGTCATGACAGTCCGTTTATGCAAACCTTGTCCCATTTGGATGGGCAAATCAACTTCCCCGAGCGGGACTATCCTTCCTCCTCCAAACCCCAGAATGCTATCGTTACATGGACGGATATAACTATCATCCACGTTTAATCTTGAAATGCTCGGACATAAATGATCGACGAATAGCTTCCGGTGTCGATTAAAATTCGTGAACAGGAATACCCAAAATCGGTGCAGTGATGACCAGAGGGTCCAGAATGAGGATGGACCACCTGGTCGGCATCCGCATCCGAGAACACAAAGTGGCCGGTGGGTTGGCCTTCCTTGATTTCCGCCACCCGAACTTGTCTTTCTGCATTGGTTGCTGTCTAACATCGGCTTTTCTTTTCTGTTGGAGCGTCATCCTCTCTTGTGTTGGTATTGATTCGACCGACACTTGATATCATGAGGATCTCCCTCCCCCTGGTTTTATTTGGGAGCGGCGCAGAGAGATTTGGATTGATTACGCGCTCCGGGTTGACACCTTGAGTCCGTGCTTGGGGGGCGGTAGCTCATGAACGTACCTTTTAAGACCGCCCGCCGAACAACCCGCATAATTTCCCTAATTAGATCTCGACACTTGTCGATGATCGTGACCTATCGATTTATGATAGGCACGAGAATCGACGCAAATCTAATTTTGACGGCTCAATTTTCGTGAGCCGAGCCGGAGGCAACAAATTCGAGACCAGTACTTCATTCCATATGGCCGATGGAGTGTGGGTCAAAGTACTCCTTAGCGCGGCGACTTCGGCTCTCGCCTCTTGGCGAGCCCTAAACCGGTGGTCGGGTTTTCCGAGAACGGCGAAATCGACCCGGCCCAACACTGGTTCTTTCCTTCCGTCCTTTCTTACGCCCCCTTGTCGGTGCTCGGGGTGGTTACTTGCCATGGCTTCTTCCGCACAAATATGGCGTTCCGCGCGGACTAGAAATTCTTGGTACGAGGTCGCCCCGATTCGTGGATGGAGTAATTGAACCAAGTCTCGGGGCTAGTCCGGCCCATGGTCGCGATCAAAATGGCGTCATCCGACACCGGTTCCATCTCTCGAACTTGTTTATTGAACCGAGAAATATAACTTTTCGGGGCTCGTCCTTCTTCCCTTGTTTGATGTTTACGAGAGAGTCTTTAGGTGCGGCTCGGACTTTGGACGTTAAGAAATGTGTCGTAAAGGCGGAGGCCGAGATCCCCCATGCTTGAATGGATCCTGTGGGCGGGGTCCTAAACCAACGGTGGGCTCGGTCGCCCAAAGTCGGGGAAGGCCTGCGCAGAGGATGGCATCGCTTGATCGTATAGTTCCATCCATGCTAAGTACTTGTGAACGTGAGTGGTCGGGTCGTTCCCATTATAGAGACCGACTGGGGCATTTTCAACTTTGGCGGTAACGGGTCGCCAGATTCAGGGGAAAATGGCGGATTTTAGGCACTTGGGCGGCTCATTACTTGGGGCGGTCTTGAGATCGCTTCGCCATCCGGACCGCCTTCCAATTCGTTCGGGACGACGCAGCGTAGGCGGTGTATTTCTACATCTCGTTCTGCCATAAGCTAGGGCCTTGGACCGATTGACTACGAGTTGCTCCCGCTCATCCGGAAACGAGTAGGAACTTATCGATCGAGCTGGGCGAAAGGGATCAACTCCCAGTCGTCCGGCGAACACTGAGTGGGCATGACGATGTCGCGTTTGCTCCGGAAATGACTCTGCTACACGACTTTGCTCCTCCTCATCTTCTCTCCGCCTTTGTCATGATGGACATGTTGTTCATTACCCGAATCGCTTTGGGCCGTGGCGAGAAAGTCCGGGAATTTGAGGATTAAAGTTAACATTTAGTTGTGGGTTGAGTGGGTTAGTATTTGCAAGGAGTGGAGGAGGAGCTTGAGAGTTTGTGGTGGCGAGAGTTTGTGATATAAGTTGGTTCATTTGATGTACAAAAGTTGGGTTGGCGATTAGCTGAGCGAAAGGAAATAAAGTAGTGCTCCCTGCTTCCGTTTGGAGCATATTGTGGCCATTCGTAGTCTGGCCAGGTGGGTTGTTCAAATGTTGTTCTTCAGTCAAACGGGCATTCCTCGACAGTTGACTCATTTTTGTCTAATATCAAAAGGTTAAGCGTCAAACTTTACCTGGTTTTTATTTCACTTGCTTTTTGACTGGAACTCGGACTGGACCAATACGCGCCCCCCTTCTAGCGCCAATTTGTTGACGTGCGTTTTGGTCAACAAGCAGAAATATGTAAAAGGTTTAACACGTGGAAATGAAAACGTGCGTAGCGTATGTTTATTTCTGGCTAATTATGCCTTTTTTTGTATTCTGCCGAGCCGGAATATTGGGGTCGGTCTTTCTTATAATTTGTTACAACTGCCTCCTTTTTTCTTTTCTCCTTTTCAGACTCTTTATACCCCTTTGAGTAAGTGGGTTTACAATAGTCATCTTTGCACTAACTATTCATTAATTAATAAAATAGTTAAAGAACGACACATGTCCCTCTATAGTTGTGCATGTCAGCCAAAACTTGCCACTTGTCGACTTCTTTTCATAATTCTCTGACATGTGGCAGTTTCTGATACCAATAAAGTGTTAAGCATGGGCATGTGATTATTTTTACGAAGTTGTCGCGCGTGCTTTTCATATTGAAATTTGGGCTCGGGGCTCGGGGCTCGGTAGCCGTGTTGCGGTTGGGCTCGGTAGCGGTTGGGCTCGGTAGCGGGCGAGCCTAATTCGTGACGTGTCTTCGTACATCATTGTTGACGTCACCCGCAGGTCGCCTACTCGGATATGTGTCAGACTGATGACGTGGATTAATTTCTCACAGCTCGGCTCGGGTATCATCACTCCTGTTTTGCAAACTTACCTTATTTCAAAAATAAAAAAAAAATTACCCATCTTTGTTCTTTTTGGTTGCTTGCCGTGTGTGTATGCAAGATAACACAAAAAATACTTTCCATCAACTATTATCTATATTGACCATTTGGTTTATCATCCTAATACCTTCAACCTAGTTAGCTTTCAAGAAGATCAAATTTTCTCTTGGAGAAATAGAAGACGAAAATCCACAAAGTTCCACTTTCAAGTATAGTTGGTAAGTTGGAAATGATTAGTTTTGGGATTTTTAAGGGTATTATTAAATCTTTATGGTTCAAGCTTGAGTAATTTTAGAAATATTATAGGTGTTATTAAAGACTTGACTTGAGGAGGTTTTGAAGCTTGTTGATTGGAAGAAGAAGGAAAAATATCATTTAGGTGGGTAAAATAAAGCTTAAATTATTTTTTGTAAAATGGTTTGCTTGCATTTTGATTCTTGTAAAGCATGTTTTAATTATTTATGTGGCATAAAAATCATGTTTATGTATGTGCTTGGAGGTGGCTATATGATTCTAAGATGGCTTATAGTTATTTTTAGAATTTAATTGAAATTGAGGGATTAAATTGCAAAAATATTAACTAGGGTGGTTAAACTACAAATTCAGAATTTTAAAGGTTATTTTGGGTTTATCTAAACTGAGAAACGTATTTAAGGTGTTTTGGTTGAATTTGAAAGAAAAGGGAATTGAATTTGAGGCCATTTTGCAATTATCAAAAATGCAGGGGCTAAACTGTACTTTTTGAAATTTGAAGGCATTGTTCTGTAATGTCTATAAACTGTTGGGGCTGTTCTTGAACGAGCATAAGTGCTTTGTGGTGAATTGAAAAGAAAGAAAAAAAAGGACTTAAGGTCAAAAGGCGATTTTCAATAAAATTGGGGGCTTAAATGCAATTCCTAACAAGTTGGACCCAAAACTGAAAACTGTTTTATTTGGGACTGATTTGTCATATTTGTAAGTGGTTTTATATTTTTCTGAATTTTTTTTTTAAAAAGAGTTTGGACCAATTTGAAATATATTTAAAGTTTAGAGTTAATAATGAAATATTTTAATAAACTAAGGACTAGTATGCAAAATGTAAAAATATTGAGACGTAAACTACAATTCAGTTTATTATAATCTTATGGGTCAGTTTATAAGACTTGAGACTCTTGTTGATGATTTTTGACATTGTTGAGATAAATTGTAAATTTTATAACCTTAAAGGTTTTTGTGCAAATTTTTAATAGCTCAAATCCTAAACGGAAATTTTGAAACAAAGAGACTTAATCAGTTATTAAAAAAATAGTCTGAGGGTTTTAACTTAGAAGTCTACCGGTTAATATTGATACACGATAAAATTCCAACTTCGATTATAAATTATTTTACTTGTGTGAAATTGTCAATTGCGATTTTGAACTTTCTTGCTTGGGTTGCGAGCTATTTAAATGTTCTTACGTGTAACGTTATAATTGACTTGAGAATGCGTGCCACAAAAATCAATTTTTATATCATTTTGGATTTTTGTGTTGCTTGTTTGTTTTGCGGTGTGGTTTGGTGAAGCGAGATTGAGCAGGTCGCCTGCGGTCTTGATTTGACCGACCATGGTCCTAATCCCATCACTGTAGGACAGAGTGTCCTGTGGGCGAAGTGGGTCGTAGGTTTGGTATATTACAGAATATGACGATCTCTGGACAGACAGGTCCTAGCTAAAGAGACGTCGATCCACGTGGGGTAGTTATAAGGTAGCCTGTGACTTCGGTCAACTCTTGCTTGGGGAGACATAAGGTAGAACGGTGTAATTGTGGCCCGATCACTCAATTCAATGATTTGTTAACACTTCGGTGTTCCGCTTGCTTGCTCGTTCTTGTTTGCTCCTTAATGATTCTGCTCGCTTGTCCAGAAAACATTTAAAGTTTACAATAATTGCTCGTTATTGTTACTACCTGTCATTTCTTGTCATCGCTTGATTTTATTAAACTTTATTATTGTCAAACTATCTCTGGAAAACTGCGGTTTAACGAAACGTTATTTTTTCTGTAACGATACTTGCTTGTATGTCATTACATGTACACCTATAAAAATTGGTAAATTTTAAAAATGTAAACTCAATTTCTTTGTTCAAGCCTTGGAAAACTAATTCAATTTTATTTAAAATATCATTATCACCATTTCCCCACCCACTGAGCTCGTTTAGCTCACCCCACAAATTTTAAAATTTTCAGAGACAAGTGGATTTGACAATGAGGGGTTCGATGAAGGATTTCCGAATCAAGGTTGAAGTTGGTGGAATAATTTCTAGGAATTATATGGATAATTGATTTTGTATAAGTGCTTTGGATATTCAAACTTATTATAGAGTTGTACTTAAGTCTGTTATTTGGAATATTACTACATGTTAGACTTCCGTGGTGTATTTCTATTGTGATGTATAATATTTTGGATATGGTCTGGCCAAATTTAAGTTTTTATGATTTTCCGGAGTTGTACTCTGATGAATTTTATGTTTTATAACACTTATCAAGATTGGGGCGTGACACATTCAATGAATGTTCGTCAATTTGCACCGGGGAACCAATTGCTTTAGCGATTCCCATAATAAAGCTAGGCTCCCAATACTCAAGACCGAGTTAAAAAATATGAACCCAGACACTGGCCGTGGAAGTATTAAAGTTTGGTACCCAAGGAGACAAACGAATCGAACCAGGATTAAGAGCTTAGGAAGCACGAGTCTGAGCCCGGGCACGATCCTGAGCATTTGAAAACTTGACACAAAAAAACCCTTACCCAGGGGTATCACTTTCCAATCAGTATGAATATTCCATAAATCCGAAAGTCGCTTCTGAAGAGGTAATAAAGGCCAAGGTTTACTTCCTTTATTAAGGAGCACACGACCAATTAAAGAGAAAGAAAATTCCCTAATCCGCTGTTGATAAATATTTTCATCAATGGTCACATAATAATATCCCCCTTTTTAATGGATTCGGGGGCATTCGGAGAATCCACTACAGTAGTAGAATACGATTTCACATTGTCATTAATAACAGTAGACTGACCAGAAACCACCTTACCAAAAGATGGGATTCCATTAGGGATAAAGTTACCATAAGAAATTTGTGAAGATGAAGGTCTTCCCAAATGGATTGAAGAATCCTTAGCCAAATATAGAGTGTTGCAACTAGAAGAGGGGACCACCCCTTGATCGCCAATAGTGACAGACTCTGGGATCACATCACCTCTGGAGGGAGCACAACAGAATTGGGGACCACGTATGGGGTAACCACCTTTGGGACCACTTCCAATTGTTGTGGTCGCACATGGGTATTATCCCCAGCATAGAACCTGATCTCTCCATAAATCTTGAAGAAGAACGGCCATGAGGGCCAAAATTATACGGCAACGGGCAACCAGGAAGAAGATGTGTGCGTGAAGGAAATTGTTGTTGCTCCGATGCACCATGAACGGCGTCAACATGGTGTTGCATAAATCCAACCGGAATATCACCATAAAATTGAATCAAAGGATGAGATGTGTTCGAATCGTATGAGAGGGAGATCGCATATCCTTTATAAAGTGTGGAGAAGAAGGATCGAGACGTGGATCCATAGGAGATGGCAACGTCATGATGACATTGCCGGAGAAAACCGCCGGAATATTAAGAGGGAAGGTGGACGGCGGCCTCAAGGGAGAAGAGAGGGAAGAGCATCCTTCCACTATTGGTTACGATTGGATATACTTTTATTTTGGAATTTTTTTTAGACAATCGAGTGAAAAAATTGTTAGTGAGAATATTAAAATTTTTTGGAGATGTGAATGGACACAAAATAAAAATATAATGATGAAAGATTATGTGATATATGAATAATAAAATAATAATTTTTACATAAAAATATATAAGTGGATAAATAGTTTAATTTATTAGAAAATGTGTGACAATGATTTATTTTTCTTGGAAAGAGGGTAGATGTGATTAGAGCTAGCAAATTTCAGCTCTTGCCCGTAGGCCGACCCGACCAGCCTGAGAATTGGACTGGGCTATGTATTTACAGTCCCGAAATGAGACGGATCTACTTTGGCCCGACCCAACATATTTTACACATAAAAATGTGTTTTAGGCTATGTTGGGCCGAGAAAAATATCGGCCCGAGTGATTTTCGGGTCAGACCAACCAACCCGATTTTGTGCATTTGCCCAATGGGCTCAGTCCGGTCCGAGCTTTGCCAGCTCTAGATGTGATTGATATAAGAAAATATGAGAGACCAAATAGTGTATTTACTGATAATTTAGGTTGGCATTAACATTTCTAGGTAAAAAATTTCTCTAGCAGAACGAAAATGAAAATGGATAGTCTCTAGTAGACGGTCTAACAGATCTAATTCGTTATACGGATCCAAATATCCAACCCATCAGCCAACCAACAACCCGCACAAGTACTAATTCCACATCCGTTGGTCGCTGCTAATACATTTTAGGAAAGTTGTTAATACATTTTAGGAGGACTGATAATACTTTTCGGAGGGAAAACTAATATTTTTAGGGATGCTACCAAATATTTTTCAGGATGACTACTGATACTTTTTTTGGGGGAAAAACTAATACTTTTATGGGGAACTATTGATACTTTTTATGAGGAAAATTATTATTTTTCAAGAGGGATACTAAAATACATTAATCAGAAAAACATAATGCTTTTAAATAAGACTACTAATACGTTTTAGTAGGAATATTAATATTTTTGATGGAAAAAAATAAATATTGTTCAAGAGGATTACTGAAAAAACTATTCAAGCAGATTACTAATAAATTTCATCATTACTACTAATACTTTTTTGAGGGACTGCTAATACTTTTCTGGAGAAAACGTTTATTATATTCAAGAGAACTACTAAAATACTCTCAGTGAATTATCAATACTTTTTCGAGGAAGTATTAATTCTTTTCGGATGCAGTATCTTAGAATATTACAAACATGCCATTGGTGTATGAAATTACGAAAAAACTCGGGTCGGGTTGGATCTGTCTAATGGAAAAGACCCGTTAGACGGTCTGACATGAGTTTTTGTGAAATGAAAAATTCTCATATCCAAGCACAACATAAAGCATTACAAGCTTTAAAATCCCATTAGGGTGTATTTGGATGGAGGATTTGGGATCAGCGATTTGAAATATTTAGGTTGTGCTTGCCTATCAAAATTTTACAATTTTGTTTCGCTAGATAATTTTTTTTAACTCAAAATGTGATTGCCTATTAAAATTTTCAAAAAATAAACTATTCATTCTCCCATTTTTTCTTACACGTATCACATATACCCACTTCCCAAGAAAAAAATAAATCAATATTACACATTTTTCAATAAATTTCACTATCACCCACTAACATATTCAAACTACTAATTATTACATTACTTTTTCTACATCATATCATATTTCATCATTGTATTTTTCATACCATATCCATTCACATCTCCAAAAAAAGAATTTCTAAGGTGGGTCACACCCTCATTGACGGAGGTAGGTGGGCCAACCTCTCATCCCCCTTCCCCCGAAAAAAAAATACTAAGTAATTTTTTTAATAATTTTTTTAGTTAATATTTATATTGTTTTTCTTTTAGTTTTTTATGGCCCACCCCAACACATCCTGATATATTTCCTGACTGCGCCATTGCACACAAACCTTTGTTTGGCTTAAATCCAAATCAATGGATTTCAAATCCATTTTTAAGTTTTAGTTCATATTTTCAAAAGATTTTAAATTCCTCCTAAAACCTAGTCATTTGAAATCCATTTTATTTTTCTTTTTATGCACACTTGTATATTCACATACACTAAAAGTGCACAGACTGCACACGCACTCACACACTTACCCACACGCACATACTACGTACACACACACACGCACACACACTGTGCACATTACATACACTTACATACAATCTCTCTCACATATTTACATACACTTACATACAATCTCTCTCACATATTCACACATAATAAAGTTATATATTTCATATATTTTATTAGTGTATAAAATTATAATTATTTATAAAATAATAAGATTATATCTTTTATTTTTATTTATTAAATGACAATTAAGAAAATAATTAGAGCTTTTAAATTTTTTTTATCAAAATTTACGATGGATT
Organism: Rehmannia glutinosa; assembly: GCA_016081115.2. NCBI lineage: Eukaryota > Viridiplantae > Streptophyta > Magnoliopsida > Lamiales > Orobanchaceae > Rehmannia > Rehmannia glutinosa. Next base: position 67,835,851 of record CM071932.1, read on the forward strand.
TGAAATTCTCATACAAATTCACATCATTCAAATAAGAGTTTGGATTTCAAATCAAGGTATTCGAAATTCATTCATTTTCAAATATATTAGATTTAAAATTCCTCCATCCAAATGCACCCTTAAATTTTTTACCTTATGTTTTAACCTAGTGGAAATTAGTGTGAAAAGTAAGTTTTAAGTATATCTGAAAAGTTTTTTATAAACTTATTAGGTGGTAGATATGCTGTGATGAACTGGAATGAACTATTCTAATATATTTATCCTTCAATAATTTCAAAATTGGACGTTGATAGTTGTCTAAAAGTTTTTTTAAACTGGGGAACTTAACCTATCATTCATGAATTTGTTTATCTCTTTCCTATTTTTTTTTTTTTAGTACAAATCCTGAGAGGGGAGGGACTGGTGGAATTTGAACCTCAGACCTCTGACTTGGGCATGAGAGTCTTTAACTACTGGACTGTTATTCGATTACATATCTCTTTGTATTTCATAGTAGAGGAAAAATTAATAAACCCCCCAAACTATACGCGATTTTCTACATTGCCCCCTAAACTAAATTTTTTTCTACTTAACCCCCTCAACTACACAAAAATTTCTACGGTCTCATTCCATCCTTCCCGTCGGCGGATCTGATGGGAATATTCCGTTGGCGGGGAGGAGAAAAGGACACCGTAGAAAATTTTATGTAATTTAGGGGGTTAAATAGAAGAAAATAGTTTAGGGGTTGGTTTTAAAAATTGTGCATAGTTCGGGGGGAACATTAAAATTTTCATAGATTTTTATATTTATACTTATTGTGCATTTGTATACAAATAAAGTATTGAATTAAATCATAGTTTCATAATTTCACAAGTTATTATGCATGATTTCCAAATGAAATACTCTTGTTAGGGCGATTTTTATCGCCTAAAGGCAATTTCCAAAATTACAAAGATTGTATTTTTAATTGTTTGCCTTTCTAGACTTATGGTATGATTAGGACTTAATTAGATTAGAAAACAAATCATATTGATATGGTATTGATATATTAGGACTCTTAGATATTTATCTTGTTTCCAAACATAAGTGATTTAGTTGTCATATATTTGTATATATCTTCTTACCTTGTGTATTAGGACTCTTGAAAGGTTTGGACGACTATATAAAGGGAAAGGACGTGCATAATCAGTACACAAGAAATACCACAGAAATACCATCGACGGGGCATGTCTGTGTATCACTTCCACCCCAGGGGGTACCCGCCCCGCATATGTTTTTTAATATATTGAATAATTTTTATAAAGAATATTTTATAAGTATATTAAAAATAAAAAAATATAATCATTTTTTCCGTTTAAATTTATTTAATGTAGGGTAGGAGGGGCCGACCTGACTTGCCCGTGTCCCACAGCAGGTTGGGCCATCCCTAATCAAGAACCCAACAAACTGAAACATCATTTTGACAAAATCAATGAAATTATAACATATTATATAAGCATACACATATATTTATGGGCACACATAATTCAAGCATTTACAATTTGATGTGCAAACAGGGAGAAATCAAACCTGGTAAGCTAGTAAATCTAAGAATTGAGGAAGAATTAAATGAAATTTTAAAGTTGATTTAACTACTAGAGAAAATTTTAATATTCCCCCTAACTATGCATGATTTTCACATTACCCCTTAAACTATTTTTTTTCTACTTAACCCCCTGAACTACACGAAAGATTCTACGGTCTCATCTCTTTCACCCGTCGGCGAATCTGACTGGAATATTCCACCGGCGGGGAGGAAAGATGGGACCGTAGATATTTTCTGTAGTTTAGGGGTTTAAGTAGAAAAAAAATTAGTTTAGGGAACAATGTAGAAAATAGCGTATAGTTTGGAGGGTTTATTAATTTTTTCTCTTCATAGTATAATATATGTAACATGAGGAATTTTCAGTGTGTAAATCTGTAAATTTACTAACCTACAATATAGAAAGAATGACCTTTAATAAGCCCATATATTTTATCAGAGTCCAAGACCATGTCTTGGACCAAGACTGGCTTTTGATGGACCTATGCAGCTTTGTCCTCAACGAAGAGCCTTACATTAATATCAAAAATCAAAACTAGCCCATCTTTTACTGGGTAATTCTCAACATGTCTAGATTTTGACTCTGCTAAAATTATAAGCATTGATATTGTTGACAATCTTAAAAGATATGAGCATATATATTTTAACTTCTTTCCTTATAAATATTTTAAACTATAGATAGTATTATAATATTGTCAAACATTAAATAGATAAACTATATATACATACACTACGAGTTTAACATGAAGAGTTCATTATACTATGTTGTCTAATATAGAATAAACTATTCATACACACCCTAATATATAAACATACTGAAATATCCTCTTAGAATGAGCTCATATTTATGAATACACAACATTAGATTTATTGAGTGCAATAGAGTGCATCCATATTTAAGGAGTCCTAATTGGATGAGGTTTATCCAGAAACCTCTCCTATCAAGACTCTAACTGAGACAGGGGATTGAGATATATATATTGATATCTCTCCCTACTATCAGACTACTGGAAAAACACGTCCCCTCACAAAGAAAAGAATAATCTCGCCCCTAAAATTTCTCTCTATGGTTTTCTTCTTGGAGCATCACCAAAACTTTTCAAGGGTCTCAGATGTGTGTTTATTTGGAGGATACTCTGGTAGATCCATTGGAGCGAGAAAAATGTTTGCATGCCCGTTCGAAGTACAAGAAGAAGTTCATGATTCAAGAAGGGCATTGGCGCACACAATTCGTGGGGTTTTATACATCAACGAAGAAGGCTTGTAGCCGAGCTGTAGATCCGAGTGAATCGATTCGTCCGCTGCTAAGGTCTGATTCACATATATTATGTGGCTTACATGACTTTGTAGACATATAAAAGTTATGACCAATCGATAATTATCAAGTGTCAAATCTCAATCCTTGAAGATCAAGACATATCTTGATAGTTATCTCATATCCTTGGAGATTTTGACTTATCTTGATAAGATATTGAAATGATCATTATCTCTTTTATAATTATCAAATCTTATGAATAAAGAATAGATAAATACCAAATATTAATGGCTAATTAAATCAAGTCTTTGCATCCCATGGTTTATCCAAGAACTTCTTTTCTACAAGTATAAATACGGGTCATTCTCAAGGAATTAAAATCACAATTTGAAGAGAAGAAATCCAAGCAATAAGGCGGTGGAAAAAATATTTCTCTCAAACTACGAAGAACAAATTCAAGGAGATCCACGGTGTTCAAGGCGAAATTCAAGGCATTCATCGCGGAGTCCACTCAAATCATGTCGTTTGATTTGGGAATAAACTTTCAAGCCCTCGAGTCAATGTTATTGAAGTCAAATCTATCTTGGAGGAAGATCGAAGAGTCAAACACACCAAGAAGGTCTCAAGTTTAAAAGTCAAATATTATTGAATATTCCACGTTTAATTCGAGATTAAGATATCAAGCCTCGAATAACGTTATTAAAATTCAAGTTCAAGTTTGGAGAAGATTAAACTGAAGAGTTCAGCTCCAAATTTTCAAATTTTGGATATTTTGTTATTGAAGAAAAGAACTATAGGAGAAATAGAGATTGTAACCTTTTTATTTTGATTCATATATATTTAATTTTAATGTTTTTTCTTGTTTGTTAATTTGCAGACAATTAAAAATTTGTGTTATAAATTTTTGGTACGCCCGATGTGACAATCTCTACCTCTCATCTCTTATCTTCGAATCAAGTCCAAATATCAACAAAGATGACCAACTATTCTAAGTCCACAAATGTTGACCTTTCAATACCGAACTACGAAGCCACTGATCCAAAATACAAGAATAAGGGGACAAGGAAAAATGGCGAGTCATCGAACCACAAAGTTACTTCTCCAATAAATGAGGAGGAATAGAAATAAAGTGGTAAATATGGAGCTGTAAATAAAGAATCATTGAACACGCTCGACATGCATGCACCTTCTACAAGCTCAACCTTTGAAACTGTAGCAGTCATGGTGGTCCAAACTACTTTGCTCGAAGAGCAACTTGCAAATTTGATGAAGGCCATTGAAGGACTTACAAAACGCATTAAAGAGCAAGACTCTCAAATCATGAAGCTGGCAGACAAAGTGGATAACATTGGTTCAAGTCACATGATGGGCAAACAAGTTGAAGCTTAAAATAAGGTTGAAACATCCACAAAACAACAACCAAACGAAAAGGAGAAGTCTTTGAAAACGGAGTTGCATATCTCATATGATGGGCTGATTCCAGTTGACCAACTCTAGGAGTTCATCATGGGGACTATTAGAAATAAGATTGATGGAAGTTCCAAATCGTCTTTGACTTACGCCAAGCCGTACACTCAGATAATTGACCACTTGAAGATGCCTGCTGTTATCAATTCCTGATGTTTCAACAATTTGATTGGCAAGGGCAATCTAAAGCAACATGTGACTCACTTTAGTGAAACGTGCAATATTGTTGGGCCTTATGGAGATCACTTAGTGAAGAAATTCGTCTGATCCTTGAAGGAAAGTGTGTTTGATTGGTACACCAACTTGGGATCAAATTCAATTGATAGTTGGGAGAAGTTGGAACAAGAGTTTTTCAATCGTTTCTATAGCACACGACGAACTGTTAGCATGACCGAGCTTACAAATTCACGCCAGTGGAGGTAAAAGTCTGTCATTGACAACATCAATCATTGGAGAGACTTAAGCTTCAACTACAAAGATCAATTGTCAGAGGCCTCATCAATTGAAATGTGCATCCAAGGAATGCATTGGAGCCTTTGCTACATACTTCAAGGAATAAAGCCGAAAAATATCATTGAGGTGAGTTAGCAACTCGCGCACATACCATTGAGGTGAGTTTGAACTTTGACCAACAAGAATGCCCAAGTGATGTCAGTGATGATGATGATGATGAAGATGAAGTAGAGGCATCTCCAACTTCTCAATGCTCCTTGATACGAGCATAAACTATCAATCACACTCCTTGACATGAGTATAAAAGGTCTATATCCCAAGTTCAAATGAAAACTCTTTGATACGAGTATAAACTATCATTATATCTTAAGTTCAAATGTCTATTCCTTGATATGAGTATAAACTATCAACATGTCTCAAGTTCAAATGAATACTCCTTTATACAAGTATAAACAATTAGCATGTCTCAAATTTAAATGAAGACTTCTTGATACGAGTATAACTATCAACAAACCTCAAATTCAAGTTGGAGACTCCTTGACACGAGTATAAACTATCAATATATCTCAAATTCATATGATTACTCCTTGATACGAGTATAAACTATTAGCATATCTCAAATTCATATGATTTCTCCTTGATATGAGTATAAACTATCAGTATATCTCAAATCTAAATGAAGACTCTCTGATACGAGTATAAACTATCAACATATATACAACTTAAGTGAAGACTCCTTGATATGAGAATAAACTATCTATAAATTTAAGAAGTCATTGATATGAGTTTAAACTATATACAAATTTAAGAACTCCTTGATATGAGCTTAAACTATCTCTATGTTCCAAGTCAAGCAAAATGTGGTGAGTTAATCATCGGATGAAAGAATTTGAGACTCATTCATTTTAGCTTTCGTTAAAACAAATGCACGCGAATAAATCCCGTGGGGGCATTTGTAGACACATAAAAGTTATGACCAATCGATAATTACCAAGTGTCAAATCTCAATCCTTGGAGATCAAAACATATCTTGATAGTTATCTCAAATCCTTGGAGATTTTGACTTATCTTGATAAGATATTGACATGATCATTATCTCTTTTATAATTATCAAATCTTAGATTAAAGCGATAGATAAATATCAAATATTGACTGGCCAATTAAATCAAGTCTTAACTGCTAACAGTTGTATCAGAGCCATTTGGGCTCGTTCTCGCCTGTTTGAGGTGCTTGAGTTTGATAATAACTGTGATTTATTTTTTTAATTAAACAATCGAATGTGGTTTTTTGTTTTTATATCCAATATTAGTAACAAATCGTAGATCTCGGAAAAATGATTAATTTGATATATTATTCATGAAAAACGGATAAGTTATGGTGATTTATAGTTTTTGAGATAAAAAAATAAAAAACAAAATCTGCCTCGATATCCGTGTATCGGTATATGTATGTCTGAACATATATAGAACTTTTTGCCATTGATTTGGAATTGGCGCTCATTGTTTGCAAAGTTTGTTTGTTGTTGAACTGCAATACTATTATGTTTCTTGCGTTGCGTACGCCAGCGTGCGTGTCCGAAAAAAAAATCGCCACGCAGGCGAGGCTATTGTGGCGCCATCTAGATGCCATACGGGCATATTGGGTGCCATGTAGCAGATGACCGAGCGCATGTGGGCAGCGATTCATTTAATAAAAAAAACAATTTGTATGGTTGTTGGTTTAGTGGTTTGAACCTTTAACCTTTTAGTTGCTATGTTGTTTTTAACTATTAGGCCATTTGTTGTTTTGGTTATTGTTGGTGGCACATACATGTTTTAAATGAATCTGTACATTTTTTGTGAGAATATTATGTTGATGTTTATGTGCGTTCATGGTGTTGATATTTTTGGGTGCTCATGTTTATATGTTTATGTTAATTTATTTATTTGAGAGATAATTATTGGAGATGGTGGTGATTACAAAGCCACAAATTATTTTTATTTCTAGATTCTTGTAGTAGTTCGATGAAGACTGTATTTTTTTAATTTTCTTTTACGACTCATGTATTAGAGGGGCTGTTTTTGAGGCTATATATTTTTGGGTATATTTTGTTTATCACCAGCATAGACTAATAATTATCTCGATATGATGCACCAAATGTTAACTTATATTTTATCTATATTTGATGGATGCGTGTTATGGACATTATAAATTTTATTCATGGATCAATATTTATTTTATTGTGATCTCTAATTTAGTGGGAGATGATTACTTCTTGGTGGAGAAAATTTCGATCTCATTGAATTAAAGAAAATAATAAAATTATTACTTGGATCCAAATAAATTTTTTTTAGACCAGTACCTAACAAACTGCGCATGTTATACAGTGATGGATACCCAAATATCTTTTTCTGACCTTTATGGTAGTGGCAAATTAGATAGCCAGAACTATGCAATGTGGCATAGGAAAATTCAATTTTTACTTCACAAAGAAAAAATCCTTGAACATCTCATCACTAGTATGCCTAGGCCAGTTATGCCAGAGAATGGACAAACTACCTAATATTGTCGTGATATGGGCGCGTACAATAAATAGGCGGATCAAGATAAGAGTGCATGCTTTACTATGCTAAGCTGCATGCATGACATCTGATCCGTGAGTTCGATCAATACTCTACAGCTAAAGAGCTATGGGAGGTATTGAAGGTCAAGTATGGTAGCACTTCAACTACAAGACTGAGGGCTCTCACCCTTAAGTTCAATCAATATGTACTTGACCCGAAGCACTCGATGACCCATCATCTTGATGTGATGAAGGACATGATTCGAGAGCTTCAAAATGCTGGATGTGAGCTCACAGATGAGCAACAAGTTTTGGCTATCATAAGGTTGCTACTGAGCAGACTTGGGGACATGTTAAGCTTGTGCTTACACATGATGAAATTCAGACATTCGATAGTATCACCAATCATCTCAAACTTGAGGCTGACCGTCGAGAGTCAGGACGAGCATAAGAAGCTGCTCTTGTCGCACATGCTGGACAATGTAAGCCTAAGAAAGGCAAACGTTGGAACAAGCAGGGTGCTGGACAAAGCAGTGCACAAAGTCATTACTTGGCCCCACAAGGTGACAAAGCTATGAAGCATCGTCGAGGAAAGAGGGGTGGAAAGAAGAAGGACAAGGGTTTTAATTATGGCAAGTTGGGTCACTTCGCTCGTGATATCATTGAATCGAAGAAGGTAGAACCCACTCCTGGCTCTTCTTATTCTTTTGTTTGTTCACACATTTTTGTTGCTAATTATCTCTATGGTTAGATTGTAGACACAGGACCAACAAAACAAGTGACAAAGGATTGAGTGGGATTTGTAGATTATCATTGATTGCCAGTATGCAACCACTACATTGCTATGGGGAATGGCGCACAAGAGGAGGTACTTGGAGTTGGATCGTACCAGCTCAAGCTCAGCACTGGGCGTGAGCTACACCTTAGTGATGTGCACTATGCACCTAGCATTTGATGTAGTTTACTATCAGTTTCAACACTTTCCAGACATGGTTTTTCTTTTTTGTGTTTGAGCACACTAGTTTGTCTATTTACTTTGGCAAATACCTTTATGGCTTAGGATTTATGAATAATGGGTTTTTCATGTTAGAATTATCCAGTTATTGCGTTTCTTATGTTTATTCTATTGTTGATATTATTTCTGATTCAGTGAAATGGCATGCAAGATTGGGACACATAGGACAAGAAAGGATGACTAGGTTAGCTCGAGAAGACTTGTTGGGCCACCTCGCTAAAGTCAACCTTCCTGTGTGTGAACCATGTTTGGCGGAAAAAGCCTGTCGGAAGCCTTTTGGTAAGGCAAAGAGGGCTACTCATCCTCTAGAGTTTGTCCACTCGGACATTTGTGGACCCATGAATGTGAGGGAACCACACGGTGCATTCTATTTTCTCACTTTCATTGATGATTATTCACATTATGGGTCAGTATATCTCTTGTCTCACTGGTCAGAAGTGCTTGATTATTTTGAGTGATTCTTGGCGGAGGTTGAGACCAAAAAGAGATGAACTTCAAAATCCTACGTACTGATAGAGGGTGAGAATATTAGTCTGATCAGTTTAGACAAATGTGTGAGGAAAAAAGGGATCATAAGACAATTGACGATTCATACACTCCGCAACAAAATGATGTTGTAGAGAGAAGGAATTGCACACTTTTGGATATGGCCAGATCGATGATGGCGCAAGAGAATCTTCCTATATCGTTTTGGGGAGATGCAATTTTGACTGCTGCCTACATATTAAATTGTATGCCTTCTAAGTCAGTTCCTTCGACACCTTATGCGTTATGGCATGAAAGAAAGCCTAACTTAGAAGGTTTGCACCCTTAGGGGTCAGCAAAGTTTGTTCACAGCACATCTCATAAACATGGGAAGCTTGGTCCAAGAGTGGTAAAACATATGTTTATAAGGTATTGCAATCACTCAAAGGGTTATGTGATGTATGGTGAACACCCTAATGGAGGAATGGCAAAGATAGTGTAGGTCCCAAGGGGTGTGGTGTAAGGTTTAGAAGGGAGGGTTGAATAAACCTTACCAAATTTTCACTTTTAGTCCTTTTAAAAATCTCAACAGAGTTGACTCAAATCAACTAAGTCCTTGGGGGACAGCTAGGTTGGCTTTTTTCAGCTAAGTTACCCACTCAACAGACTCGACTAAGCTGTTGATATTATAACTCGATTGCGTCAGCTAACATTTAACTTTTTAGTTGATTTGATTTTTATACAGTGGAAGACTTAACACCCTTTGTTAATTTTAAGCACGTTTTTAACACTTGTTTTAGCACTTATTATTATCAGTTGGATAGCAACAAAACTTATCAGCATATATGAAAATATGCGAGAAAGTAAATGCTGAAAGTAAATGACACAAGCAAGTTTTATAGTGGTTCGAGGATGGGGTAATTCCTCTAATCCACTCTTCTCCAACTCCTGGAGGAATCCACTAAGTAACAGATCAGGTTTCAAAGTAGTTCTTCAGTCTAGAGACAACTTTGATCACACAGCTAGCTTCTCCTGCGACTCAGCTTCTTCACAAGATAACTGCCTTGCTACTTCAGCTCCCTTTAAGCCTTTGGAATTAATCACACAGCCTTCTAACAAACTTGAAACTTCTGGTTCGACCTTGAACCTCACTGCAGACCCTTCAAACTTGGAGAGTAGACCTCTTTTCGTTCTTTAAACTTTTCCTCTTCAACTGGTTGAAGTAACCTTCCTTCGAGTTTTAGGCTCGAGGAGACCCCTTTTCACATCGTGTGTTGGATCGAGTTCCTTCGAGTTTTAGGCTTGAGGAATATATTGATAAGCTTTGAGAATATTTGCAGGTTATGCTTGCTTGTAAAGTTGATTTTGCTTGTGTAAATCGTCGTGCTTGGTAACCTTTTCTCAAATGTTTCCTCAGCCTTTTATAGTGCTCATCTGAAAGTTTGCCCGTTGAAGAGATAGGCTATTTTCAAATAACACTTTCTTGTTCGTTGGCTTGTCTTATATGGGCCTATAACGATGTGATGTTGACCCTTCCTCGTATTAAATGACTGTAGCTTTACAGGGCCTGACACATGCCCTAGTGTTTCCCATTGGTTTTGTCTTTTTGCATATTTCTGGGCCAAACACTTTAAGACCTGGCAACTTAGACTTATTACTATGTCGAGTAATATCTTTGACTTCCTTCCAACATATTAATGTCAGTCGTCTTGACTTGACTGCTGCCTTTACCCCTTGACTTGATTATGCTCCAATCATATGGGAATGGCCCAACTGTCAATTGAACTGTTAGACTTGGCTCTTTATTGACTTGACAGACACTTTCACATTCTTCATAGATGTTTTTCAGCTGGGTGTCCTTGATGAGTGTCTTTGCCTTCCATCTTGACCATACTCATCTGACACACAGTGGAGTCTTCACTCTTGTCTTTAGTTGACTTCTTGTATTCTTTGACATTGTTGACTTCACTCAACTCTTTCATTCCTGTCTATTACAATATAGAAATACAAGGAAAATAGGGTGCCAACTTCCTAATTAAAATTTTACATGGTATCATCAAAATCTTAACAATAAATTTCCCCCTTTTTGATGATTCCAAAACTTAAATAACATAAACATCAAACACAAGCAGTGCAGTAACAAAGAATGTATGCTTTGAATAATCAATTTTATTGATCATAGCATTCTTGTCCTTTACAAAGCTGCTTACAAAATGTATCAAAGCTTATACAAATATTGCATTACAACATGTATCAGAGCTAAGTTACAAAGGTATCAGAGCATAATTACAAGGAGTGTATCAGAGCAACATTATAGAAAATTTATAGCTATGTATTTACAACTAAGTAAAATACATGAAGGGGTACAACCGTCTTCATCTCCTTGGTTGTTTCCTTCTTTCATCTTCAGCTCTTCTCATGTCTTCGTTAGCTCTTCTCCTTTTTCTCTCTTCTTCATCCTTCTTCTTCTTCTCATAGGCACGCCTTGCAGCAGGGTCATCCCTACGTTGCCTTTCCTCCCATTCGCGATTTACCCTTTCGTTCTCAGCTTCTTGTCTCATCACAGCTTCTTCATTCTTGCGTTGAACTTCTAGATTTGCAAGATGATCGTATCCAGTCCAGTAAGTGATCCCTTTCTTCTGCGGATCAATGAACGTTACGTCTTTTGGTCTTGGCTATGGTTGAGAGCTTCTACCTCTTCCACTACCACCATATCTTCCGCTTCCTGACTTAGCTCTTCTTCATTTGGGAGTGTACTGTACTGGTGCTTTTGCTTTCCCAGCTGAGTGACTGCCGGAACTTTGCTACTTATCAGCTGATTTGCACACAACAAGACCCTTCTCCCAATACAAATCCCAGGCTTGCGTTAGAGTCATATTTTGGAAGTAACCTTGTGCCTCTAGAGTTTGAAACTCCTCTAGTGATCTGGGCTCAAATCCAACATCAAGCATAGCAATTTCTCTCGGGGGTTTGATCGCAGGGAAATCTTTTCCTGCTGGAGGACCATCATATTGCGTTCTTATGTTCTAGATACGAGCAGAATGCTTCTCAGACACATTTTTAAATTCTGCTTTGATGGCTTTTCTTGATTCTTTAAATTCCAACTCAGCTTTCTGTTCCACAGACAGCTCTTTCGGTAGCTTGCTGAGAAGTGAAGCTATTATTTATCCTTGCTGAGGAGTCTGAGCAAACATAAGCTTCAAAGGGGGTTTTTTGAGCTTCCTTTCCCCTTAGCTGGTATTTCCTTCTTCTCCACCTTATGACTCCCTTTCCCTTCCTTTAGTTCCTTCAAGGCCTCATCTTCCCCCTTTTTGGTTTTATCACCAAAAGATAGGGTAAGGCCAGGGAACATGCCACTTAACATGAAGTCGAGTGGGTTGTTGGTTGAATCATGTTTAGCATCCGACTTAGATCAGGCTGTGCAGAACTCGGACCGCATTGCCTTTGACTCAGCTGCCATTAATTTCATTTCCGTTTGGAGAACACTGAGTTGCTGGCTCATGTTAGTCTCCAATCTTGCAATCTCGCTCTTGTTTTGTAGCTTGAGCAACTCCATATCCGACTTGTGAGATTCTTCAATTCTCACCATGTATTCTTTTTGCCTCTGCTGAAACTGAATATTATCTGCACTCCAAACTAATAACTCTGCAAAGAGTGACTTGAAGTATCGAACTTGCTCTCTTCTCATAGCCGTAGTCTGTGCAACCCATTCTCATATTCATAGTACAACACCATGAATGTCTCTGCTGATGTTTGCATCTCGGTTGTCCAGCCTTAGGTCTAATGATGCTAAGTCGTGCTCCATGTTCTCGATTTCAGCACATATGGATTTAAACGCCTTCCGGAAGTCGGCTGACGAAGCAGACTCATCCTCGGACCAAATGGCATCAAAATCAAAACCTATAGGCACCATCGTTGAATTAACTGAAACTCTGGGCTCAACTTGCACAATATATTTAGCTTGTTCTCTAGCAGATTCAGCATCAAGGGGTGGCAATTCAGCTTCAAATAGGAAAACATCTTCAAACATATTGTCTGGAACGAGAGGGATTCTCTCAGGTCTAACTTGTGGAGCCTTTCCCTTCTTATTTCGAATAGAGTCAGCTTGACTTGCCTTTGTTGTACCAGCTTCGGCGGCATTGGGAGCAACTGTCTTAGCCTGCTCAGCTAACTATTTTCCAGCTTGAGCAGTTGTGTTAGCATGCTAAGTTGACTGACCCTTAGCTGTCTTAACAGTTTCTTTGGTATCAATATGTCCTTACTTTTGAGTTGCCTTGTCCTCTGCTGATTTATCAACGTCATCGGAGTGTGTTGTACCCATGGGGGTTGGCTCATCAACAAACACGAATCTCATCAGAGCAGTTTTGTCACTCCGAGAGTCTTGAGCATCCTCAGCTTTTTCCTTCGAAGAATCATCAATGGGTGTGGACTCAACTTCATTGTCGGATTCTAGGAATTATGTATCAATGTGCTCCTGGGAATGACTTGGAGAGTGCTGATTTTGTCTTCTTCATCAGTCATCTCTACTTGAGGAATTTGCTCTTTTTCAGCTTCTTTACCTAAGAAAGTCTCAACCTCCTTTAGGCCTTCTTCACCCTCAGCAGTCTCAACCGCTGTAGGGCCTTCAACACCCCTATGTGCAGTCTCAACTGCAGTAGGGCCTTGGACCATTTTCCTCGCAGCAGACTCATCTGCCTTAGGGTTTTCGGTGGCATCCGTCAAAGTCTCAACTCCTAGGATTGCATTTTCAGGACCAGGAGTCTCAACTCCCATGGTATCCATTCCATCTTTTGCCTTAGTTGCATCAGCAGCGTCATCAGCCTTTAGTGCAGAAGAAGTTTCAACTAGGACAGTCTCAACCATTTGAGCTTCTTCAACTTCAGTCTGTTGTTCTGGTTGTTTCTCACCTTCGCCTCCTATCTGCATTTGTTTGTCTCTTACAACGTCCTACGACCTAGATGTGGTGGAGAGAGCTTCCCCCTCAGCTGGCTCACCAGCTAAGCTAGAGGTTGTGGGGTTGCTCTGCTCCTGAGACTCGGCTATTTTTTCCTCTGAGTGATCAGCCGTTGGGGCAGGTGTCTTAACACCTTCTGCAGGAGTTGGCTTGGCTAGGGTGCCCGCTTCATCTCCTTCCTTAGTTTCATCGCCAATCCTCTGAGAGCCATTTTCAGATTGCACGGGGGATGTGGTGGCACCAATGTCAGCAACTATCTTTTGCGCCACATCCAAGGGGTTAGATCGAGGAGAGAGTTGAGAAGACTCTCCTGGACCCTCTTGCATTTGTTGTTCGTGCATGGGTTTCGATTCTTTAATGGCCTATTGGAATTCAGCCTTCTCAGCTGCTACAGCAGGATCGATCTCCTCCAAGTTACTGCTATCAGTTGAGTCCATGTGATGCTTATGACCACCAGTGAACATGCACATTTTTTACTTTTCAAGGGCTTTGGCCTTCTCCAAGGCCTTTTCCTTTTCATATTCTTTTATGGCACGAAGGGCATCCATACAAAATTCTTCATTGAGAGCATAGTGGATAGAGACGTTTCCTAGGAATCTTAAGAGCTCCTCTTCTTCTTCGATGAACTCTGGTTGCTCAAATTGTTGACGAGAGTAACTCATCTTCCAATTTCTACAATCCCTCAATCTTTGCTGAATGTTCGGGTAGACTGGAGAGTACATTATCACTTCATCATCATCATTTCCATCGTCCGGAATTGTGGCAAGTGGAGCTTGCTCCTCCTTAGGTACATTGGCATCAGTCTGAGGGACAAGACATCTCTTTCCTCAATCATCGAGGTCGTCTCAGCTCCTTGCTTTTCCACAACTGTCTCACGAGTAGCTGGGTCTTCTACACTCTGCTGATTGGCATCAACAGTCTTCTCTACATCCTTGGTGGCTGAATCTCCACCATCATTTTCTTTCGACTTCTCTTCTTGAGTCTCAACAGTCTTCTCGGGCTTCTCCGGCTGAGTGGCAGACGCAGCTTGCTCAAGGTCAGACTTCTTATAAAGTCTCCTTCTTTTGGTCTGGACAAAAGGAATCTCATCTTCTTCAGTTTCCTCTGTGGTGGCTTCTGGCTCCACCATCTTTATCTTCTTCGCAGCAGCTGGCTTGCGAGGCACAGTTGTGCGCTTTTTCTTCATGATTGGAGAAGGCTTAGAGGTGTCCTTCTCGATCTCGGCTATTGGGGCAGGTGCATCGAATCCGGCTACAGTTGTGCGCTTTTTCTTCATGATTGGAGAAGGCTTAGAGGTGTTCTTCTCGATCTCGGCTGTAGGTGCTTTTGGCTCAGTTGCAGGGGCATGAGCCTTCTTGGACTTGGCTGCAGAGGCATGTGCTGGCTTAGCTGCAGCAGCTCTCTTCTTCTGGTAGGCTTGGAGGAAAGAGCTGGAGTGGTTGCAGCTGTGTATTCAGCAGGGTCAGCTGACTCACCCTCACTCGTGTCAGCTTTTTTGGCATGCAACTTCCTCTGAGCTCCAGAAAGGTTTGCCTTGAACATCTTCTTGTTCGCATGGAATGACTTTCCATGTCGCAGGCAATCCCCTTTATTTCCATCAAATGGCCAATCACCAGGCCATACCCCAACAAGCATCCAAAAGTTCCATCCTCCTTGACGGTCATGTTGATCACATTTTGGTAGATACGACTGAAAACAAACTCAGCCCAGTTAATCTTCTTTTCTTCCAAGATCGCAACCATCACCACCAGCTTAGTCCGAGACAGCTGGTTAAAGCTCCCGAACTTCATATCCACGCACTTGGACACGATGTCCATCAGTTTATGGTAATCATCCTGGATCAATTCTTTCTTGCCTGTATAAACAGCCTTCGCAGCTGACTCAGGCTTGGCTATTTTCTTCCAAGCTGCAGCTATGTTGACATCTTTCTCAGAGATTTCTTTCAGCCCTTCAGTAGGCAACTTACAATGCTCAGCAAGGACAACAACAATGATCTTTATTGCCTTCTATGGACAGATGAGCGAATCTCATCATCATGCACTTCCGCGTTAACATAGAACATCGCAATCTCCTCCAAGTATGTGTGAGAAAACTCCATAGTGAGAAAGTCCTTCAGATTAGACTTCTCGAGGGCTTCATCAACACCCTGCTTCAACATTCCCTTGAAGTCCACTGTGGATTCGGAGTGGATCTTCTTGGACATCTTAACAAAATCATGCGTATCTTCCATTTTTGATGAAGATAATCGGTTAAAAAAACGTAAAATCTCGATTTTGAAAAGTAGGGTTTTTTGCACTTGCACAGAGAGAATTCCTTTGATTGTTGAAGACGAGAGAGTTTTTGTGAGGAGAGATAAAAAATGTTTTGGTTTATATTGGACATGAAAGGAGGTTTCTAGAATTTGAAAAAATGAGATCAAAATGGACGGTCAGGATTTAACCTTTGAAACCACATTAATTTACCCGCATTAAATGCAGCAGCATTTATATCCAATCATAGGCTTAACCGTGCAACATTTTGTTCTGGCATCATAATTACGCTAACGTAATCCTTAAAAATATTCCCGCTCGCAGAAAATGACTGCGTTTTCTCACTTTGCTCATAAATAACTCAGCTATTAACCAAAAGTGACTTAACTCTGCTTCTCTGTTCAGATTAGATCACTTAGCTGTCAGCTAACTCGATACAGCTGATTTCCCGTCTTGGCTATTTCACTTAATTGAAATGTAAAACTTGCTTATTTTTCTTCCTCTCTTCTTTGACTCTGCTGATTGAATCTTCTGAGTATCTTAACTCAGTCAATTAATCCTAGCTCATTCATAAGCTCTTCAAATCTTGATTCACATAGAGGTTTAGTGAATATGTCAGCTAACTACTTATCAGTTGAGATGTATTCCAAGGTGATGTCTTTCTTTTAAACATGATCTCTTATAAAATGATATATGACATCTATGTGCTTTGTCCTTGAGTGCAACACTGGATTCTGAGTGAATGCAATAGCACTAGTGTTATCACACATAATTTTAATCTCTTTTTCTTCAATATCATAGTCTCTCAGCTATTGTCTATTCCATAAGACTTGGGCACAACAGCTGCCCGGAGTTATATACTCAACTTCAGCTGTGGATGTAGCTATTGAATTTTGTTTCTTGCTGAACCAAGAAACTAATCTATTTCCAAGCATTTGACAAGTACTTGATGTATTTTTCCTATCCACTCTACATCCAGCATAGTCTGAGTCTGAGTATCCTACTAGGTTGAATCCTCCTTCCTTTGGATACCATAAGCCAACTTCTTAGCATCCCTTCAAATACCTTAGGATTCTCTTAGCTGCAGTCATGTGACTCTCTTTTGGTGCAGATTGAAATCTAGCACATACACCTACAACAATGGTGATGTCTGGCCTGCTTGGTATTAAATAGAGCAATGATCCAATAAGGGATCTATATCTAGTTTGATCAATAGCTTTGCCATTTGCATCCATATCCATCTTGGTTGATGTGTTCATAAAGAGAAATGAAGATGATCTGATCAATATCCTCACATTTCTCATTAAAAGTTGCAGAATTTAGGTTCCAAGGGGTAATGTGTAAAAGTTTAGAAGGGGGGAGGGTTGAATAAACTTTACAAACTTTTCGATTTTAGTCCTTTTAAATAATTCCAGAGTCAACTCAAGTCAACTAAGTCCTTGAGGGACAATTAGGTTGGCTTACACAACAAAGCTACCCACTCAACAGACTCGACTAGTCTGTTGATAGTATAACTTAGTGTTCGCCAAAAATTATTTTGGTTCATACAACTGAAAGTGTACAATGTAGTTTATATGATAATGACAAGCAAGGTCGTATTGCTCAGGGATTGAATCTCGAAACACTTAGGCTATAATAACATCGTATTCCAATTTTATTGAAGCGACCGAAAAATCAAGTATTTTATTCTAACTAAAATCGTAAATTAAGAAAAATAAATAAAATAATTTTGTAAACCCCACAAGTATTTTCAACATCATTAGGAGCAACCTTAGGTACATAATCTCAACAGGCTTCTTCAATATTAAACGCGAATAAAGTTTTAAAAACCAATTCATGCAATTCTTTGGGTTCAAATTCCTAATATCATTTACTCCCCTGGTCATGTGGTGCGTAAACAGTTGATTAATAAAAATTGTAGTCTGGTCAGATCGTTACAATTCTTATTAACTCCAAAAAGATTTGTTAATTGAATAACTTCCCACAAACACTCATGTCACACATGTTTCATGTCTGAATTCGATTTTCGTCTTATTATAACTCACTTGGTTGGATTATGGACTAGAAGTATGACATGTAATTATTGATCAGATAAAAAGCAATTATAAATAAGCACTTGAATTCATAAAATAGAACGCATGAAGCAATTAAGAAAACCAATAATCATATTTATTATAAATCCACAGTTTCGATTATGCCCCTAAGATCTGAAAAATATGCCAAACATTGATTACAAACTCAGAGACAAATCTGAATCAATATTATGACATCATATAAGCACAGACAAGAGTTCTTAGACATAGAAAGAAAACTCCTTCTTGTCAGGATGGACTCCCCTTCCAAGCCTTCGAAGCTCTTGTGCTCCCTAGATGAGAAAGCCTTGTGGTGTTCTTCGCAACCTAGCCTTTTGCTCTCAGAAGCTCTTCGATTCCTTCGTTCCTGTGTTATTTGATGTGTTTTTGCTATATGAAGTTGTATTTTTTCATGCAAGACTTGGTCCCCTTTTATAGATGCTTGGAGAGACCACTTGTAGAGTTGTATCGGACAAGAACTCCCAAAACACGCTGAAACAGACTCCCACACGGTCTGGCCGTGTGGGTCCACACGGGCGTGTGGCCTTGGGCATAACCTTTTGTCGCACGGGCAGGCATGTCGCACGTTTAGGTGGTGCGGTTGGAATCCAAGTCCACACGGCCGTGTGAGGTCACACGGTTTGACCGCGTGGACATGCTATGTCCTCTGTTTTCTTCCTTTCTTCACACACTCGTGTCATTTTCCCAACACAAGTCCACACGACCGTGTGAGGCTACACGGTCTGACCGTGTGGACCTGCTTTTGTCCCATTTTTCCATTATTTGATCTTCTCTTTGCATTTGGCAATCTAATTCGGGCATCCCTACTGATATTTCTTCTTTTTAAGCTCCGTTTTCTGCAAGAATTACAAGAATACGTAGTATCATGCCCTGTAAAGGAAACCAAGTAAAAACATAGTAAATATGCGTGCAAATGCATTAATTATGTATCATTTTAAGCTCCAAAATGCACATATATTTTACACACATCAAAATCCCCCAAACTTAAAGCGTTGCTCGTCCTCGAGCAAATTCAAAAAAATAATACAAGGGGTAAAAACAAACGAACACCCAAGAACACTATAAACATTAAATAACACTCGATTCCAAACTCAAGAAAACCATGCAATTTATTATCAAGAGATCAATTATTCCTAAACTCGACACTATTATTACTCTTTCGGGTACTTGACATTGTGACTCACACAAAGGTAGTGTATCACTCGTCTCTCAGAAGTGTATGGATAGTGTTTACGCTCAAATTCAATTCAGTGAAAGTAGAACTACCATAGGCTTGCAAATCGTCTAATATCTCTACCACTTTTGTGTGCACAATCTAAGAATCAAAAAAGACTTTTTATTTGGTTTGTAATGTAGGCTCTTTGGTAAGGGTAGGGAAATTTGGATTAAGTGACTTGACTTGAACAATAGAATTTAAGCATACAGACTTGCAATTCACCAACCCAATTTCATCATAATGTCAGTTTATTTTCAACTCAATTCCACCCTTATTTCACCTTTTTTCATTCTTAGGCCTTTTTGCCTTTTTTTTTTTTTTTCTTTAGCCTCAAGCTCTCATTTTTTTTCCAGAATTTTCTTTGCTTTGCTCGGTTTTCTCTATGTAATTTTTTTTCCAGAGATTTTCTTTCTTTTTCGAGCTCCACGTATATATTGTTTTTTCATTTACCCAGATACTCACCCATCTTTCTTTTGCCAACTTCCTCTCTTTTCATAAATTTTCACCACATCTTCCCCAAATTATTCATTTTCTATAAGCTCAAGAAATTTTAGGGATAAAAATATGTAAATTTTAAAGATCAATGTGGTTCAGAATAAAAGTTTTGGCTCAAAATTGGCTAACTAAGGAATCATGAGTTCATATGTAGGCTTTTTAGGCTAAGTAGGTTAAACAAAGATGGCCTTAGATCATTTTCAAAAATTGCACACACACATGGCTTCAATGAAGATACTAAAGCAAGTTCTAGAGTTCTATAAATCATGAATGACACACTCAAGAAAAAAATAAGTTTGCATAATATAAAGCAATTTAAGGTACAAAAGCTCACATGCTTATTTTTGGCAACATGCTCAAATATCTAATTTTCTTAACACATGCCAAGCAAATGAATAACTATTCTCCCAAGAATTTATTACATTATTCCCCCCAAGTATGTTATCCTATGCCATAAAATATTCATAGTAAAATCATTTTTTTTCCGAAAATTATAATGCAAGTGCTTCTACATGCAGTCCTAAATGCAATACAATATGCTACAATACTAAATTACACATTCTTGACAGCCCCCCAAACTTAACTTATGCTTCGTCTATCAAAAGGAAAGAGGAATGCATAATAAGTACTTACAAAGATCGCTGAGGTGGTGGAGGCGGATTGTAGTGGCCTTGTGAGATGTGCCACTGATCCATACGAGACATCATCTCGTACATCTGCTGCTGCTGTTGGGTGATGGCGTCGAAACGCTGTAGATACTCTTGGTGATACTCATCAGTGGTGGCTGTCAACTGATATGTGTCATCTAGCAATTTCCCCACATCAATTTCTACCCTTTCTAGCCTCTCACCCATAGTCAATGGCCGGTTACCCCCTTGGCGAGAGGTTCCCGGCATATCTCTCGATTGTTCATTATGCTCTTCTTGAGCGGCAGCCCCCTCTACCCCCACATCTCTAAGTAGCCAGTTACCCATATTTTTGGTTGAAGTTTCTTCGGGGTTCGGAAGCTTAATTATTGTTCTATCTGCCTGAATGAGCCAGTAATCACGCCCATCAAATTTATCATTTTCATTACAGTTAGAACATTCAAATCAATCAACTTAGGCCCAGCTGCTTCCGCATACCACTCCAAATTTATATTAAAATGTTTAGCAATAGGGGTAATTATCCCCCCTATGCAAATTCCACCCCTCTCACTCTTCCTAATTCTATCAAATTGCCGGGCTATCATAGCCCCGGCGTTTGGCACCACTTCAGTCCCTGATGCCACTTCAACCCTCAAAGCCCCTTTACTATCCTCCCTTGCAAAGATGGTTTCAACCAAGACTCACTGAACATATTGGAATACTGGGTTGCGAATACTAGACGCCTTAGAAGTGCCTGGCGTATAGATTCATTTCCCCATTATATTTTTCCAAAACTTATCCTTATCGAATTCCTCATGCTCCTCCACCCCATACGCCGGTGTTCTATAAATTTCATTTAAATTCTCAATTGATAGTTTGCTCATTCCCCAATCGAAATCCAACCCCCATCAGATTTCTTTTTCACACAACCAATTCAAAGCTACTTAAGAATTCAAGAGTAATAAAAGAGTAAGTAGCCCAATGCCTATTAAGAAAATCATGCCAATCAATTCTCCCACATAAAGCCCTAAAATCTTCCAATAAACCCAAATTCGTAAGAGTAGGTTCATCGGGATACCTTGTATTAATCCATGGACGAAAGTAGAGTATCATCCATCTAGCTCGGTGAGTTTAGTTTGGCAAATTGACGTTGGAGGCTTCGGGCTCCTTAGGGTCAAAAATTGGTTGAGGTGGGAGGTGTATTTATAGAGATTTGGAGAGTAGTTTTTGTATTTGGGGAGAGAGTTTTCGTGGGTTAGGGTTTGTGTAGAAGAAAGTGTGAGAAAAAGTGGGATTTTGGGGTAAAAATAGAGGAAATTCGAATTTGCTCGGTTTCTATTTCAGGGGAACCACGGTCGTGTGGGATCACACGGCCAGATCATGTGGCCCTGCATGTTGGTGCTGCTGCGTCTGTTTGCCATCCTGTGTCCACACGGCCGTGTGATGTTCACACGGTTCGGCCGTGTGGTGCTGGGCAATTTTCCCTATCGCATGGCCAGGTCGTGTGATATCACACACCCGTGTTGAGTTGTTTCCGTAAATTTTTTTTTTGGACGGGAGTTTGCCGTGACGCCTCCTACACAACAACTCAAGAAAACTAAACAAAACTAAAAATTAAGTTAGTAAATAACAATTAAAATTGAAGGCTATAAAAATGTACAGAAAAATATGAAATAAATTGGGTTGCCTCCCATACAGCGCTAAGTTTAACGTCTTCAGCCAAACTTCAGATTTTTTATCACTATTGCTAAACTATGTCATTTGAAACCTGTGGACCCTCAATGCATCCATCAGACAAATGGCGATGCATTGCTCTTGTGGATTTAGCTCAGTATCACTTGGGAATTTGCCTTTCTGGTGTTGGCCTCCTGCAACAGTTGCGATCTGGGCTACTTATGTTTCCAGAGATTTCAGTCTTGCGTTTACGTTTGTGTTTAGCTGAGTGACCTATTCTTCTATCCTATCTATCTTGGCTTCATCTTTCTTTAGTCTTGCCCTTGTTTCTTCGATAAACGAGGATAACATTTCTTCCACATATGCTTTCTTTTCATTGGACTCCGCTCTGCCTTGATTACCCATGTTGTATCCCTGTGGTGGCTGCAAAACATTTTTATTATTAGCATAAGAGAAATTTTCATGGTTTCTCAACCCTGGATGATAGTAGTTGGGTATTTGATTATTTCTGTAATTGTTGTTGAAGTTTTTTTGTTGGCCCACAAAGTTTGCTTTCTCTTCAACAACAACAGGATCTCTTGGAGTCACTTGTTGTATCGCTTCCAGTTTCATATTTAGCACGGATACCTATTCTGTGAGCATGGCGACTTTCTCATCCTGAACTTCTGCCACTCGTCGGACAATTGACCTTTTGGATGGCCATTGGTAACTGTTGTTCGTCATCTCCTCTAGTAACTATAGTGCCTTCTCAGGATATTTCCCTAGTAGTGCTCCTTCAGATGTAGCATCTATAATTGTTCTTGTGTTACCAATCAAACCATTATAGAATTCACTACAAGAAAAAAGCAAATAAACATCGGTTAAAAACCGATGTCGAATGATGAAAAAAGCGATGTTGAAAGCCCTGTTGTTAAAGGGGGGTTTCAACATTGGTTTTTCACCGATGTCAAAATGTGAAATAACATCGTTTAAAAAACGATGTTGATTAAGAAATATAAGTGATGTTGAAGCCTCTGTTGTTAAAGTGTCAACTATTTAACAACGTTTATTAACCGATGTTGTTTCCTTTAACAACATCGGTTTCTAACATCGGTTTTTATTCGATGTGGATACCTAAAACCACAATGGCTAATAAACGTTGTTGTTTCGGTTTAGCTAGTTCGGAAATGACATCGGTTTTGAAAGCGATGTCTTAATTAGCATAACTAACGTTGTTTGCATTTTTACACATCACTTTAGAACCGATGTTGTTTGTTTTTTTAAATGATTTTATTTTGTTGAACGAAAGTCGCCCTCGACCCCCGTAACGCAACTAACCATTTTATCTACGACCTACCGAGCACCAATATTCACCAATCTAAAACAACAAACAATTAAGTGTAATCGAAATTAACAAATATAACCTGCATTAAGCCATTCATTGAAAATGTGCACAATAAGTATACGTAAAGGCCAAAACGTGGCTATACAAGCGAGTACTTAAAGGGCCTTAATGTTGCAACATCCTCATAGTTCCCAATTTGTCAATTTACATTGCAAATCCTTACTAGTAATGTTTATAAATAAAATCTAATTAGTACTACTGAAAATAGAACAAACACGTCCTGAAACATCCTTCGACGCCTTGATCTGGTAAAACAACCTGAAAAGATGGGTATAATATTAATTTTTAAGTTGAAAAATTTAGAAATATTAACATAAGCATCACCCAACACATAATTTCACTAAGATTTCACTTTAAGAGAAATAATAAAATAAATAAATAAATAAACATGTAAGTGAATTAGGGGCCAAAAGGAGTCATACTGACACATTCAAATGCAAGACATGTTTCGTGTTCCTGCTTCATTTTTTCCGGTGATAGTAATTTCATATGATTGAGTTACCCTTAGGTTTGGCCTAATTACTTGAATTGGAGGCGAACAAAGCTTCTGTAGTGGAGAAAGTCAAGCTTGAATTGCAAAATTCAAAATCCGAGGAGGAGATTCTGTGATTACATTTGGAAGAAAATCTGCAAGCACTTAAATAAGAGAACGAGTTTTAGCAAAATTGGTAAATTGGTAAATTGCAAGAACATATTTGTGTGCTTGATTCAGTAATTTTAGCAAAATCAGAGGCTGCAGAAAAGCTCAGTCAAGAGAAGGATGACTATATCAGGTTTGCTGAAGATGGGAATTAACTGACGCATCAAAAGTCTTCAGAATGAGATTGCTCAACTAAAGAACGAGTTGGCTGAAAGAGAAGCTGCAAATATTGATCTATTAGATACACACAACACTCTTAAGCTGCAAATGCAATAGGTTTTAGTTGCTGATCTTCCAACCACTGATTATATACGAAACTGAAAAGATGAATTGTGATCAAAAAGTACACAACATAATTTCATATGATAAATAGCTCTGTTCATTGCCTAACTACCAAAACCCAAAATTATCATGCTCCCAAAATATATATACAGAGTCAATATTCCAGTTTGAAATATCCAAAAACATAACCAAAATAACTCATCAATAAACATATTCACAAAACAATAATCCAAACAAATTTAACTATTCACAAAAAAAATTCTAGCCAAGTCAAGGGTAGCTTGAATACCTGTTCTACTCAAACATGTGATCTTGTATGCAATTCGCCCACTCCAAACGCACTTCATCAATTTGTGCTCGAGTGTATGGACCTTTTTTGAACTATGAACACAAATTATATTAGTAAAATCCAACTATATTAATCTTGCTGAAAAAAACCAACTATTAATCACTTTGCAAAATTATAAATTACACAATTTTAAACTATTTTAAAACTTCAAATATGAAACTGTATATTTTACCAATGATCGCAGTAGAGCTTTGTTAGTGCTAAAGCATTCGTGAAGTATCTCTCTCATGTATCGCAGTACATAGAAACCACACTGCTTTTGATCCGGTTGAATAGGAGCCTATATGAGGAAAAACAATTGTTAGTTACTTATCCAAATTACATTGAGCAACATATTTTAATCACAAGGACATACCGCGATTATATCCCATAGGGGTTTCTTTTTTCCATTCCTTCTCTTGCCCACATTAAATAATTTTAAAGCCCTTCAAACATCATAAGACCGATTAACAAGTGAAGCAATATTTAATTTATCCACTTGCATGTGAAAAAAACTTACAGATTAACAACATATCTCCAAGTATCATCGCGAATGCGGGGGCCAAGAGGATCCAAAACATATACAATCTCATTGTAAGGGTCGATCACAGTCCAGATCCAATGATAACTAACACAAATAAATGATTAGTACTTGCAATTAGACAAGTTAAGAATATGCAATTGAAAGTGATATTGTAAATCTTACTTAC
Source organism: Rehmannia glutinosa (assembly GCA_016081115.2). Lineage (NCBI taxonomy): Eukaryota > Viridiplantae > Streptophyta > Magnoliopsida > Lamiales > Orobanchaceae > Rehmannia > Rehmannia glutinosa. The sequence continues at coordinate 67,861,260 of CM071932.1, forward strand.
CCTATATTACATGGCGCCAAAACTAATTGATTAATTGATGCACTGCCCAACCTATTTGCTAAAAAGCATGCCCTGGATTCCATTAATTGTTGGATATAATTTTTATCTGTTTTCTTGTTGTTGGCACATGCCCTATACCATACGGATCCACAAATAAAAACTTATCCACAAATTCTTCCTTCATATTTTTGTAATGGTGCCTACAATTTAAAAAAGAATGAAATTAGTATAGAAAATTATGAAGTATTTGCAACTTATAAAAATAGTAGATAATAATTGAAAGGTTTACCATATGTACACAATTATAGAAAAGCATGAAATTGGCTCCAATTCACAAAAGTGAGTGATGTCTGAAATGTCAATATGGATCTCCTTCTCAATGCCAAAGACATCATTATCTAAAGTCATACGTACACTCTTTCCATCAAACACATTCTTGCAACAACAATAGAACATGAACAACTCTCTTGGCATGATGGAATTGGCAACTTTACTATTCTTTTTCTCATCGCCAACTTTGATTGTACCAGATTTCTAATTAATGCAAATGTACAGATGTTAGATAGGTGTCAAACAAAAAATTACTGAAGCATTTAAACAGAAATCTTATATCACAATTACCTCATTTTTCAGTTTTATCAAGTGGGCAGGCCAGGCAACATGGTTACCTACAACATCACCAAGACACGCACACGTCCTAGGGATTTTAATTGGCAAAGAAGCTGATTCATCCATTGCTTCATCGATGGCGATGCACATGTAATTTGTCGGTAATGGTTCATCATAAAGAAAGTTTTCAGGTCCATCGACATGGACAATCGTACCAAATGCAGCAATCTCGTTTGTAGACTCCAATGTCAATGCTACTGCAGAGCCCTAAAAGATGAATAATCATCAGTTAACTACAAAAAAATAATAAAACATCTTTACATAAGAAATACATGTTCATTGTTGTAATTAAATATATACCTCTAAAGCAACTTTTATGTCAAGAATTACGAAATCAGCTTCATCATCATCTTCATCTTTGTTAGATTGATGTCGAGAACAACTAGCTTTCTCTTCATCTTTGTTTAAGATTGCTTCTAATTTTTCTAAGCGTTCATTTGCTTTTCTAAGCGTACATTTTGCTCTTCAATACGAGCACCCTGTTCAGCAATCAATTTCTTAGCGTCAACCAACTCTTTTCTTTGCTCACTTCTTACCCCTTGGTCAACTTGCTTCTTCCCAGGAACAAAGTTGAAGTACATAGATGGGGTAACATTCTTTCCAAGACCCCTCACCCGTCCAGGATGTTCTGGTTTTTCAAGTGCGTTTGTTAGGATGTCTTCTTTTGCACCTTCGATTTTCAGCTTACCCATTTTTTTTAGCTCGATATAATTATCTTGTCATGCAACAAATGACAAAACAATGCATTAATACCAACACAATAAATTATAATAGGTGTCATAAAGTAATTAAGCAATTAGGGTGTATACAATGATTATATGCAGCATATAGGCTTTATACATGTTTTTCATGTTTTTGAGTATTATTTTTGTGTGTTTTTGTTTTATTTTGTTTGTGATTATGCATATTTCTATAGCTTAAAGTATTGGTTATAGTGTCGAGTGTTACGTAGGGTGTTCTTTGTTATTTTTATTGGTTTTGATGAAAAGAGGCTCGAAAACGGATGAAAAATGGAGAAAACAGGCATAATGACAAACATCGGCCGGTAGTAGGTGCGCGGGCGCGCAAGACACCGCGCAGCGCGTGCGGCAGCAGGCGCGCGGGCGCGCAAAGATGACAGCGCACGGGCACGTGGGATTCAGCGCGGGCGCGCATGGTGTCGTGCTGAACACGAAATTTCTGATTTTTTTCCGATTTTTGGCTCTTCCACCTTGTTTAGGACTCTAGGCTTATAAATAGGACTTGGGGAGCCCCTATTTTCGAGACACCTTCATTCATAGCACTTTTAGACTTTAGTTTTTGGTATTTTTCTCTTCCATTCAACATTGGGATTGCTTGGATTCTTCCCCTTGAAGTTATTTTTGCTTCTTAATCAAAGAGTAAGATTTCTTCATCTCTTTTGTCTGATTTCAATTGTTGGGTGATTATTATTGTTGCATGATCATGTTTATGATTGTTTTCTTTCCTTCAATTGAGATTATGATCCCATCCCCAAGCATGAACTAATTTCCTTGTTCTAGGATTATGATGATTTGATTCAAACAAACAAGCATGAGTATTGATTAATTGATATGCTTTCCTGAATAAATTGTTTTACTTGTTGATTGATTGTTTGGCCAACTCTTGATTGTTTAAAGGGATAATTGAGATTGATCAAAGATATTATCCCTGGATTAAATTTATTCAGGGGGTTAGATATGAATCAGGAATGTATTATCTAACCCTAGGGTTTAATGAAAATAGCAAATTAAGTTGGGATAACGCTAATCTGTGAATACGAGAGTTATCAGATCTAGACCTAGTCTTTCCATGATTGTTATTTTTGTTAACCGCATGATCAATTAATTAATATTCAACTTGCAAGTTTGATGAGATGAATCCATAATCCTAGACTTTCTTCCATATCCTTTTCCCCAAGTTTAATCCTGCTTAGTTTTAATTCGTCTTTTTTAATTGTTTTCTTTTAGTTTATTTAAATCCAACAAATCTGGGTAGAGTGTTTAGGATTTATTCTCTGTCTATTGTGATACATAATAATTATTTGCCGGCTAAGTCTTCCTTGAGAGACGACTTGTGGTCAACTTGCTACCCTATGATTGATCTCGTTCTCTTGCGAGGATTGTTAGACTTTTATAGGTGTTTAGCGGTCAAACAATACATATGCAGCATAACAGAACTAAACATTCAAGTATAGAGTTTTATAAGTCAGGGCCTGACCTGCAACATAAAGAAACTAAGGTATAAGTCTCAATAAATAAGAAAAGCCTCATTCAGTTCAATGACTCAAGTACTACAGCAGGACTCTCCATAACAAAATCGAAATTTAAAAGCATTTCAATAAGCAGAACTAATTAACATGTTCTCCAAAAACAAGTGATAAGCCCACCTGCCGAGTATGTTCTCAGTCAAAACATGGGACAGTTTCTTAGTTGCTTTCCAAAACTTGGAATGCATTGATTGTAAGCATATCTTCTCCACTTCTCTAAGATGTATTTCAAATAGCCAAATCCGCATTAAGTGTACTTGCACAAACTCCGGATGCCTTAATTTTTTCTTCTTTTTCATTTTTATTAAATTTTTGACTCCTTTTTCAGGTCAAGAAACATTCGCCCTGACCACAATTTTGATTCTCGCTGGCCATTACAATGCAAAGTCAGAGATAATTCAAATACTCAAGCCAGTGACATCAGTAAAAAGAAAAAGCAGACAACAACCAAAATAATCAATTTACTAAGAGAGTGTCCACTTTCCACAAACTAAAAATCAACCCAAACCCAGCTCGCACAGTATCACGGTCAAAGCGAATAAGTAACAAAAATGGATACTCGGGTAAAAAAAGATGGCTGCAAAACGATATGTAATTTTGAAATTCGACAAAACTGAAGTCATACTTTCATCTTGTTATCCCGACACTGACACTGAATTCAGAATTTGATTATTATTCATGTTATGGAAGGAATGCCGAAAAATTGTAATAATAACAACATGAGCATTATGAATTGAAAGTGGCATTCAATAACAAATACAAACAACCGACCATTCAATAGTGGATGTAGTGTATTAGAAATATATAACCTATCCATCTCAGTACGACCTCTGGTGGGTACCGTTACTTGGCTATCTAAAGAATTGCTATTCATGCTATTCTTATCAACCTCTTGAGAAACTTCTATAGAAACATTAGATTTACCCTTTTTAACTTCATCATGCCCACTTTTCAATTTTTTACGACCTGCCATAGAGTCCAGATGCCTGTTAATGCAACAAAATGTATGAAATAATTAGAGCTAATCCAGGTTGGCAAAAATATGCAATAAAGAAAAAGACCATCACATTCACATTTCATTATCATTCTAAAATCCATCATACCTCAATTTAGCAGCAATCCATTGAACAAAGAACTTTGAGTAATAGTTAAACTTGGTTGTTTCACTATCAGTGTGCTATATCTTTCTTGTTATCATTAAAAACTAGGGATAATTACAATTTGAAAATTTGTCATCTTAAATTAAGTTCACATAGTACTTATAAATTGTTTGAAAATATGTGTTTTCTTACTTTAGGTTTTGTTACAAGTTGGCAATAATATATGCAACATTAAAATCTTACCAAACTATGAAAGCTAAGAGTCAACCCAAATCCCATCACAATCTTCTCGAATGCATGGTGGCTCATTTTCATCAGTTTCACCACCATCATTCGATGGCATACCTTTGGTAAAATATTGATGGTGGATTATAGTATCTCCCAACTCATCACCATTTATATATTCGAAGTACTCCCTGCTTGGAGTTGAAAGCACAATAGACCATGCTGGGTCCTGAGGGTCTTTAATATAAAATACTTGCTTTGCTTGACTAGCCATGAAAAATGAATAGATTTAAATCCAATTCTATTGAGGTTGACCAAGGTGAAACCAAGATCATCAACTTTAATACCATTATTATTCTCTACCCAATTACTTTTAAACATTAGAATCCAAAAACTGTGGTAATCGAGCTCCCATATTTCTTCTATAACTCCATAAAATACCATGTCTGACTCAATTGGGCTTTTATCCTTTGCACTTGGAACTTGCATAGTCTTTGCAACCAAGCTTACACCCGAATTTTGAACAACTCATATATTATCACGCTCTTTTGTGTTATAAGTTACCCCATCAATCAAATAACTGGAATACTTCAGCACTTGCTTAGTTGGTCCCTCAACCAACCACCTCAACCTTTCAGATAGTTAATGTGAGGAACTCACACGTGTGCGTAACTAGGCAATAAATGTACTTCTATGCTTAATCTTGCATCCACTTACCTTGCTTTGCTTTAAGGCGGTATGTTTCCTTCAAAAGCACATTGTGTTCGCTAATGCAAAAGTTCATAACACATTAGCCATTATAATTTAAACAATTACTATCGAAAAGTTAGTTAGTTAGAGAAATTACTTGATATAAGGATCAATTTAGGATCATTTGTCAGAACATAAAGATGTGCTTCTTCCCACTCTTAAGAATTAATACGATGTACTCGAGCACGTGATAAAGGCTTATTGAGTTCTGTTTGCTGATGGCATGATGGGATCCCAATGGTGTGAATATTAGCCAAGTAGCTTGAACATAATTTCACAGCCTCTTCAGCTATATAGCATTCAGCTATACAACCTTCGGGTCGATTGTGGTTCCGGACATAACCTTTCAAGATTCTCATGAATCTTTCAAATGGGTACATCCATCTATAACAAACTGGCCCACACAATTTAACTTCCCGCACAAGATGAACAGTTAAGTGAAACATTATATCAAAAAAACGAAGGGGAAAGTACTTCCACACAATGTGGTCACAATATCTGTTTGTATATAATCCAACTTTCGGACATCTACCACTTTGTTACATAGCCTATTGAAGAATAAACACAACTTGGTGATAGTGTACCTGACATGTTTAGGCAAGACACCACGGATTGCCACTGGAAGTAATTGTTGCATTAACGTATGGCAATCGTGTGACTTAAGGCCCACAAGCTTCAAATCCTTCACTGATACACGGTCTAGTCAAACATTAGATGAATAACCTGTGGGGACCTTGATTCCCAACAATGAATTACATATTTTTCTTTTTTCATATTTACTGAGTGTATAACAAGCCGGAGGCAAGAAAGATCTCTTTTCCCCCATCTTAGGTTCCAACTCGGTCCTCACATTCATCTCAACAAGGTCTAGTCTCGCTGCTACGCCATCTTTTGTTTTCCCAGGAATATCAAGTAATGTACCGATGAGACTTTCACACACATTCTTGTCAATGTGCATGACATCAAGAACATGCCGAATATATAGATGCTTCCAATATTCAAGTTCAAAGAAAATTGACTTCTTTTTCTAGCATGTTTGACTATCATCATTACTTGAATTTTGCTTTCCACTTGATTTTCCCCATCGGCAATCAATTCTCTCAAAAACTTTTAAAACTTCATGACCATTTAGTGGTTTTGGTGTATGCCTAATTTCTTGGTTCCCATCAAATGCCTTCTTTTTCTTCTATAAGGATGATGCTCATCTAAAAACCTCCTATGGCCCATAAATGCCATTTTTCTGCTGTGTTTCAACCATTTTGCATATGTTTCTTCACCATAGATAGGACATCCACGATATCCTTTCACATTGCGTCCTGACATGTTTCCATATGCAGGGAAATCGTTAATTGTCCATAAGAGAACTGATCTGAGCAGGAAATTCTCATCTCGGTGTGCATCATAAGCTTGAACACCCACTTCCGATAAATATTTCAAGTCATCAACTAGAGATGCCAAGTAAATATCAATATCATTCCCCGGCTGTCTAGGACCCGAAATCAACATTGTTAGCATCATAAGTTTTCTCTTCATACACAACCATGGAAGAAGATTGTACATGACCATTACAACTGGCTAACAACTGTATTTAGAACTCATCAACTATGAGGATTGATGCCATCAGCAGATATGGCCAATCTGAGATTTCTTGGCTCAGAAGCAAATTCTGGCCATTTATGGTCAACAAGTTTCCAAGAGGGTGAATCAGCCGGATGACGCAAATAACCATCACGCACTCTCTTGTATGCATACCAAGTTAACTCCTTGGATATTTCCTTACTTCGAAACATTCTCTGAAATCTAGGAATAGGTGGAAAATACCATAGGACCTTCGCAGGAACTCCTTCAATTTTCTTGGAATTCTTGCCAATTTTCCACCTTGACATCCCACAAGTAGGGCATTCAGTAATATCTTCATAATGCTTCCGGTATAAGATACAATCATTGGGGCAAGCATGTATTTTCACATAATCCATCCCAAGTGCACATAGACTCTTTTTTGCTTCATATAAAGATAAAAGCAACTCATTTTCATTTGGAAGCATGTCTCCAAGTACGCTCAGTAAGTCATTAAAACTTGAATCACTCCAACTATATTTTGCCTTCAAGTTATATAATTTCACTACAACAGATAACTTTGTAAATTTAGAACAACTAGGATATAAAGGTTTCTCAACATCCTCAAGTAATTTTATAAATTGATTTGGATCCTCTATAGTTTCATATGCATCATGCACCATATCTATATGGTCGTCAACACCAAAATCTTTCTTACCTTGCCCAACTTCATCATTGGCATCCATTGACTTCCTTTTTGTAGATCTTTCCCCATGCCATATCCATTTAGTATATGTTTTATCCATACCATTAGAAGTTAAATGCGCCCTAGTGATGTCAACACTTTTCTTTCTTAAATTACCTTATTTTATACAAGGGCAATGTATTGCATTAAGATCACTAGCATTTTGTACTGCAAATTGCAAGAATAATTCGACTCCATCCTCATACTCACGTGATAACCTATTCTTTGACATCCATTCTTTATCCATCTTAATAATGACCTAAGATCTTAAAAACAATCACAACAACAAACCAAATTTAATATGAAAATGAAAATGATCACCACATCAAGAAATATATATATGTAAATCAAAAAATATAAAAGATTTCTTAAGAATATTTTAGAATGTTTTTGGTCGTTCTGTTATTATTTCAAGCATATTTGGTTATGGATTTACCCTTATTTACTTTATCCTAAATAGAGGAAATATTGACATCTATTGACTTATAATTAAGAGGAAATGTTGCGTAAAAAAATAGATGGTTATATTTCTCACAGTCTTTGCATTGCTAAAAAGAACATAATAAGTTATTATTATGAAGTTTTTTTAGTGAAATAATTTACTATATTTTTTCGCCAAAATTGTCCTCAATGTGCCGAATTACATAAATAAATGGCCTCTTCACAAAGATGGCCATGCCTACAAAAATGAGGTTAACTTAATATTTTGGTCTTCATAAAAAGGTAATATAATTCAAAATAACAAAATACAAAAACAAGCTATTCGAGTCTTCACCATCCCAGAAACAACTGAACATAAAGTAGTTTGCAAATCTAAATTATATTGACGTGGAAAAATCTGAGATTTCTTTGAGAATCAACTTGTGCAAGTCTGCAAGATCATAGCTTTAGCCTTTAAGTGGGTTCCTACTTACAATATGAATAAGTTAATATTAGGAATGATAAGATTGTCTTATTTGTAAAAAGCTCATGTAACGATCTAACTATTTATAATTTATTTTTATGAGGATTGTGTTGAGTGTCCTTGAGCAGTTGAGCTTGAACGCCTTAACCCACTGCACTTGGGCATTAACTTGGGCCTTTTAATGGACTTTAGAAAAAAAATAATTTATTGAAATTGATGTTTTATGTCCAGCCTTTAATTCTAGCACTACATTCAACATTATTTGATCTGCAGCAGTAACTAACAAGAATTAGAGATGGTCAAACATTTCATTTATACAAAGTGCAAAATGTTCACTAATTACATATACATTTATACTAAAAATAAAATTTAGGATTTCATAAGTCAAATCTAGAAAAACAATGGAAACTACAATCGTAAGTGCATGTAAAAGTAATTCTAGAAAATAGACTTCTTAAAAAGTGACTTTTCAAAAAGTTTTCAATTTTGACTTCTATATTTGGATTTTTTGGTGAATTGATTTATCCAAAAGTTCAGTCTATTTTAACGACCAAAAAGCTATTATTATGGAAATTAATTGTTGAAATTTCACTGGAAGATCTGAAGTCTGAACACTAAATAACTCAAAGGCACGATTATTCACTGTCCTTTATGAGATGTTTCTCTTGTACAGAAGTCACACAAGATTTGTGGGATATCTCTCTCAAGATACAATATAATTTGTTTGATTCAAAATATGATTATTTTTTATCAAACCGAAAATACACTTTTATGTTATATAACCAATGATGATGCTTAAATTCGAAAATAACATTGTATCAAAAATCTACAATGTGAGCTCGGTATATATAGCCACAACATTATTCTTTCAAAGAGACATAACTCTTTGAATCAACACGACTCTTCGACAGAAAGTCGTATATATTCGTATATAGACTGGCATGTTCTTCTAATATACTCGGTACCAAACATGTTTAACTCTATGATTAATTAGCAACTAATCATGATTATAGAAACGGAAACAATGAAGGTTAATTTGTATTATATGGACCAAACCAGAAATTTCCACACTGTGTCATGAAACAACACCCTCATGAAACAACTATGAGGATTGATGCCATCAGCAGATATGGCCAATCTGAGATTTCTTGGCTCAGAAGCAAATTCTGGCCATTTATGGTCAACAAGTTTCCAAGAGGGTGAATCAGCCGGATGACGCAAATAACCATCACACACTCTCTTGTATGCATACCAAGTTAACTCCTTGGATATTTCCTTACTTCGAAACATTCTCTGAAATCTAGGAATAGGTGGAAAATACCATAGGACCTTCGCGGGGAACTCCTTCAATTTTCTTGGAATTCTTGCCAATTTTCCACCTTGACATCCCACAAGTAGGGCATTCAATAATATCTTCATAATGCTTAGGTATAAGATACAATCATTGGGGCAAGCATGTATTTTCACATAATCCATCCCAAGTGCACATAGACTCTTTTTTGCTTCATATAAAGATAAAAGCAACTCATTTTCATTTGGAAGCATGTCTCCAAGTACGCTCAGTAAGTCATTAAAACTTGAATCACTCCAACTATATTTTGCCTTCAAGTTATATAATTTCACTACAACAGATAACTTTGTAAATTTAGAACAACTAGGATATAAAGGTTTCTCAACATCCTCAAGTAATTTTATAAATTGATTTGGATCCTCTATAGTTTCATATGCATCATGCACCATATCTATATGGTCGTCAACACCAAAATCTTTCTTACCTTGCCCAACTTCATCATTGGCATCCATTGACTTCCTTTTTGTAGATCTTTCCCCATGCCATATCCATTTAGTATATGTTTTATCCATACCATTAGAAGTTAAATGCACCCTAGTGATGTCAACACTTTTCTTTCTTAAATTACCTTATTTTATACAAGGGCAATGTATTGCATTAAGATCACTAGCATTTTGTACTGCAAATTGCAAGAATAATTCGACTCCATCCTCATACTCACGTGATAACCTATTCTTTGACATCCATTCTTTATCCATCTTAATAATGACCTAAGATCTTAAAAACAATCACAACAACAAACCAAATTTAATATGAAAATGAAAATGATCAGCCACATCAAGAAATATATATATGTAAATCAAAAAATATAAAAGATTTCTTAAGAATATTTTAGAATGTTTTTGGTCGTTCTGTTATTATTTCAAGCATATTTGGTTATGGATTTACCCTTATTTACTTTATCCTAAATAGAGGAAATATTGACATCTATTGACTTATAATTAAGAGGAAATGTTGCAGTAAAAAAAATAGATGGTTATATTTCTCACAGGTACTGCATTGCTAAAAGAACATAATAAGTTATTATTATGAAGTTTTTTTAGTGAAATAATTTACTATATTTTTTTCGGCCAAAATTGTCCTCAATGTGCCGAATTACATAAATAAATGGCCTCTTCACAAAGATGGCCATGCCTACAAAAATGAGGTTAACTTAATATTTTGGTCTTCATAAAAAGGTAATATAATTCAAAATAACAAAATACAAAAACAAGCTATTCAGTCTTCACCATCCCAGAAACAACTGAACATAAAGTAGTTTGCAAATCTAAATTATATTGACGTGGAAAAATCTGAGATTTCTTTGAGAATCAACTTGTGCAAGTCTGCAAGATCATAGCTTTAGCCTTTAAGTGGGTTCCTACTTACAATATGAATAAGTTAATATTAGGAATGATAAGATTGTCTTATTTGTAAAAAGCTCATGTAACGATCTAACTATTTATAATTTATTTTTATGAGGATTGTGTTGAGTGTCCTTGAGCAGTTGAGCTTGAACGCCTTAACCCACTGCACTTGGGCATTAACTTGGGCCTTTTAATGGACTTTAGAAAAAAAATAATTTATTGAAATTGATGTTTTATGTCCAAGCCTTTAATTCTAGCACTACATTCAAGCATTATTTGATCTGCAGTGAGAATTCAACAAGAATTAGAGATGGTCAAACATTTCACTTATACAAAGTGCAAAATGTTCACTAATTACATATACATTTATACTAAAAATAAAATTTAGGATTTCATAAGTCAAATCTAGAAAAACAATGGAAACTACAATCGTAAGTGCATGTAAAAGTAATTCTAGAAAATAGACTTCTTAAAAAGTGACTTTTCAAAAAGTTTTCAATTTTGACTTCTATATTTGGATTTTTGGTGAATTGATTTATCCAAAAGTTCAGTCTATTTTAACGACCAAAAAGCTATTATTATGGAAATTAATTGTTGAAATTTCACTGGAAGATCTGAAGTCTGAACACTAAATAACTCAAAGGCACGATTATTCACTATCCTTTATGAGATGTTTCTCTTGTACAGAAGTCACACAAGATTTGTGGGATATCTCTCTCAAGATACAATATAATTTGTTTGATTCAAAATATGATTATTTTTATCAAACCGAAAATACACTTTTATGTTATATAACCAATGATGATGCTTAAATTCGAAAATAACATTGTATCAAAAATCTACAATGTGAGCTCGGTATATATAGCCACAACATTATTCTTTCAAAGAGACATAACTCTTTGAATCAACACGACTCTTGAAATGTAAAGTCGTATATATTCGTATATAGTGGCATGTTCTTCTAATATACTCGGTACCAAACATGTTTAACTCTATGATTAATTAGCAACTAATCATGATTATAGAAACGGAAACAATGAAGGTTAATTTGTATTATATGGACCAAACCAGAAATTTCCACACTGTGTCATGAAACAACACCCTCATGAAACAACTATGAGGATTGATGCCATCAGCAGATATGGCCAATCTGAGATTTCTTGGCTCAGAAGCAAATTCTGGCCATTTATGGTCAACAAGTTTCCAAGAGGGTGAATCAGCCGGATGACGCAAATAACCATCACACACTCTCTTGTATGCATACCAAGTTAACTCCTTGGATATTTCCTTACTTCGAAACATTCTCTGAAATCTAGGAATAGGTGGAAAATACCATAGGACCTTCGCAGGAACTCCTTCAATTTTCTTGGAATTCTTGCCAATTTTCCACCTTGACATCCCACAAGTAGGGCATTCAGTAATATCTTCATAATGCTTCCGGTATAAGATACAATCATTGGGGCAAGCATGTATTTTCACATAATCCATCCCAAGTGCACATAGACTCTTTTTTGCTTCATATAAAGATAAAAGCAACTCATTTTCATTTGGAAGCATGTCTCCAAGTACGCTCAGTAAGTCATTAAAACTTGAATCACTCCAACTATATTTTGCCTTCAAGTTATATAATTTCACTACAACAGATAACTTTGTAAATTTAGAACAACTAGGATATAAAGGTTTCTCAACATCCTCAAGTAATTTTATAAATTGATTTGGATCCTCTATAGTTTCATATGCATCATGCACCATATCTATATGGTCGTCAACACCAAAATCTTTCTTACCTTGCCCAACTTCATCATTGGCATCCATTGACTTCCTTTTTGTAGATCTTTCCCCATGCCATATCCATTTAGTATATGTTTTATCCATACCATTAGAAGTTAAATGCGCCCTAGTGATGTCAACACTTTTCTTTCTTAAATTACCTTATTAGAGAATTAGGTTAATTAGAGAATTAGTTTTATTTTAAGAGTTAAGAGATAATTAGTTGGGTTTAATTTCGTGGAAAAAACGTTCCTAAAAAAAAGAAGGAAAGAAAAAAAAAAGATAAAGAAAAATTGTGAAAAACTAAAAGAAAAACATGTTAGTACTTTTATTAAAAAAAACGCGTTTCACATTCAACATCGGTCAAAAATACCGTTGTCTATTACCTAACGTTAAAGAACAAATAGACATCGCTGAGAGAAACCATCGCAAAAGACGATGTCTAATATATAATAGACATCAGTTCTAAAATTGGTCTAGTAAACCCGATATCTATTAGCGGAAAAATTTGCGGCTGGTGGTGTTAAAGAGCATAACCATCTCTTAGCCTTATCGCGCAGAGAGAATGCGAAAAGGAGGCATCAAATGATATCCTCAGAAACACCATTCATCTTAACATTATCGCAAATTTCTAGAAAGTGCGCCAGATGCGCGTTTGGATCCTCAACGACTCTACCCCAAAATTGGTTTTGTGACACCATCAAGATTAATATCGGTTTTAGTTCAAAATTATTTGTATTGATCGGCAGACGAGCCACACCCCCACAAGTTTGGCTTACCTTAGGTTGAAAGTAGTCCCTAACTGCCCTTCTTGCGGGCCTTTCTACAGTTCCGTCCTGGACGCTGGCCCCTGGTGGGTGCTCCTCATTGTTTTTGTTTTCCACTGCATTCGGATTGGTCCCATCCGCCATTGCTTTGGCTCTTTTCATACAACTGCAAGTGTACAATGTAGTTTATAGGATAATAGCAAGCAAGGTCATATTCCTCAGGGATTGAATCTCAAAACACTTAGGCTATAATAACATAGTATTCCAATTTTATTGAAGTGACCGAAAGATCAAGTATTTTATTCTAACTAAAATCGAAAATTTAGAAAAATAAATGAAATAAATTTGTGAACCCCACAAGTATTTCAACATCATTAGGAGCAACCTTAAGCACATAATCTCAACATGCTTCTTTAATATTAAATGCGAATAAAGTTTTCAAAACTAATTCATGCAATTATATGGGTTCAAATTCCTAATATCATTTACTCCTCTGGTCAGGTGGTGCGTAAACAGTTGATTAATAACAATTGTAGTCTGATCAGATCATTACAATTCTTGTTAACTCCAAAAAGATTTGTGAATTGAATAACTACCCACAAACACGCCTGTCACACATGTTTCATGTCTAAATTTGATTTTCGTCTTACTAGAACTCACTTGCTCGGGCTATGGACTAGAAATATGACATGCAATTTATTGATTTGATAAAAAGCAATTATAAATAAGCACTCGAATTCATAAAATAGAACGCGTTAAGCAATTAAGAAAACCAATAATCATATTTAATATAAATCCACAGTTTTGATATGCCCCTAAGATCATGCCAAACATGGATTACAATCTCATAAACAAATCTGAATCAATATTATGACATCATATAAGCACAGACAAGAGTTCTTAGACATAGAAATAAAACTTTTTCTTGTCATGATGGATTTCCCTTCCAAGCCCTCGAAGCTCTTGTGCTCCCTAGATGCGAAAGACTTGTGGTGTTCTTTGTAACCTAGCCTTTTGCACTCAAAAGCTCTTTGATTCCTTCGTTCCTGTGTTATTTGATGTGTTTTTGCTGTATGAAGTTGTATTTTTTCGTGCAAGACTTGGTCCCCTTTTATAGATGCTTGGAGAGACAACTTGTAGAGTTGTATCGGGACAAGAACTCCAAAAATGCACTGAAACAGACTACCACACAGTCTGGCCGTGTGGGTCCACACGGGCGTGTGGCCTTGGGCGTAGCCCTTTGTCACACGGGCAAACATGTCACACAGTTAGGTGGTGCGGTTGGAATCCAAGTCCACACGACCGTGTGAGGTCACACGGTTTGACCGTGTGGACTTGCTCCATCATCTGTTTCTTCCTTTCTTCACACACTCGTGTCATTTTCCCAACACAAGTCCAGACGGCCGTGTGAGGATACACGGTCTGACCGTGTGGACCTGCTTTTGTCACCTTTTTCCCTCTTTTGATTTCGGCAATCTTATCCGGGCATCCCTACTGATATTTCTTTATTTTAAGCTCCGTTTCTTGCAAGAATTACAAGAATATGCAGTTGATGTTTATGTATCATTTTAAGCCCCAAAATGCACGTATAGTTTACACACATCTCTTAGTTGTTTTAAACTAATACTTAGAAATGCAGTTGACTTGGTTTTACTAGCGGAAGACTTTTCACCCTTAGAGTTTTGAGTACATTTTTCAACACTTGTTTAAGCAATGTTATTATCAGCAGACTTAAGCAATCTTAACTTATCAGCAGACATGAAAATAGTGCAAGAAATAACGTGTGCTGAAAAGTAAATAGACACAAGCAGTTTTTATAGTGGTTCGAGGATGGGGTAATTCCTCTATCCCACTCTTCTCCAACTCCCGGAGGAATCCACTAAGTAACTTGACTTGGTTACAAGTAGTTAACAGTCCGAGTCAGCTTTGATCACACAACCTACTGCTCCTGGGACTCAATTTCTTCACAAGACGATCGTCTCCGCTTCTTGACTCCTTCAAACCTTTGGACTTGATCACGTAGCCCTACAAAAGGTTCAAAACACATGTTCGATCTGGAACTTTACTACTTCTTTGTCAACCTTGGAGAGTAGACCCCTTTGTTCTTGAAAATAATTTTTCCTCTTCAACTGATGAAGTTGTTTTTCCTTCACTGAGTGTGTTGGATCAATTTCCTTCGAGTTTAGGCTTGAGGATTTCTTTGTAAGCTTGAGAAATATTTGCAAGTTATTTCTTGAATACTTGTATGCTTGTGTTACACTCGGTAACCCTCTCTCAAATGACTTCTCAGCCTTTTACAGTGCGTATTTGAAAATATGTCCACTAAAGAGATAGACACATTTTTCAAATCACACTCATAGGTTGTTAGCTTGTCTTATCTTGCAGCATTTATGGAGACCATATCTTGAAGTTAATGCTCTGCAGCCTTTCCTTAAGCTCTGCAGAATTTCAGGTGCTTCCCATTGGTCCCTTGCCTTTTGCACTCTTTCAACAAAACAACTTTTATTGCTGGCAGCCTCACACATGCCTATTTCCAGCAAACCTTGACTTGTCTTGACAACGGATCTCTTTCAGCTTTCTTGAGTCATGTCTGCTGCATACCCCTTTGACATTCGATTCCAATCATTTTGGAATGACTTTGCTGTCAGTCAGCTGACTGAGACAACTTTTCTGTCACTTGACTGATTCTTCACTTCACTTCACTCAGCTACCACACAACTGGATCTTCACTTCAATCTTAAGTCGAGTCTTGTAATCTTCAACTTGGCTGTCTTCAACTCTGCTCATACAGTCCTATCTATTACAAGTTGAATTACATTTGATATGGGGTGCCAACTTCCCTACTCTAAGTTTTACATGGTTTCATCAAAATCCATACATAAATTTTCCCAACAATTTTTCCATTTTTGGTGATGCCAAAACATAAATAAACATCAAAGCAAATAGTGCAAAAAATAAAGAATGATTGTATAATATGTCTTTTATTGAACATATCATTCTTTGCATTTTACAATGCTTTTTACAATGTACAAATCTATACAAGGTATAAGAGTTATATACACATATAAAATCATTAAATGTATCATAACATCTACAATTAGTATCAGAGCATTTATGTGTAGCAAGGTATACACAATGTACTTACAAATATGTGTATTTACAGTTGATTAAAATACAATGTAGGTCCCAAGGGGTGTGAGTAAGGTTTATAAGGGGGGGTTGAATAAACCTTACCAACTTTTCGATTTTAGTCCTTTTAAACATATAACAGAGTTAACTCAAATAGCTTTGTCCTTGAGGGACAACTATGTTGGTTATTCAGCTAAGTTAGCCACTCAACAAACTCGATAGAGCTGTTGATAGAATAACTCGGTTGTTTAACCTGAACTTTAACTTGGCTGTATTGGTTTTATCAGCGGAAGACTTAACACCATTTGATTTGTTTTAAGTTTATTTTAACACTTGATTTTTAGCACTTGGTTATTAATCAGTTGGATAGCAAATATGAGTTTTAACAGCAGATATGATGTATGTATGCAGATATGTAAATGTGCTGAAATATAAATGACACAGATAATTTTTATAGAGGTTCGAAGATGGGGTAATTCTTCTAGTCCTCTCTTCTCCAACTCCTGGAGGAATCCACTATGTAATGATCGGTTTACAACGTGGTGAGCGATCTAGAGACGACTTTGGTCACGGGTGGCTTCTCTTGCGACTCGTTTCTTCACAGGGCAGGCATTTGCTTTGCTATTTGATTCACTTCTCAAGCTCTTGGATTTGATCACGAAGCCCTCCAATAACTTGATCTTGGTTCGACCTTGAACCTTCCTACAATCCTTCTTGGAAAGTAGACCCCTTTTGATTCTTCAAAAGTTTCCTCTTCAATGATTTGAAGTTGTCTTTCCTTCACAACTTGTGTTGGATCGATTTATTTCGAGTTTCGGGCATGAGGATTTGCTTGAATATACTTTAGAATATTGCGGGTTAAATGCTTGAATATTGCTTGCTTGTTCGTGGTTGAGGTAACCTTTTATCAATAAATTCCTCGGCCTTTTATAGTGCACTTTTGAAATTTTGCCCGTTGAAGAGATATGCTAATTTCAAAAGTCACTTGTGTTCGTTGGCTTGTCTTGTCCGATCCTTGATGTTGACATTTCCTCATATTAAATGTCTTGCTGACATTGCATATTTTCTGACACACAGTGCAATGCTTCCCATTGGTTTATTCCTTTTGCACAAAACTGGGACTAACACTTTACACCTGACAGCTTTGACATGTTACTATTCTGAGTAACATTCTTGACTTTTAATCAACGGATCTAAGTCAGTTGTATTGACTAGACTGCTGTCTTTACCCCATGTGACTTGAGTCAGCTTCCAGTCATTGGATGACTCAACTATCACTTCAATATTGAGACTTGGCTTCTTGAACTAACTTGACTTGACACTTCTTACAGTTGTTCCTCAGCTGACACACCTTCAGTCGAGTCATTGACTTTCTTCTTGGCCATACTCAGCTGACACACAGTAGAATCTTCAATCCAGTCCGCATTGGACTTCTTGTATTCCTTCGCATAGGCTTGACTCAGCTTTTCCAGTCCTATCTATTACAATACAAATTACAAAGAAAAATGGGGTGCCAACTTTCTACTTTAAGTTTTACATGGTATCATCAAAATCTAGAAAATAAATTTCCTAACATACAACATGAAATGGTTTAACCGTCTCCAACACCTTGGTTGCTTCCTTCTTCTCTCAGCGTCCTCTTCAGCTCTTCCGTGATCCTCTTCAGCTCTTCCTCTCTTTTTATCTTCTTCTTCTTTTCTTTCTTTCATAGGATTTTCTTGCAACAGGGTCATCCCTTCTCTACCTTTCCACCCATTCACGATTGAGCCTTATGTTTTCCTCTTCTTGCTTCCTCCTCGCTTCTTTATTGTTTCTTTCCACCTCTATGTTGGAAAGTTCATCTAGCCCAGCCCAGTAGATCATCCCTTTCTTTTGGGGATCCACATAATGAACATCTTTAGGCTTTGGCTGTGATGGAGTACTTCTGATTCTTCCACCACTGTCAGGATTTCCTTTTCACCTTTGTGACTCAGCTCCACCTCCTGGAGTGTACTGCACCTTAGTAGTCTGCTAACTACTTGAGCTTTGCTGCATTGCAACTGATTTGCACAAATGTAATCCATTCTCCCAATACAGATTCCACGCTTGAGGTAGAGTCATGTTCTTGAAAATCCTTCAAATGTTAGAGTTTGAAATTCCTCTATTGATCTCGACTCAGATCCTGCATCAGGAATAACTAACTCTCTTGGGGGCTTCATAGCAGGGTAATCTTTCAAAAGTCCAGCTGGGGGCTGTCGAACTTTGCTTTCAAATTTCCAATCCTTTCTTGCCGTTTCTCAGCTACCTTCTCAAAGTCAGCTTTTATGGCTTCTCGAGACTTCTTGAATACCAAAGCAACTTTCTCTTCAATTGACAGTTCTTGAGGTAGCTGACTGAGGATAGAGGTTGTAACATTTCCTTGCTGAGGGGTTTGGGCAAGCATAATTTTCAAGGGCGGCTTCTTCATCTCACTTCCTTCCCCATTGCTGCTTGCTTCCCCCTTACTTCCTTCACCTTTACTTTCATCTTCTCCCTTTTTGGCATCATCATTAGGGGCTAGAGTCGACTGAGAGGATACTCCTCCCAAGACTAGATCAATCTTTTTATTTGTCATGTCCATCTTATCATGACTCTTGGAGTGTGCTCTTCTGAATGCAGACCGCAGTGCCTTCGTCTCAGTTGCCATCAACTTCATCTCAGTTTGCAACACCATTATCTCTGTACGCATGGTGGCCTCTATTTTTAGAAGGTCTGCCTTGTGTTGTGCATACAACAACTCCATGTCTGTCTTGTACGATTGATCTATCCAGAAGATGCGATCCCTCCATCTCTACTGAAATTTGGTGTTCTCTGCACTCCATATTACCATCTTAGCAAATAGTGATTTAAAATAAGTAACTTGCTCATGCCTCAGTGCTTTTGTCTGTGCTATCCATTCCCTTATTCTCAAAACTGTTCGTCGGATGTCTCTTGTGCTGTTAGCATCTCTATTGTCTAACCGTTGGGTGAGTGTTGCGAATCCCTTCTCCTTGTTTTCAATTTCATTGCAAATGGCCTTGAAGGCATTTCTAAAGTCGGCTATATCAGTTGACTGCTCTTAAGGCCACACAACATCAAAGTCGAAACCAAACGGTAACATAATGTAGTCATCAGGAGTTCCAATCTCTTCAGCTAGGACTTGGACATGATATTTAGCACTTTCAACTACTGACTCTTCATCCAAAGGGACGTCTGCCTTGAACAGGAAATATTCAGCAAATAGTTCCTTAGGGAAAATAGGTATCTCCCCTTCTCTTGCTTTGGGAGCCTTACCCTTTACCTTCCAAAGTTCTTCAGCTCTATGTGCCTTGGCTGCCTCAGCATCATCGGTAGTTTCCATAACTGTGTTATCCTGCTGAGCTGATTAACCCTCAACTGTCTTAACATCTTCATTTTGGTATCAGTTGATTCTTCCATTTGAGTATTCTTTTCTTCAGCTGATTTATCAGCATCATGGGAAGGTGATGGCACCATGGGTGGTGGGCCATCAACCAGTGTAAAATTTACAGGGCAGCTTTGTCACTAGCTTTGCCCTTTCTTTGTGCTAAAGCCTCCTCATCAGCTGTGTTCTCTTGAGATTCTTCTTTAGGGCTCGACTCAGTCTCATCATCCGTCTGCAAAAATTTGACGTCGACGTGTTCCCGTGAGTCATGAAGGGCACTTATATCTTCTTACTCCATTGACTCTACTTGAGTAGCAGGCACTTCTTCGCCTTACTTACCCATCGAGGTCTCAACCTCCACTGGGCCTTCTTTACCCTCAGTAATCTTAACCACTGATGGGCCTCCAACAATCCATTTTGCAGTTTTAACTGCAATAGGGTCTTCAGTTATCCCTTCAGTAGACTCATCTGCTTTGGGGTCTTCAGTGGCATCCTTTGAGGTCTCAACCTCGCGGATTGCACTTTCAGAGCCAAGTGTCTCAACTCCCTTGGCTTCACTTCCATCCTTTGCCTTTGGCTGCATCAGCAGCTTCATCGGCCTGCAGGGCAGTTGGGATTTCAGTTGAGACAGTCAAAACCATTTGAGCCTCGGTAACCCCACTATACTATACATTTGAGTTCTCATCTTCGCCTCAAAATTTCTTTTGGGTGTTGTCTCCTACAACATCCTCCGACCTGGATGTGGTGGTTTGAGTTTCCCCCTAGCTGGCGCACCAACGGATTCTCTTACAATGGGGTCACTCGAAACCTGAGACTCGACTTCTTGTCTAGATGAGTGAGCAACTGATAGGGCAGGTGTCTCAACACCTTCTTCAGGGTTAGGCTTAGCTAAGGTGCCCTCTACTCCTTCATTAGCTTCATCGTCATAGTGGTGGCATCAATCACCCTCACCATTTCCAGAGTGGTGGCATCAATCACCCTCTTATTCCTCCGAGTGCACTGGGGAATTGGTGGTATCAATCACCCTCACCATTTCCAAAATGTTTAGGCTAGGAGAGATTAGGAACGAAGATGACTCTCCTGGGATCGTTCACAATTGCTTATCGTGCAGCTCTTTGGAGTCTTGGATATCTTGCCTCATTTCAGCTTTCTCCACTTCAGCAGCAGGGTCCATTTCATCATCATCACTGCTGCTAGCTGACTGAAAGGCACTTTCAGACACACCATCAAATGGGATGGGTTGAGGTTGCTTTGATTCCTCAATTGCCTTTGCCTTTGCCTTACGTTTCTCCTCTTCTTTTTTTTGGAATAGGATGGTGGAACAGAAATCTGGGTACAGTGCCGAAAGGACCGATATGTTTCCTAAAAAGCTCAGGAGTTCTTCTTCCTCGTCTATGAACTCCGGACTCTAGAATTGAGCTCTAGCATAACTCAACTTCCAGTTTCTCCATACATAGAGCCTCTCATGTACATCTGGGTACAATGGAGATAGCACAATGAGATCATCATCCTCATCATATTCATTCATTGGCTCAAGAGGAGCCCTTTTCTCCCCAGCTGTTCTGGCATCCGTCTGAGAGGAGCAGACAACTAACTCCTTGCCCTCGTTAGCTGTCTCAACTTCTTTTTCCTCAGCTGTCTCCCAGACAACTGTCTCACCCAAACTCTGCTGATATCCACCAGTAGTCTCTTATTCCCTCTGATGTTCGCCAACAATAGTCTCATGTTCTTTCTCAGTGGTCTCCACACCACTCTTCTCTTTCACAGACTGTTCTTCTTCCTCAGCAGTCTCTTCACAATATTTGTGCCAGACTCGGCTGTCCTAACTAAAGAGAATTGTTTCACCAGTCGCCTTCTCTTGGCCTTAACCAATGGAACTTCGGGTTCCACTTCCTCAGGTTCCTTAAATGTAAAAGTTGATTCTCCCACCTTTAGCTTCTTGGCTGCAGCTGGCTTCCGCAGCACAGTTGAGCGTTTCTTCTTTATGACTGGAGAAGGTGCAGGGGATTCCTTCTCAGTCTCGGCTGCTGGGGCAGGCGCAGGGTCTTCCACGGGTGTAGGGGCAGTGCCAAATTTGCTGCAGGGGCTTTTTTCTTTTTCTGCACAGGCTTCGGAGATGAAGCCTTAGCAGTTGCAGCAGTGTCCTCTGGGACAGGGTCAACTAACTCCCTTTCACTAGTATCAACTTTACCTGCATGGGCTTGCCTCTGAGCAGTTGAGAGGTTGGGCCTAAACATCTTCTTGTTTACATGGAAGGACTTCTCATTCCTTAGAGGAATGCCCTTCACCTCTATCAAGTGGCCTATCACCACGCCATATCCCAGCGAGCTCACGAACAAACCAGCATCATTTATGGTCTTGTTCATCACATTCAGGTAAATTCTGTTGAAGATGAACTCAGCCTAATTCACCTTTTTCTTCTCCATAATAGCAGCCATTACTGTCAGCTCAGTCCTTGACAGCTGATTGAAACTGCCAAACTTTATAATGACGTATTTGGCTACCACGTCCATGAGTTTGTGGTAGTCCTCCTTGATGAGAGACTTCTTGGCTGTATAGACAGCCTTTGCAGCAGGCTCTGGCTTGGCAATCTCTTTCCATGCCACAACCAGGTTAATATCTTTCTTTGTAATCTCATTCAACCAGATGAAGGCAGATAACAGGCTTCAGCTAAGTCTGCAGTAGTTATTTTGATGTCTTTGCTGTGGACCGAAGAATGGATTTCACCATCGTGAACCTCAGCATTCACGTAAAACATCGCCACCTCCTCCAAGTAGGTGTGCAAGAACTCCATCGAAAGAAACTCCTTCAGACCAGATTTCTCTAGCGTTTCAGCGATCTTTCAAGCAAGAGCTTTGTTAACTCCTTGCTTAACCAAACCTTCAAAATCCACTGTAGCACCGGAGTGGATCTTCTAAGCTATCTTCACATAATCATATGTAGGTGCCATTTCTAAAATCGGAACTTGAGATTCAAAACTTGAATGGATGAATATGTAGAGAAAAGTTCTTTTGCTTGAGAGAGACTATTGCCTTGTAAGGAGAGGGAAAATGGATTTTGAGTATATATAGGATCTAAAGGGACGGGTTTTGGAATTCAAAAAATTTGAAAAGATCAACGGTTGAGATTAAGTCTTGAAACCGCATTAATTTCCCCGCATTAGATACAATAATATTTATATCCAATCATGGGTAAAACGGGTACATGCTTTTTACTAACATCATAATTACTATTGATGTCATGCCCAAAACATTCCCGCTCGCAGAAAATGATTGTGCTTTATCACTTAGCTCTTAAATAACTCAGTTATCTTCCATAAGTGGCCTAACTTTGCTTCTCTCTTCTCATAATAAGCACTCGGCTGTCCAGCTAACTCGATACAGCTGACTAGCCATTCTTGACTGTTTCACTTTACTGAAAAATGAAACTTTGTTGATTTCCAATACTCTCTTCATTGACTCTATTGATTGAGTATTCTGAGCCTCCTAACTCAACTCAATCAATCCAAGCTCATTTTTAAGCTCTTCAAATCTCGATTCACATAATGGCTTAGTGAACATATCAGCTGACTACTTATCTGTTGATATGTATTCCAAAGTGATGTCTTTCTTTTCAACATGATCTCTTATAAAGTGATATCTGACATCAATGTGCTTGGTTCTTGAGTGAAATACTGGGTTCTGAGTGATTGCAATAGCGCTTGTGTTATTATACATAATTGGAATCTCTTTTTTTTTCTATATCATGGTCTCTCAGATATTTCCTTATCCATAATATTTGGGCACAATAGCTACCTGCAGCTATGTACTCTGCTTCAGCTGTGGATGTTGCTATTGAATTTTTTATCTAGATGAACCAAGAAACTAATCTATTTCCATGCATTTGACAGGTACCTGATGTACTTTTCTTGTCTACTCTACATCCAACATAGTCTGAGTCTGAGTAGCGAACTAGCTTGAATCCTCCATCCTTGGATACTATAAGCTAACTACTTGGCATCCCTTCAAATAACTTAGGATTCTCTTGGTTGCAGTCATGTGACTTGGTGCAGATTGAAATCTGGCACATACACCTTCAACAAAGGTGATGTCTGGCCTACTTGCTGTTAAATAGAGAAAAGTTCGAATAAGGACTCTATATCTGGTTTGATCAACAACTTTGCCATCTGCATCCATATCCATCTTGAGTGATGTATTCATGAGAATCTTCACTGATGACTTGTCTTCTATACCAAATTTCCTCATTAAATCTCTTGTATATTTGGTTTGACTTAGGAAGGTTCCATCCTTCATTTTCTTGACTTGAAAACCTAGGAAGAAAGTCAGCTCTCCCATCATACTCATTTCAAACTTCCCTTGCATGAGTTTTGCAAATTTGTCACACAACTCTTTGTTTGTGGATCCAAAGATAAGGGCATCCACATAAATTGGAAAAATCAATATACTCTCCCCATCTTGAATTCTGAAGAGTGTTCTATCAACCTTGCCTTTGGTGAATCCATTGTCTATAAGAAACTGAGACAATGTATCATAACATGCTCTTGGTGCATTGTTTCAATCCATACAATGCTCTCTTGAGCTTGTAGACTTTATCTCCGATAGTTTTCTGCTCAAAACCTGGAGGTTGCTCCACATAGACTTATTATTCTAAAAGTCCATTTAAAAATGCTCTCATCCCATCCATTTGATAAACGGTGAAGTTCTTGTGTGCAGCCTACGCAAGAAACATCCTAATTTCTTCAAATCTTGCTACATGTGCAAAGTTTTCATCAAATTCTATACATTCCTCTTGGCAATACCCTTTGCCTACCAATCTTGCATTGTTTCTTACAAAAATCCCTCTTCATTCATCTTTTTTCTAAATGCCCACTTAGTACCAATAATATTTTGGTGGGTAGGCCTTTGAACTAAATTCCCATAATTTATTTCTTTCAAATTGATTCAACTCTTCCTGCATAGCTAGAATCCAATGTGTGTCATCCAATGCTTGTGACACATCTTTAGGCTCTATCTAGGAAATGAAACAAGTGAACATAGCTTCATGTTAAGTCCTAGATCTGGTTCTTACTCCATCTCTAACATCTCCAATGATTAACTCAGGTGGATGGTCTCTCAGCCATCTCACATCTGGTTTGAGTAAGTCTCTGGGTTTGATCGTCTCATGACTAAGTTGTCTTGAACAACTTCCTCATCATCATTCAGCTGCAGACCTTCCAGTTGTCTCTGAGATTCAGCTATCTCATCTTCATCAGGGTTGAGTGCTCTTATATCTGCTTCAATATAATGACTTTTCTGATAGTTGGCTAATTCCTTTTGTCAGCTAACTCATCAATGTCTTCTCCATTTACATTGGGTTCATCAAAAACCACATGGATAGACTCTTCTATGACCATAGTCCTCTTGTTCAGCGCTCTATAAGCTTTACTCTAAGCTGAGTATCCCAAAAAGATACATTCATCAGCTTTAGCATCAAAAGCTTTTAAATTGTCCTTGCCATTGTTGTAAATGAATCACTCACATCCAAAGTTACGAAAATATCCAACATTTGGCTTCCTCTCTGTCCAAATTTCATAGGGGGTTTTGGACAGCTGCCTGTTAATCATACACCAGTCCTTGCAGCTTCCTTGAGAGTTCTGTTCCTTCTTTAAGCTACTCTATTCTGCTGTGGAGTTCTTGCAGCTGACAACTGATGAGAAATACCATTTTCAATACAATACTAAGTTATAATCCCATTGACAAACTCAGTTGCTCTGTCAGACCTTATCTTTATAATGGTTTGATTCTCATTCTGAAATATTCTCACCAGCCGAGGGAGCTTCTGCAATGTTTCCTTCTTTTTACACATAAAGATTGTCCATGTGTATCTTGAATAATCATCCACCACCACTAAGGTGTATTTCTTTCCACTGATGCTAGCTGGTTCAACAGGAACAAATAAATCCATATGCAATAAGTGCAATATCCTGGTTGAAGAAGGACTTGGTTTGTCCTTGAAAGAAAACTTAATTTGCTTTCCCATCTGGCATGCATCACAAATGCTTTCTTTCTTGTACATTGAGTCAAACAATCATTCTAGAAGATAACTCCTTGCAAGCTTGTTGATTGTCTTCAAATTCAGGTGACTCAGCTTCTTGTGCCACAACCAACTTGATATTGCTGTACGCTTTGCTAGTAAATATGTGCTTGGTGTAGCTGTTGACCAATCCACTACATACATGTTTTTCTGCCTTTATCTTTGTAGCGCAATCTCATTTCATTCAACATCCTTGATTTGTCATAGACCCATGTTGAATCCCACATTGTAGCCTTTGTCACAGAGTTGGCTGATGCTCAGCAGATTGAAGTTAAGGCCTTCAACATATGCTACATCTTTGATCTCTAGTCCATTCTTCTTGATGGATCCTGTGCCTTTGATTTCCCATGGAGCTTCATTTCCTCCAAATATGAATTTTGCACCTTTGATTTCCTTGAACTTTGACAGATATTTCTTGTTGCCTGTCATATATCTTGAACAACCACTATCCATGTACCAGGTTCCTTGGCGCTTAGTTGTTCCTTGAACCTGCAATCAAGGAAATTAGTTTTTAGGTACCCATACTTGCCTAGGTCCTGAGGGGTTAGCACTATAAGGTTATCTAACCAACTTATCTGTCTCTAAGAGGTTGCCACCTATCAGTTCCATATTCATAATCAACATTTGCAAATTTCTTAGGGGATATAAGTTCATACAATTGTCTTTTTTTACTGTATGCATGTGTGTGTTTGAGTATTTGCTTTCTTGGGGTAATAGTGGAACTTTTGTGCATATTGGGCTTTGTGCTTGACTAGGTGTGCTAATTATAGCTCTTTTGTCTTGGGAATGACCTATGTTGAGTTTGCGGTCTTTGCCACTTAGGCTTATATCCCATTGGTCTTGGCTGATATCTCATTTGATTATTCCAATTAGCCTTGCTTGGGTAGTTTCTAGCATTCCCATCATATGATTTTCTTTGCTGAATTCTTTGGGGCTTTTGGTAGCTCTATTTGGAATTTACAGAGTATTTTCTGTTTGGAGTCTGCTGATGTACTCTTCTGAATTTCGTTTGGTTGTCTGTCACAAGATACTTTCACCGGCTTGTTGCCTTTTCCCTTGTATCTAAGGCCAACATGGTTGTGATTGTGATTTTTAGTGGGTGTGGGTGCAACATATGGTGCTTTGGATTTTCAGACTGCCTCATTGCTTTGGATTTTCATACCCACTCTTGGGACTTGGGCATGCACAAAGGAATTAAATCCAATGCTTGTATTTTCACCACTTTCATTCTGAATCATTAGAAGTTTATCCAATGATTTGGATGAATTAGTGAATGATGAAATCATATTTTTAAGATCTTTTCCCTCTTTTCTGTAGCAGCTAAGTCTGCTTAGATCTTTGCAATTTCAGCCTTCAGCTTTGTGTTCTCATCAGCTATGTGACTTAAAGTACTTAGCTCCTTAGTTAGCTGTGAGTTTTCGCATTTAAGCTGGTTGTTATCCTCATTTAGGAGTGTGTATGAGCTTTTTATGTGCTCAAAATCTTTCATCATTTTTCCAATAGAATCATAAAGATCTGTGGGTGATGAATTGTTTGTGTCACTATCACTATCACTTGAATCTGAATGAGATGAGTTAGAATGTACCCATTCTTTCTTGATTTTTGGAGTCTTATTCTTTGGCCATGAGGCATATCAAAGTCTCTTCCTCTGTCTCACTGGAGTGGTCAGCTTCACTGCTATCTAACTCTGCCAGTTCTTTGCACTAAGCTATGTCAGCAGTCTCCGCAGCCAACATGACTTTCTTCTTGTCTTCTCTCTCGGAGGACGTTTCTTTCTTCTTCATTTCTGTATTTGTTGACTAGTGGATAAGGAGAGTCAACAACAAAGTATCCTGGTTGCCTACAATTCCAACACAGGTTCTCAACTCTCTGCATATCAGCTCTTTCAGCTCTCTGATTATTAGCTCTCTAATACTCAGTCCTTTGATGTTCAACTCTTTTGGGTGGTCTGTCCTCCCTCGCTTTGGAAGGTGCTGTGTGTCTCCTAGATGATGCACCCTTGTTTCTCTTGCAGTTCTTATTGAAAAACTTATTGAGTCTTTTCACCATAAAGGCAATCGTTTCTTGGTCTATGGCCTCCTTGGATTCAGCTCTCTTTGCTTCACCAGCCATGAGTGCAGATGTCTTGGGTGCAATTGTCTCTCTTCTTGTTCTTTCCATCTCATTTCAAACTCATAGGCTTTAAGATCAGAGAAAAATTCATGGTTGGATGTTTTGGTAAGATCCATGGAGTGTCTCAGAGCCAGAACATTCATTTCCCACTCAGCTGAGAGAGACCTTAATATCTTCATACCTATTTCCATTTGGGTATATTCTTTCCCTTAGTTTGAGAGCTCATTGGTGATCTCTGTGAATCTGACATCTAGCTGATCCAGACTTTCACCTGCAATCATTTTAAAATTTTCAAATTTTTGAATAACAGTTAATTTATTCTCCTTAATTTGGTCAGACCCTTCACAAATTGAGTAGGTCTCTTTACGACGGTCGCTAGGTACGACAGAATGCACTTTTAGGGTAAAAAGTGATACTTTTAATATAAAATATAATACTTTTGGTGTAAATTGTGATATTTTGTTGAATACACATAATTTTAGTGTATTCAGACAAGGTATCCCTTATTACATCCAAAGTATCACTTTTTACACTAAAAGTATCCCCCGTCGCACCGTGCGACCGTCTTACACAAGTTTTGCTTCACAAATCAAGGTGAGTTTTTCCCAAATCTCTTTGGCCATTTTACATGATTTAACTTTATTAAACATGGACATATCAAGAGTTTTATAAAGTATATCATTGGCAACATTATATAGGTTATATCTCTTTCAATCCTCATTAGTCCACTCACAGCATGGTTTATCCACCACGGCAGGTCTTGGCTCTGCAGGTGCTTCATCTTCTCCTTCAGCAGGAGCAATCCTTCTTATAGCTATATTAACCTTTAAGATTTGTAGTGGTCCATCCTCAATTACGAACCACATTTTATCATGTAGGGCTAATAGATGAGCCTGCATACGTATTTTCCAATCATCAAATTCTTCAACTAGTGAACATTGGAATTCGATATAGATTTGCTTCCATGATAATAACTTTGCTTTTGAAATAAAATCTTTTAAAAACTCAAGTGTTGATTCTTTGAAAAAGAATGAGATCTAGTTCTGTAACCAATGCAGAAGGCTCAATGAACCAACCACTCTAATACCACTTGTCGGTCCCAAGGGGTGATGTGTAAAGTTTTGTTGGGGAAAGGGTTGAATAAACTTTACCAACCTTTTGATTTTAATCCATCTAAATAATTTGAGAGTTATCAAGTCAGCTAA
Organism: Rehmannia glutinosa; assembly: GCA_016081115.2. Classification (NCBI taxonomy): domain Eukaryota; kingdom Viridiplantae; phylum Streptophyta; class Magnoliopsida; order Lamiales; family Orobanchaceae; genus Rehmannia; species Rehmannia glutinosa. The sequence goes on from CM071932.1 coordinate 67,890,628, forward strand.
GTCCTTGAGTGACAGCTAGGTTGGCTTACGCAACAAAGTTACCCACTCAACAGACTCAACTGAGCTGTTGATAATATAACTTAGTTGTTTTCAACTAACACTTAGAAATGCAGTTGATTTGGTTTTACCGGCGGAAGACTTTTCACCCTTAGAGTTTTAAGTACGTTTTTCAACACTTGTTTTAGCTATTATTATTAGCAGACTTAAGCAATCTTAATTTATCAGCAAATATGAAAATAGTGCAAGAAATAAAGTGTGCTGAAAAGTAAATAGACACAAGCAGTTTTTATAGTGATTCGAGGATAGGGTAATTCCTCCAGTCCACTCTTCTCCAACTCATGGAGGAATACACTAGGTAACTTGACTTGGTTATAAAGTAGTTAACAGTCCGAGCCAGCTTTGATCTCACAGTCTGTTGCTCCTAAGACTCAACTTCTTCACAAGACGATTGTCCTGCTACTTCAGCTCCCTTCAAACCTTTGGACTTGATCACGTAGCCCTCCAATAGGTACAAAAGACCTGTTCAATCTGGAATCTCACTACTTCTCCTTCAACCTTGGAGAGTAAACCCATTCGTTCTTGAAAATAATTTTTCATCTTCAACTGATGAAGTTGTCTTTCCTTCACTAAGTGTGTTGGATCGATTTCCTTCAAGTTTAGGCTTGAGGATTTCTTTGTAAGCTTGAGAGATATTTGCAGGTTATTGTTTGAATGCTTGTATGCTTGTGTTAAACTCGAATGACTCGTCAAGATTTCATAGTGCGTATTTGAAAATATGTCCATTGAATAGATAAACACATTTTTCAATCACACTCGTAGGTTGTTGGCTTCTCGTGTCTTGCAACATTGATGGAGACCGTACCTTGAATTTAATGCTCTACACTCTTTCCTTAAACTCGAGAATTTGGTGCTTCCGTTGGTCTCTTACTTTTTGCACTCTTTTAGCAAAACAACTTTATTGGGCAGCCTGATACATGCCTATTTCCAGCAAAACCTTGACTTGTCTTGGCCATAGATCCCTTTCAAACTTCTTGAGTCCTGTCTGTTGCATACCCTTTGACATTCGATTTAAATCATTTTGGAATGACTTTGCTGTCAAGCTGACTGAGACAACATTTCGTCACTTGACGATTCTTCACTTCACTGCACTCAGCTTCCACACAGTAGGGTCTTCACTTCAATCTTAAGTTGAGTCTTGTAATCTTCAACTTGGTTGTCTTCAACTCAGCTCATACAACCCTATCCATTACAAGTTGAATTACATTTGAAATGGGGTGCCAACTTCCTAATCTAAGTTTTACATGGTATCATCAAAATCTGTACATAAATTTTCCCAACATGGATCAAGCAACATGACAAAGCAACATAATTTATCTTAAGGTCGCACCCTCTCCCACACCGCCTAAAACCACCTCCGCAGTCGGCAATGAAAAAAAATAAAGTCTGAAAACCCGCACCGAGAAACCATTTCTCGACAACAAAAAATTATTTCTCAAGACGGGTAAATTATTTCTTGGTAACAACCATTTCTCGATACCAATAATTCATTTCGAGATGTGTAATAATTCTAGGTACCAAGAAACATTTTCTCGGTGCCAAAGAATCATTTCTCAGTATGTTTCTTTAAAGATGCATACCCAACATTGTAAGCTTCAATCCCACTGTAAATTTATCTCTCAATATGTTTGTTTACACCAATCCTGAGCTATATGAGAGGAATATTTTTTCACCACCTACTTATTAAAGCCAATTTGAATTCTTCTGATGGTTACCACGCAGATTCTGAAGCCTCTTCTTCCATGGAAATTTAGAAGATAAATTTACCAAGAATTAAAGTGACTAGAGGTAGGGATGGCTATTCGGGTCATTAGGTCGGTTCCGTGTTTGGTTTAAGGTTGTTTATGGGTTATGCTTAAAATACATCCAAAATTAATTAAAATATAAATTAGTCATGTTTTAGACATATTGGTAATTAATATCATATCAGATTCTTGTCGGTCGTATTCATGTTCGGGTTTCTCTCAGTAACTTTGGGTCAGGTTGATATCGGTTTATCATATCGTGGCAGGGATTGCCACCCCTAACTAGAGGGATGGAGGGAGAAATAGCGCATCGCAAAACAAATCAACAAACTGTTTGAGAGAAAAGAGAGAGATTTGTTTGAAACTTTGGATTGAGAGTCACCAAGTAACTCACCAAGAATACAAGGAGGGTATGACTATTATTTTTCAGTCAAAATGACTAATGTTTTGTTTTAAAATATGACTAGTTTTCATTTTAGAAACACAAATGACCAATTTGGTATATTCACACTAAAATAATTTCTATGATATATATTTGATTAATGATTTTGCACATGAGCTTCTTTTTTTTTTTCGTTTCCCCAGTCCCTATGCAATTAACCTATTTGTCATGGATACATAATATTACAAGGATTAGTATATGTTGTGGAAACTCTAACTTTAAATTGTAAAAATAAACTAGTAAGGCACTCACTAGTAGACCATAATTCTCTAACACAATTTATTTTAGAAATTATTGTTTCTTATTTTGTTCCTTTTAATTTGAATAAAATAAAAAAATATATCATGAGAAGTCTAGCAAGTAGAAAACTTGCAATCAACAAACAAAACCAAAATCACACATAAACAATTTTGAGGATATTCTTGTAAATTGGTATATTAAATCCAAAATAACAAGACCAAATGTCACACCCCAAACGGTACCATGACGCGATCAATAACTTAAACAGAAATAATCCAAGCAGTCTAGACAATCATCAAGCATAAACCCAAATATAACAGAGTAATGTAGCAGCGGATTACAATACAGTCTACAGCATTAAGTACCCAAAATCACCCCCAACTACAAAAACTTAAATTATCAAAGGGACTTACGCCATCAAATTACAACTTATGGAAAAATTCCAACAAAACAGTAAACATGATACCCAAAAGTCGAAAACATGAAAAGGATCACTCCGTGCCTTGGTCTGCTTCGTCCACATAATCTTCATCTGGTCATTTAAAAACAGGAGGGAGTGAGACGAAAATTCTCAATGGATGGGTGATCGTGTGAAAGTGTGGCAATATATATATGCAAGAAATCCGGTGTTTGAAAACAAATGCGTGGTTATGATACGTGTATCACGCACAGTCCGCAAGCGACATGATACTCAAAATAATATATTTATACAGTTTTGATGAAAGAAATTCATGTACATACAGGCACTATGTGTTAATTCAAACAAGTCAAGTAGTGGTTGCGTACTAAGTGTAGCGCCAACCCAAGCAAGTATTCCAATCCGAGTGAGTCCAGAATCGTGTGGATCATACAACGATTCCTTCGTTCTACCTTATGACTCCCCAAGCATTGGCACAAGGCCTCTCCATCACGCCATAGGCACGACAATCCAACAAGTATTTGCAAGGCTTGCAAGGCTTGGATTGTCATAATCGCGATTATACCTCAAGTACTACGACACACTTCTCCCGTTGGACACTCCTTCCGCCAAGGGTGGGATTAGGACGATGGGGATGAAGAGTGGAATAGCAGCCGAGCTGCCAGGTTCCATCCCCGACTGGTCCACTCCGACTATGAGCTCGACACACCAAGTTGACTCAAGCAAGTAGATAATCACGGATAACATATCAACAAAGCAGCCAAGTATAACAATGCAAGAAAGCGGTTCAAGTATAATTATACGTAAATTTGCACGTGGCGTTTGTCGGCATTGACGGAGTAATTATTGAATGAAGTTAATTATCGGGAGGATAACTAATCATCACGGATTTGGTAATTTAGATGGGATATAAGTCCCGTTGTAAGTTCAAGGTCATAAGGAGAGGAAGTCACCCCGCGTAACGCGTATTATCCGTTCAAGGGGATCTGTTATGTCACGGGAAATTTTAAGAAAACTAAATTTACAAATAAATATATATAAGTCAGTAGTACCAGGGCTATAATAAAGGAAAATAATTAATTTGAGGTCTTTGTTAAAAGAAAATTTTAAAATTAACCCCGTTTAGGAAAAACTATTCTTTATCGGATTTAAAATTTTGTAAGGTCAGTTCCTAAATTCTTCAAATTGTTCAGAGATTCAGGATTTTAATAGTTTGGCGTTGATTTTTTGGTAAATTCCCATTTTGGCCCTAAATTTGTCAAAATTATCATTTCGGGCCCCGAGTTTAAAATATTTGGATCTCACAAACCGGAAGGGAGTTTAATGTGATTCCAATTTTAAAATATAACTAAGGTCAGTGGGTTATTGGGACAAAATAATTTTTATAAAGGTATGAGTTTAGGTCACTTAACTTTTAAAAATTCCATTCTAGTCCAATTTTAACGTTTTTGCCCTTAAGGTTTATTATGGGTCCAATTGTTATGAAATTTGAACCATGCGTTCAAAATGTTATAAAATTACAGTTAAAGGTATTTTTCCAGGTACAAAAATTTCATTTTGGTCATTGAGTTTAGTATTTTACATTTTAGTCCCCCAATTTTACAAAAAGTTGCTTTTAACTCAAAATATTTTGATTTTTGGAATATATTTAAAATATGTGTTTTCCAGTCGTTGACAGTTAAAATTTTCGAAATTTTGAAAGTGGTGTTGGTACAGTTTCGAAATTTGTATTTTAGCCCTTGAACTTTCAAAATTTTACAATCTAGTCCTTAGGCTTTCAAGGGTTGACTTTGGTTATCTCACAACCTTTAAAACTTTAATATAATGTCCAAATATCATTTTTAAACACAAATACAGTCCCAAAAACGAAAAATTATAGAGAGGTCCTTTAAGTTTTATTTTCTTGCAATTAAGTCCACCAATTTGTCATTTTTTCATTTATGGTCCAAAAATTACAATTTAACCAATTATGCACGAAATTTTCAGATTATAAGGAAATTAAAACATGAATTTTTATGTGCATGAACATGCATATACATATTATACAAGAATTCATCATATAAATCATTAAATTGCACATTCATGCACCTAAATTGAAATAATTGGAAATTCTAAGCATCAATTCAATAATTTTGGAATTTACAACTTAAAATGTACATGAATTACATAAACACACACACACACACACACACACACACACACATATATATATATATATATCTCAAGTATTTCAAAATACTACATGCACTTTTTTCATAAAATTATTAGAGATTTAAAAATATTTTCCACCCACCTTTCAAGCATCAAGTTGAGTCAAAAAATAATATTATCTCCTTCCTTGCCTCCAAAAATTCGAAATATCCTCGAGGCAGCCCCTAACTCCCAAAACTTCAGAAATATTAAGTCAAGATTTGGAGGATTTGAGGTAAGCAAGAATGATTTATAACAAGGGTAAAGAAAACTCACTTACCTTGTGTAGTTTTGTGATTTGAGCCTAAAATGACGAACTTTCAAGCAACTTCAACACCTTTTAATCAAGCTCCAATGGTTAGCCCTAATTTCACCTTAAAAAATATTTTTGGTGTTGAAATTTGGAAATTCAAAAGATGGAAGAAAAGAGGTAGTACTAAACCTCAATTCTTACATTGACTTTATATTTCTAGAGTTGTTTTCTTAATATTCAACTAAAATCCTCCTTCTTCAACCTCAAATTTCCGGTCTTAACCTCAAAGAGAAGAGGAAATGATCAAGTCAGAAAGGTAAAGAATGAACTTGATCTTTGAGAAAGAAGAATAGAAATAAGGTTGGAAATTAAAAGGTCTCACCTTTCGTTAGAGTTTTGAAGGCTTCAACAAGTCTTCAAAAATGGAAGAGTTGTAAAGAGGATTGTTCTTGTCTTGCATCATGCATGAGAGACAAATTTGGGCTCAAAGTTATGGGGCTTGGTCAAAAGGTATGGACTTGTAGTTAAAAAAATGTATAATATATGTAGGATTGGTGGGGAATGGAGGATGTTATAAAAATTATGGGATGTTGAATGAATTTGGCATCATCTCCTCCCCTCATGGACGTCCAAGCTAGCCACCCCTTCCAATTTCTTTCTTTTTTTTTTGTCCAAAAAATGATGATAATTGGTGTATAATATCAATTTCCAAAAAATAATAGTGATTCCGACAATCACTTATAAGTCTCATAATCAGTTATTCTAAATCAAATTCTTATTTCTATAGGATATAAGTCACTTAATGAAATAGGTCTCTTAAAATTCTAAAGTGTCTAATAAATACACAAGTAGTAATAATGATCAATCAATTGATCATTAAATATATAATTGAAAATAATAAATGATCAATCAAGCAACTTAAATATTTTAAATATAGATAAATATTAAATTCAAAATTTACAAAATAAAAATAAATATTTTATGCTGAAAGAATTTTAAAAATTTTATAACACAATATCTATAAACTAAGATAATAGATTTTGAGTAAAGGTATTGAGATTATCGCATATAATATTTTCAAATTGTATTTTTAATTCAAAATCTAATAATTTAAAAGTAAGTTTGTTTAAATCAAAATGGACTTTTAATAGTAGTTTTACATAAAAAATGGACATTTAATAAACATGTTCTTACAAAATTAAAGTGAAATAGATAACCGATGCTAAATCCATTAACATAATACGAACCGTAACATAAATAATAAATATAAGAACAAATTATCGGGAAAAAAGGTCCACGATCGTGTCATTATGGTTGAAAAATTCGGGGCCTCACACCAAATAATTAGCATTGTCAAGACATGATATTGTTAGTATTGGAGACTCTGCAACAACTCCATTAATTATTTTGAGAAGAGGTTATATGCATTAATTACATGTACCCACACCAAACGCGTCAATTTCATAAATTGTATTACCATGATCGATTCTGTATCGTTGACGCAATAAGATAAAAATTTATGTGAAGATAATGTAAAATCTATGTAATGAGTATGCTAAATTTAATACTTGTCTTCTTTTTGTCTTTTAAAATGTTTATAAACTCTTCGTGTTTATATAGGCTATTTATCTGTCCTTACTCCATTTGTACTCTGTTTATTACATTGAAAATGAATAATCACAAGGAGAAAAACATCATGGATTTCAATCAGTCAATGCAGTTTTCATCTAGACCACCTCTACAACTACATGATTTTATGTCGATCCAAAGTTCCACAGTACATGATAACCATCAGGTAATATTTAAATAGCTTGCTGTTTACTGTAGATTTGAAATTTATATTAACACAAACCTTCAATAAGTGGTAATTAACCATTAAAAAATCGTAAAACATTTTTAAACTAATGTGAAATTTATGTTGATGCCATAGTTATACATGTTGGCCATTGATTTCCTATGATAAATGAAAACCTAATTGGAAAAATGAAAAAGAAATATCATTTTATGTTTTTGCTAGTTTTTTCTTACATCATAAGTTACAAATACGTGGCAGATCGAAGAGGTCAGAAATTCATGTTTTATGAATGAATTGAAGAAAAACATGGAAGGTTTCTGGAAAGAACGATTGACTGAAGTATGCGAGGCTCCAAGTGGTACATATATTTCTGATTCCTATTTGATGTCTTCCTGGTTTATTTTATCGAATCAATTTTTCTTAATTAAAACCTACAACAAATGACGTTCTTAATTTGCACTTAATTTTTATTTTTGTCTTTATGTCTATAAGTAATTGCGAGCCAATATTTGCGCATAAATAGAATCATTGACATTGTTCTTAGTTTTCATATGATTTTTATTCTTGCCCTTGTGAGCCAACAATAGCTCACACACTCATGTTTGTTAAAATCTTATGTTTTGCTAGTCTAGATAAATAACATATCAAGATTTGGTCTTTGTGCTTTAAGGCTAAATTTTTTAAATTGACTTTATTCTTACAAATTAATTTTTAAGTCAGATATAAACTTTGTTATAGTTTCTGCAGATATTAATAAAATTATATATGTAGATTTTCTATTTATAAAATGGTTGCCTATTTGGTAATACCATATGAGGAAAAAAAGGTTTCTCTTTTAGATAATTCATAAAAACGACAGCGTAAGTTTATAACAAAAAGTGAAAATCTTGTTTCTATCTATTCTTTTTCATTTGTTTGGACAAGAAAAAAAAAACGATGCTTTATTTTATGATTGAACAAAAAAGTGATTTTTGTCGTAACATATCTTTGTTACCATTATCTATACTCATTACTAATCAATTCAATCTTGCCATTATTTTGTAGATGTTCGTGGTCCACACACACTTCCATTAGCACGGATAAAAAAAGTAATAAAATCTAATGAACAAGTAAAGGTATGTTTATATTTGTTGCATTTTTATATGTATACAAATATTATATAGTTAATTCACGGCCGAGCATGTATATTACTCAAAACTTTTCAATGTGATGTTTGAATTTTCAATTAAACATGAAAATTATGTTATACTTTTACAAATGTTTGAATTCAAGCAAATGGAATTTATCTTATTCTTTTCTTGTTAATGTAAGTGATATTTCCAGTGCAAAATAACTCTTGATTGGCATTTGATGTTTATTGGAAAATATGAATTATGTGAAAAGGGTGAAATTATTAGTTAGTAACATATCGAACTTATAATTTTACTCTTCTGGGGAGTATGCTTGCAAATTCATAATGGTACTTTGAGTTCTTGAAATTTACTGAGAAAAGAAAAAGCAAAAGCTTGAACATTAAACACAAAGTCATATCATATAAGGTCGGGAAATAATTTCTTTACTATTTTCTTCATTATATCCAAAGGTCCAGAAATAACCTAAAGAACTAACATTTCAGAAAAATCAAAACTTAATTACAATACCCCATCCATGAGAACATGTAGCTAACTCAAAGAATTCTAATAGAAATAAAACAACAACAACAACAACAACAACAAACTAAGCCTTAATCCCACTACGTGGGGTCGGCAATACGGATCATATCGCGCCATCGTTTACGGTCATAAGCCATATTTTCGTTTATTTCTAGGTATAACATGTCATGTTTAATAGCTTCTTTCCAAGTCTTTTTAGGCTTACCTCTTCCTCTTTTGATATGTGTGAGTGATTCTCTACCTTCTAAACGTCGCACAGGTGCATCTAAAGGTCTTCTATAAACATGTCCAAACCATCTTAATCGTGTTTCTCTAATTTTCTCGTCTATTGGTGCTACTCCCACTTTGTTTCTAATGTGTTCATTTCTTATTCTATCTAATCTAGTGTGTCCGCACATCCATCTTAGCATTCTCATCTCTGCTACCCTCATTTTTTGTTCGTGTTCATATTTAGTTGCCCAACATTCTGCTCCATAAAGTATTGCGGGCCTTATGGCCGCTTTATAAAATTTTCCTTTCAATTTTAATGGTATTTTACGGTCACAAAGGATAGAAGATGCACTCCTCCATTTATTCCAACCCGCCTGGATCCTATGTGTGACATCTTTATTGATTTCTCCGTTCTCTTCAATTATGGATCCTAAGTATTTAAAACTCTTTGTTATACTCACTTCATGTCCATCAATTTTAACCTTCGTCTCATTGTTCCTGTTGTTTTTACTAAAGTGGCATTCCATGTATTATGTTTTAGCCCTACTTATAGTAAAACCTTTTGATTCTAGTGCTTCTCTCCAAACTTCCAATTTTGCATTTACTCCTTCCCTTGTTTCATCAATTAAAACTATATCGTCCGCAAATAACATACATTCAGGGATGGATTTTTGTTCTCAATGCTTTTATCAAGCTTTGTTTTCAAAGTTTTTGGTCAACCTAATGCAACTTATTATTAAATTCTTTACCTTCCAACCTATTTAATTATTGACAATATCACATATTTGGCTTAGTTTCTCCATTTATTTTTTGGCATGCACTAAACATGACCGAAACTATTACTCCACATGAGATTCTCTATGTATTTTCTATTCATAACTGTACACGTGACATTTATCTAGTATGATGAAATACCAAATGAAATAAACATTAATAGAATATGAGATCCTGACTGCTATTACACAAAGGTAGACACTTCTTTAACTATAGAAGTTCCTTTTCAAAAACATATTTCAATGTACGCACTTATTTCTCTCATCGAAAATATTGATCTTCTTGGATCAAATTTACACCGACGAATTACAATATATATACAATTCTTTAAATTAAACTTCATAAACAAATATCTCATTTTGTGATTCATTGTTTACTTATTATTGGTTGCCAATTTTTATATGTACATGCAGATGATTAGTGCTGATACACCAGTGGTGTTTGCTAAAGCTTGTGAGATGTTCATCATGGAATTATCGTTGCGTGCATGGATGCACACTCGAGAAAATAATCGTAGAACCCTGCAACGCAATGATGTTTCTGATGCAATCAGGGATGAGGACCTCTTAGGCTTCCTCAAAGACATCGTCCCCATGGAAACATATGAGGTAATTATATTCCGCCCCCTAATTTTTTAAAGTATTATAAATTATATGTCAGAGCGAGCAAATTTCTGTTTCAATTTAGTTCTGCCTTTCGTATCGTATATCAATGATACACGCCAAATACATAATTCAGGAAAAATGCAAGCGTATTATAGAAATATTTGCATTAATTTATCACGAAATGCAATATTAATTAAAATATGGGATATTTTCCTATTGCAAATTTCTTATCCTACCAACTATTAATCCTTTTAAATTCTTGATAATGATTTTGTGCCTAATTAATTGTTAATTACATGAACTTTAGGAGGATCCACCTACACTAGAGAACCATCATGGAGTGTTTGTTCCTGTCCCAGCACGAGGAACGCCTTCCTATCCACACTATCCTGTGATGAATATCCAAAGCCCAAATCAAGTTGTGAGTACATATAAAGTAACCTAAATTAATGATAATTTTCAACAATAAACTTCTCCATTTTTAATTAAGTCCTGGTTAATTATCTACTTGCAATGATATTAGGAGGTAGCATTGGAAGGTCGTCCGACAACAACTGATCATCGCTCGGCCTTTTCCACGAATCTTCTCTATGAAATGAATAATCTAAGTCAAATAAACCTTATAAAAAAATTGGGGTAAAAACACTTGCCATCCAAATTATGACGATTTTCGCGTTTTGGGAGCTGAAAGTTCTTTTGTTGCATTTTGCCACCTGAATTACACAGATTTTGCAAGTTACCATCTGGAGCCCCTCGATTGTGAAACTTTTTCCCATAATTTTGTCACATGCATAACACACTTCTAGTTAGTGCACTTTTTGGTCAATTCCATGTTGTTTTATGTGGACATAATAATTATATAACTATTAAATTATTAGGTTCAACAGTTGAAATTGTGTATCTAAAACAACATGAAATTGACTAAAAACTGCACAAACAAGAGTAGTGTCATGCACGTGATAAAAAACCCGAAAGTATTTGACAATCAAGATGTTCAAGATATCAAATGGAAAATCCTGTGTCCTTTAGATGGCGAAGTGTAAGAAAAAAAAAAAATTCAGCTCTCAAAATACCTAAAACGTCTTACTTTGGTTGGCAAAATAATTTTTCTCCTAAGTAATTACATATGTAGTATGATTTGTTATTCATATTGGTCTTATTAACTAATTGAAATATACCTGAATACACACCATTTCTATTTTCTATTGAATGATATTTGTTATTTCTTCTTCTTCTTTTTAATAGGCATTTTTCACCGGGGATCAAGAAATGCAGGATCCTCCACTACCATCAACACCTGCTAGTGGAGCCAATCCTTACCTTAGTTTTAAGGTTTGTTAAATCCTACCATATAGCTTAAGTACATTAATATACTTGTTCACCATTCCTCATTCAACATTATCTAAAGAGGAATAAATAATGGGATTAGGAATTTCTCCTTCTCCCGCCCAAAATTGTAGTGCAACTTTAATTTGCACTAAAATAGTGCAACTTCTGCACTAAAATTAAACATCTATCTACAACCCATCTATTTAATATTTTTCAATAAAATGAACTTTCTTTGTTGTTCAATCAACAAAAACGAATTTATATCATCAAATATTTATTAACATAATAATAACTATACATATATAATTAATTATGTAATATATTTTATTATTATAATCATGAGGTGATATTAATGTGTTGTAATTCTAACTTTTACTTGTATTTAATATTTAAAAATTATTAGTTAAAACTAATATTTGTAATATAAATAACTATTTTAAGAATTACAATATAAATATAAATAGCTGAACATTATAAATTTTTATATAAATACATAACATAAATATATTGAATTTATTAAAATTTACAATTAGAACAAAAAATAAAATTTTATTACATATTTGAAATGTAAAAAGTCTAATAAATCTATTAAAAAAAGAAAAAGATAGTGCATGAATAATGTTGCATCAGAACTGGCGTAACATGATAGACACAAACACTAGTGGACAACTAGAGGACAAGGGAGGCAGCTGCCCCCAAAAATTTCTAATATCTTTTTTTTCTTACTATGGATCTTTTTAAATTTTAAAATTATTTATATAGATATATAGTATCCAGCGTCCCTTATTATATTTCCTTTAGTTCGCCCCCAACTGTAAAATCCTTAGAGTTGGCACTATTTTAGTGTTTTCGGTGGGCATAGAGCTCCCGCTGTAGATGCTCTTAGAATCTGCAATTGTTTTATACCTTATTATGCCTTTGTTTATATGTGTTGTTGTGGGTGTATACAACATGAAGTTATCAAATTGTGAATCTTTTCAGGATTTTTTCCAGTGAAAGAGTTCAGATGGGCTGGTGGTAAGAGGTGAAAAGAGTTGGAGCTGATTCAATTTTTGTTTTCATTTTACCAACTAAATAACAATAAACTTATCTTCCTTAATTTATTGGTGGGATAAACATCTTTGCAGATTACTAGTTTATTGTCTGGAACAAGAACTTTTGCTCTGTTTTGAGCTATTTTGTTTCTGCTATCAACATCAATTTTATATTGATTACTGCCTTGAAACCTTGTTTTATTGTCAATAATTTCTTCTCCACTTTTTTTTGAAGCTCTCTCATCTTTATATCATATATGTTTGAAGTATTATGGGAGTACTTGCAAGCTTAAAAACAATTATTTTTTCCATCTTAAAGCTGCACCTTTTTTTATTTTAAGTTTGCAAACACTCCTTATATTCCCAATGGGACAAAGGATTGGTGATAACTAATAAATACCCTAAGTCAATACCCTGATATAATCCATTGAAATAACATTAATCCCCTGGTCAAACCACTTGACCCTTTCAACAAGACCCACTAGTCGAATGTCACATTTTTAGTCACTAGGCGCGTCCTTTAGATGTTATATTAGATGGATGATAAATATAAAAATTCACACCTTTTTCTTCAATCACCCATCTTGTGAACGAAAAACTTAACTATGAGAGTGTTGGAAATCCCTAAAAAAAGCGCTTCTCTGCTTTTAACTGGAAAAAAATAACTTTTTAGTGTTTACAATTGCCAACTTATGCTTCTGATTCTACTTCATTCCGCTTTTGGTTTGACTTTTACAAACAAATAGATATTTTTACAATTTATTTACCAAACACTCTAAATTTCTGATTATATTTGCAAACGCTACCAATTTCTGATTATATTTGCAAATACTATCCACTTCTGATTCTTAATAACTACTTTTAATTCTACTACAATAAATTATTTTTTCTAAAAGCAGAAGTTTCTGCAAATATGTATATTATACTACAAGTAATCCAACCTGGAGACCATTACCACCATCATAAGGCACGAAAAATCCATCATCTTCTTCTGGCATTGTCGGCGATCTTCCCAGTATATATACAGTCAATTTATTGAGTGATTGAAGAAAAAAGGGACATTTTGAAATGCTAATAATATATCTATTCTAATTAATCATGCATATTAGTTTTTTCAAAAATATTATAGATGAAAGAATAATTAAATTATTTGACCAAAATACTAAATTGTTCTTATTCCTTCAAACAAAATTCACAGACCGTCAGGTGCCAACTTAGCAATTTTATCTAAATTGAATGTCAATTCAACCCAACAGGTAAACATTACATGCTATAGCAGTCATAGAGAAAATTGCAAACTTAGTCCCACATGAATATGCCCATTGCAATCTTAGTCCCGTACTTTGCAAAATTCATCCTACTATTTTGCAGATTTTGTAATTTCAGTCCCACAGTTTTAGAAATATACATATTTAGTCCCGCAGTTTATAAATAATGCAATGCTAGTCCCAAATTACCATATTCTTTTAAATTATGCAATGTATCATATGGTGTGAAAGCCTTCATTTTTTGTCACATATTTTGTTCGTGGCATTGTTTCACCTACTTAGATCCAGTCTCTATTCAGAGGTTTTAAATGGATCATGTCTGGTTTCCAGCCGATAAACTTAACAGGGCATACTTCTGCAAATGCCTCACTAACATGTATACAAATCTTCAATTTGCCTAAGCTTATTAACATAAATTGATATAGTCTATTAGAACGATATCAGGTCCAATATGCTTCCGTAAAATTGAAATATCCCTTAAAATTCATATCTTTATTTGACCGAAAATAGCTCTGGATGAGATGGCTCGTAACACCACCAATTGGAAAATCACTGCCCCTAGATCGTTTGACAGACGTCACCGTCAAACCTTGCCAATCCGGGAAGATGGACTACATGTTATCTGACACCTTCAAAAGCCGCTCAGCACATCCTAGTTTATTTCTTACTCCAAGCGTACAAGATAATTCTTCAAAGGGATAAATTAATCATACATTTTGAACACATGTTGATGCAAAAAGTCTTCTTTTTATTAAAAACTTAAAGAAAAATTTATTACATCAGTAATCTCGTTTTGGGAGGAGAATACTTGTTTAGCCTCTCATTAATGAGGCTTTGGACTTGAAAATATATAAAACTTAAAAAAACTAAAACACTTAGATATTACAAAAATTTCACTCAGAATTTATTATAAGAAAACTAAGGGAAATGTTCGAGATCCTCTCATTCCTTCAACTCTGGGTATTTTTAAACCTAAAACCGGACATGAAAGGGGTACTCCAAATCTTGTTGAAGTATAAGACGTCACTGCTTATTCCTTATGCCTGAATTATTACCTCACCAGCTGTTTCCTTTTTTTTTTCCGCGTAACTCAGCCCATCTGATAGTTGGCGGGGAATCTTCAAAAAATTTGGTTTGCGTGGTCCTCAAAGATGTCGCATCTTGTAAGTTAGGCCTTTGTCCTTTCTAGCTGTATAGTCTTGTCGGTCGGGTTTGAGTTGGAATCCTTTTCCAAACTTAGGTTCTTTCTATTTGGGTCATGCCTGACAGATCCGATCGATCCAACGATCGATATGCATCGTGTTACAGAATTTTCTGTAAGTTTCTTTTCTAGTCGGAATCTTATTATCCTAGAGAATTTATTTCTTTGTCTTGAAAAGTTCCTCCACAAATCCTGTTGTTGATCCGGTCATTGAATTCAGAAGGAAAGATCCATTTGCTGAATTCTGAAAAAACTTGAATGGATACTTGACTTTATTCATTTCAGTTAGACAAACTCAAAGTCCACATGCTCGTCGTGTAGAAGCTTTCCCTTCTGAGATTGCTCCTACCAGTATTGGTATTTCTTCCGGTGAAGTTGCCTTAATATATTTTAAAGCATTTTCATCCAATCTTCTAAGCTTGATTAAATGAAAAGCTTCATTAAAGCCTTTCTTTGCTGGTTTTGGAGTTGCACTGATGAAATACAGTTCTAATATATCGCCTCCAGCCAAATGTAGATTATTGGCCCAAGTCTCATAAGCAGCTTCCCCAATCCATTTTGATAACTTTGAAATTTCTGGGAATCTTGGTGATAAAGTATATATCAAAGCTAGAGCTCCGAAAGTATACCATTCGTGTACTTCATTTGGATGACTTCCTTGTTTCATCCAAATTCTTGGGTATTTTCCCGAGATATCAACCATTAATTTTCTGGGTTAATACCTCTTTTTGTAATCAATTTCTCCCATTTGTCGTTGGTAAACCTGCATCGGAAAATTTTCAATCTCGTCAGTTTGAACCTTAGATTTGCCTGTCTGTGTCCTAAGACTCAACTCTCCCTCTTTAACCCCAGAGGTGCTGGGTTGACTTGAAGACTCGGGTTGTGACACTGGAGTTTCAATATTCGTTATAATTTTTACACACTCAGGGGATGCATCACCTGCAACACTCGTGATTACGGTATTTGAATCCATGACCTCCAGATTAGAGCCCAGTTCTATAATCGTATCATTCTGCATCGTATGAGATGCAATCTGGAGGAGAGTCCCTTGCAGTGCTAAGAACAATTGTCATTGAGCAAACTAATATGCTCTTATTTGACTAGAAACTGATTTATGGTCAGCCTGTTGAAGTCATCAAACAATTTCTGCATTAAGACATAACATCCCAAAATGTCGTTCTAGACTCTCCAGGTTTTCCTTGATATGTCTTACTCGTTTAAGGACTTCGTCAGCAATGCATCCTTATATCTCGTATCAAGAAATGTGTAAGAATATTTTCATGAGATTTTATAATGATAATATCATAATTATTGTTGGGAAATTTATGTAATAGATTTTGATGATACCAAGTAGAACTTAGATTAGGAAGTTGGCACCCCAATTCTACTGTAAATCAACTTGTAATAGATATGGTTCTATTAGCTGGTGGAAGTAGCCATATTGAGGATTGCAGAAGTCGACTTAAGACCAAGATGAAGAGTGGCAGCTGAGTGAAGTCAAGTCAAGTCTCAGTCAAGGTTCAGAAAATCTGTCTAAGTCAGCAGAATGATAGCTGAGTCAGTCCCAAATAAGTGGAGATGACTGTGTAACACCCATAATTTTTATAATTCTTATCTTACTTTATTTTTATTATAATTATAATTAATTTTAATTATATATGTATATATTTTATATTTTATCTTCTACCCACTATTATCCATCATTTTGTACTAATCTTATCCTCACATTATTCCACTTTAATTCACTTTAGGCCACTTTACAACTAATACCCACCCACTCTTGTTTTCAGCAAATTTTAGGGCAAACATTTCTATTTCCCAAACCCACCATTTGTATTTTTCATCTACTCCAAATTTGTTTTCTACATACGTAATTCAACAAGCAAGTTCACCATACCCATCCATGCTATTGTTGTCAAGTTTTGTTTTTTGTCGGATTCGACGCCGACCGCCGGCGGAAGAGGAAAAATGGAGATTTGGTTAGAGCGCTTCGGTTTTCTTTTACTATATGTTTTCGGTGTATGTGTGTGCAAATGAGTGTATGTTAGTGTGTGTATTTGTGTGTGTGCATGATGTAATTAAATGTATATATATGTGTATGTGTGCAGTGTATGATCATATATATATATATATATAAGTGTGTTCTATGTGTATAATTATATATGTGTGTGTGTGTTTGTGTCTGGTTATAGGTATATATATGTATGTGTCTATGTTATGTGTGTGCATGTTTTGTGTCTGTGTGTGTGGTGTTGTGTGTGTAGGTGTGTGCGTGCGTGAGTGAGATTAAGAGTTAGGGACTTCTTTTTGAAAATTTGACATAAAATTTGGTTTATTTGTAAATTTTGTAATTTTTAGTGTAACCCATTTAAATTTCAATTAAGTCCTATTCCCATATCAATGTTTCTAGATTTTTCAATCTAGTCCTAAACAAGTTTCGATTCAGTCCAGATTTCAATTTAAAATTTTCAGATTTTCAATTACCCCCTATAACTTATTTAGACTTTCTGTATTTTTTTCAATTTGACCATACAAGTTTTCAATTTAGTCCAAAAACTAAAATTTACTTTTAACTTGTTTCAATTAGACCTTAGGCTATTTTATAAATATAATCATTTCAATTAGAAGTTACTACCTAATCTTTAGCCCTAAATCATGTTAAATTTATATTATAGGTAAGGAAGAACCGTACAATTAGGACTTCTACATTCGAGCAACTTGTGCATCTATTTTTAATTTGTTGAATGAGGTAGGGATTATTATCACATCTTGTGTATAATTCATTGTCATTGTTAAATGCTTATACTGTTCAATTATGTGAATTACGCATTTTCAATGGTTAAATGATGTGCATAATTATGTAAATTATATACTTTAATGTGCTATATGATATGCTTAATTTTTATGAATTACATGGTTTTCATTACAATGTATGTTATATATATTTATGCAATGGGAAAGGAAAATTTTTGGCTTCGTGCCATGGGAAAGAAAAATATGACATTCGTGCAATGGGAAAGGAAATTTTTTGGCTTCATGCCACAGTAAAGGAAAATATGCCATTCGAGTCATGAGAAAGGATAATTTTTGGCCACGTACCACAAGAAAGGAACTTTTTTGGCCACGTACCACAAAAACGGAAAATATAACATTCATGCCACGGGAAATGAAAATTTTTGGACATGTGCCACGGGAAAGGAAAAATATGGCATTTGTGCCTATGAGAAAGGTTATGTGCTATCTGGCTTATGCCAACGGAAAAGGTTATATGTTATTTGGCTTATGCCAATGGGAAATGTTATGTGTTAATTTATGTAATTATGCACTTTTCGTATTTAGCTTGGATAATCTTCAGCCCTACTAAGTATGTGATTATTCACCCCTAAATTAAAACTCCTTTCAGATTATGTGGACGAATGCGCGGAAAATGTGGGGAAATAGCCGAAGATTTTATTTTTTTTAATTATTTCAAATTCAAGAACATTAAATTAGTGTAAAATTTCGAACATTTGTGATGTACTATCTTTTAGTTGTTTCAAAGTATTTTGAATGGATTTTTAATTTTGGCAAATACTCTATAATTATTTCTTAAGACTTAAGGTTTTCTCATTATCTCTCTAATTTTAGTAAATACTTTAGAATGTCTCTTGCAAGACTTAAAATATTCTCACTATCGCTTCTGCTAAGCTGTTCATTTATCTATTTATAAAAAAAATAATACGCTTTTTCTTAAAATTTTAGTAACGCTAAAAATGCATTTTGAAAAGTTGGGCGTTACAGACTGTCTAAGGGTTTTGCAGCAAAAATGACTCAAGAAAGCTGAAGAGATCCATTGTGAAGCAAAGTCAAATGTTTGTTGAAAGTAGGAATGTGTCAGACTTAGTACGATAAAGTTGTTTTGCTGAAAGAGTGCAAAAAGCAAGGAACTAATGGGGTGTTCCTGGAAAACCTACAGAAATTCAGGAAAGGATGCAGAGCATTAAATTTGAGGATCAGTCTACATCTATGCACCAAGACAAGAAAAGCCAACAACCTGAAAGTGTACTTTCAAAAATACATATATCTCTTCAACGAATATATTTTTCAAACAAGCACCATAAAAAGGCTGAGGAATACAAGAGAGAAGACACTTATGCAATTTGAGACACACAAGAGAAATCAAGAAATCTGAGCATAATACTCTCGAGCATTCAATATTATCCTCAAGCCTAAAACTCGAAGGAAATCGATCCAACACACTCAGTGAAGGAAAGACAACTTCAAACTGTTGGAAGAGGAAATCTTGTTTAAAGGCAACGGGTCTACACATCCAAATTTGAAGGAAGTGTAGTGAGGTTCCAGTTCGAACCAGAAGCTTTGGACTTGTTGGAGGGTTGTGTGTACAATCCAAAAGTCTGAAGGAGTTGAAGTAGTAGGACAGTGATCTTGTAAAGAAGTTGAGTCCTAGGAGAAGCCAGCTGTGTGATCAAGGCTGTCTCAGACTGCCACCATTTTGTAACAAAATCACCGTTACTCAGTGGATTACCACCAGGGGTAGGAGAAGAGTGGATTAGATGAACTACCCCATCCTCGAACCACTATAAAAATTGCTCTGTGTCTTTTACATTCAACACTTTATTTCTTGCATATATTTATTGTTGTTTGTTATATTTGCTAAGTCAACTGATAATAACTAAGCCTAAAAACAAGTGTTGAAAACCTATTTTTAATCAAAGAGTGAAAGTTTTCCGTTGTAAGACCAAGTCTAATGAATTTCTAAAAGAGTAAACTAAATCAGCTGAGTTATCTTATAAACAACTCAGTCGAGTCTATTGAGTAGCTAACTCTTCTATGAAGGTAAACTAAGCTGTCCATCAAGGACCCATCTGACTTTTGTCTAAACTCTGAGTTTACAATGACTAAAATGGAAAATTTGGTAAAGTCTATTCAACCCCCCTCCCCCCTTCTAGACTTTATATTATCACCTCTTGGGACCTACAATTGTATTGACATTTAGCTTGCCATCTAAGTAATCTAGCCTTTTCTGATTTTGTTTCAATTTTGTTTTTCAGAAAAGCCTTGACACTTGAATTATAAATTTTTAAAGTAAACGTTTTAGCCAGTAAAAATACAGACCATTTTTTAAAAGTTTTTCTGACTGCAAATAATACTTTCTTGTTGATATGCCATCGATTTGCTTCATTGTATGTAAATAAACCACTGCAATATCTGCATGGCACTTCTCTATTTGGTGTGGCTTTCGTAAGAACTGCTACCCACCAATAATCACTTGAATCTGTATATAGAACCAGTTCATCCTCGTCCTGTGGAATAACAAGTTTTGGAAGCTTTTTACAAACTTCCTTGAGCTGTTTATCCCTTTTTGATGTTCATCTTCCCATTTGAAAATAGCATCCTTTTTGAGTAATGGGCTAAACACCTTCGTGTAATGCGCCAAATTATTTATGAACATTCCATCAAAATTAACAATTCCGAGAAAACATTGAAGTTGTTTCTTGTCTTTGAGAATATCTGAAAATCTTTGTATCTTCTCCACAATGTGGCTCTATAGAATAATTCCAGATTGGTCGATTTCTATTCCAAGAAATTCAATCTTTCTCGTAGCAATCACTGCCTTCTTTTTTGAAAACACTAATCCTTCCTTGTGACAAATATTTGAAAATATTTCCAAATGTTTGAGAAGCGCCTTCATGTTCTTTGATGCGATAAGAATATCATTGATATACACAAAAATGAAACTAAAATAATCCTTGAAGAGATTATCCATTTTTCTTTGATATATTTGCGGTGCGTTAGCCAATTCCATAGGCATCACATTCTAAATATAGTGTCCTTGTGGTGTGGAGAAAGCTGTGAACTTCTTACTTCCTTCCTCCATCTTAACGGTAAAATCCGGACTTGCAATTGAACTTTTGAGTATCTTGGCACCTTTAATATAGTTAACCAAATGTTCTCTGCTTGGTATATAGTATCCTTCAAACTCCAGAATGTTATTAATCCCTTTGTAATTAATCGGGAGAAAAGTTTGCTCTTAAAACTATGGGAGAAGTAAACTACTTTCTTGGCTTGGAGGCTACCTAACATCCCATGGCTCCATTGTTCTAAATCAATCCAAATACGAAGGATCTTATTGCTAAAACTCATATTGAAAATTGCAAGCCTATGTCAACCCCTATGGCTGTCAACCTGAAGCTTGCTCTTGGTGATAGTTATGTGCTTGTTGATCTATCTCCTTATAGAAGCACCTTAGGGGCCCTCCAATATCTCACTCTTACAAGACCACATATTTCCTTTGATGTCAACAAATTGAGTCAATTTCTTAAGAATCCTACTATTAATCATTGGGTAGCTATTAAACATCTTCTCAGGTATCTTAAGGGAACTCACAACTTGCGCATAGAGTTCAAACCATCTCAGAGGTTGTTCATTGAAGGTTACTCAAATGCGTATTGGGGAAGCAACTTGGATGATAGGAGGTCTACAGGGAGGCATTGTATTTTCTTTGGAGGCAATCTTCTCACATGGACTTCTAAGAAGCAACATGTGGTCTCCAGGAGCAGTGCAAAGTGAGAGTATAGATTGTTGGCTAATACTGCAGCTGATGTTGTCTGGTTACATTCTCTTTTTCAGGAGCCTGGTTTTAATTTTGAAACTCCCTCAGTTATTTTGTGTGATAATGTGTGCTGCTACCTTGGCCTCAAACCATGTGTTCCATGCAAGAACGAAACATATTAAAATAGATATGCACCATCAGAGACAAGGTTTTAAGCATGGAGTTGATGTTCGATATGTTCTTACAGAACAATATGTGGCAGACATTTTTACAAAGCCTTTGACAGTTTCTCCGTTTCAGACATTAACAACTAAATTGGTTGGATACAAACTTGTTACATAGAAGAAGTTTTGGGGTGTATTGGAGTGTATAATATCTAGAAGCTTCTATAGTTAGAGAGTTAGTTATATATTCTGTTAAGAATTGTTAGAGTTAGTTACACATTGCATTCCATCTATAAATATCACCACAACCCCCCTGTACGATTGATCAGTTGATTTTACACAATGAAGATATACACTTTCAGTTTTACTGTTACATTTAGCATTGGGATATAGTATCCTTCAAACTCCAGAATGTTATTAATCCCTTTGTAGTTAATAACAAGTATTGGCTTTCCTCTTTTGATTTCTCCATGATTCCATACTAAAAATCCTGGACTACTATATGGAGAAATCTCCTGGTGAAATCAACTTAAGGTCAAACAACCAAATTTATCTCAGTGCGATTCGGTAGTTATGATTTATGTATTTGTTTTCATTTCGCTGGTGTACTAATTTTGCTTTGCATTTTCCTTCGTTGTGGTTTCTCTGCTTGGGTTTAATTTTGTTCACATGTAATTGGAAGCAGCAAAGACTGTATGTACAAGGGGCCAAAAAGGAAGAGAAACGCTAGAATCGGGCGTGTACAACCAAGAAATGTTGAAAATGAGCTATGCAACAAGTGGCAAGAGATCGGCACATGTCTTATGGGACAGAGCGCGCGTTTGCACACGGAATAAAGGAGCTACGGCCGATGATCAGGCACTGTTCGCCTTATTTTTAGCTTCACCGCAAGTGTACGGTGTAGTTTATAGAATAGGGTAAGCAAGGTCGTATCCACAGAGACTAATAAATTTATTCGCTAAGTATTGATCCAAGATAGTCTTATTTTTATTTAGACGATCGAAATTTGATGATTGTTGTATTGAGATTAAGACAATTTAAATCACTAAAACACAAGATTAAGATAATACAAATGATAGAAGTATCAAGATAATGAAATAGATTTCCAGAGTTAAGGTTTCGATTAATAATCCTCTTGTTATCCAATTTAATCAAACCACGTTATTATCAATATTCCTATAAGACGATCACAAAGCTATTTTATCCTCTCTACTCAACATGAAGCATTCAACTCCCAAAAGTTTAAAAGATCAAATATCCTCACAAATATTTACAAACCTCTCGATTCATGCAAATATTTGTGTTGAGTATTCAAGATCTAATATTGAAACTCATCTCTCGAATTATGAATCAATATATCAAACAAGTTAAATCATTGATCAATTGATAAAACAAGAATAAGCTCAAAATACTCAAATAGGCTTCAAGATAATAACTTCAACTAAGATTAAAATATCCAACAAGAGTTCATTAATCTACTTCCAAAACCCGGAAATCTCTAGAGTTTAGCTACACACGATTAAACAACTTATAAACAAAGTGTTCAAAGCCATTACAAATGTAAATGAAAGATTGAAACTAAAAGAGAAGCAAGAAAAACTTAGGAACGTCGACAACTCGATATATCTCTGTTCTTCAAGCTCCGATGCAACCCGATTGTCTCCTTGATATCTCCTTCCAAGAGTTGACCCTTGTCTTGTGTTGTAGATCCCAAAAATGCCAGAATATCCTTGTGTGCACCCCCAAAAAAGCCTTTTTATACCCACTTTCAAGTTTAGGGCATAATGCTGCAGATTATGGGATTCTAGCGCAGACGCACGTGTGGTGCGCCCACGCACGGGTTACCCGTGTGCCACCCTTCTGGAACAATCCAAGTCTCTGTAGAGCGCACGGGTGGGGTGGTGCATCGGAGCACAGCCTACCCGTGCGCCACCCCGGTAAAATCATTCATCCTCTCGTAGGACCACGGGTCATGCATCGATGCATGGGCTACCCGTGCGCATCTTTGCGACTCAATTATCTTTATACAGGGGTGCACGGGTGGTGTCTGAGGCACGCCCAACCCATGTGCCTCCTGTCTTTTCCGTAGACGCTCAACTTTCGCTCTTTTTGGCTTCACTTTTCGTATATTCACTCAATTCTCCGTGTTTCCACTTTGCTATCCTTGTATTCGTATTCAATTTGCTTCTAATATCATGAAATTCCTACAAAATAAGCAAAGTGTAATATCTTTTCCACAAGGAGTGAATATGTAACATTTAACTCGAGTATGTGCATGTTTACCCATCATTATAGCCAGAAATACGCCTCAAAATACATGCAAAACTCACACCTATCAAAATCCCCCAAACTTACACCGTTGACAGTCCCGATCAACAATATTTTTGAAAACACGATAAAGCACAAAAGGGAGATAAGAATAAAAGGGCACACAACGGATCCAAAAAGAAATTCATATTGTTCATCATGAATGTCAAGCAACAAACCAATCAAGCCTCAAATATCTGATCAAAGAACACGCCTCAAGTAAAACAAAGTGAAATGCTCTGAATTCCAACTCTCAAAGTTAAGTGTATACTCTCATCTCACGAGGATATAGGACGTGTTTAAGCTCAAATCAATTCGATGTTGCAAAATTACCATAGGCTTGCAATTCGTCTCATATATCTGCCACTAGAGTGTATGCAATTTGTGAATCAAAAAGGACTTTCTCATTTGGTTGTAATGGAGGCTCTTTGGTTTGGGTAGGAAATTTTGGATAAAGTGACTCAAACTCGAGTATATAGACCGATCAGCATATCAATCATTTTCATTACAATCCCATATGCTACTCAAATCATCCCTCATTTTTATCAACTTTATTTATCTCCATTTCCTTTCTTTCTTTTGAGAATCGCCTCAAATCACAATCCTTCGCCCCCCAAGTTTATCAACTTTTCAATTTTTTTCATTTGTGCATTTTCAACACTTTTTTTTTATTCAACTCCTTTCCTTCCTCTTTTTTGTTCCATTTAACCAAGTATGCCCACTTATCCTACTTTTCAATTCCCACCCATTCATCCTCATTCATTCCTTTACTCAACGCTATACATTCGAGTTTAAGGTGATGGATATATTAAGATCAAGGGTTAAATTTTGTGGTTATCAAAGAAATAAGCTATAGGCTCAACTTGGCTAACTAGGAATTTCAACATCTTTAGGTAGGTAAAAGGCTTGAAAGGCTAGCAAAGATGGCCTTTAATCACATTCACAATTCGCATACAACATGTGGCCTTGACAGAGATACCCAAGCAAGTTCTAGAATTTTAACAACATGAATGATACACTCAAATTACAACAAGACTGCACAAGATACAAGCAGTAAAGGCTCAAAAGCTCACAGGCTTGCAATTATGTAATTCAAAGCATCAAACCCAGTTTAGGGCATAATTCTGGAGATTATGGGATTCCAGCGTAGACGCACGGGTGGTGCGCCCACGCACGGGTTACCCGTGTGCCACCCTCTTTGGAACAATCCAAGTCTCTCAGAGCGCACGGGTGGTGCGTCGAGCACGGACTACCCGTGCGCCACCCGGTGAAATCATTCATCCTCTGTAGGACGCACGAGTCATGCGTCGATGCATGGGCTACCCGCGCGCCATCTTTGCGGCTCAATTATCTTTATACGGGGTGCACGGGTGGTGTCGAGGCACGCCCAACCCGTGTGCCCCCTGTTTTTCCGTAGACGCTCAACTTTCGCTCTTTTTGGCTTCACTTTTCGTATATTCACTCAATTCTCCGTGTTTCCACTTTGTTATCCTCGTATTCGTATTCAATTTGCTTCAAATATCATGAAATTCCTACAAAATAAGCAAAGTGTAATATCTTTTCCACAAGGAGTGAATATGTAACATTTAACTCGAGTATGTGCATGTTTACCCATCATTATAGCCAGAAATACGCCTCAAAATACATGCAAAACTCACACCTATCAAAATCCCCCAAACTTACACCGTTGACAGTCCCGATCAACAATATTTTTGAAAACACGATAAAGCACAAAAGGGAGATAAGAATAAAAGGGCACACAACGGATTCAAAAAGAAATTCATATTGTTCATCATGAATGTCAAGCAACAAACCAATCAAGCCTCAAATATCTGATCAAAGAACACGCCTCAAGTAAAACAAAGTGAAATGCTCTGAATTCCAACTCTCAAAGTTAAGTGTATACTCTCATCTCACGAGGATATAGGACGTGTTTACGCTCAAATCAATTCGATGTTGCAAAATTACCATAGGCTTGCAATTCGTCTCATATCTCCGTCACTAGAGTGTATGCAATTTGTGAATCAAAAAGAACTTTCTCATTTGGTTGTAATGGAGGCTCTTTGGTTTGGGTAGGAAATTTTGGATAAAGTGACTCAAACTCGAGTATATAGACCGATCAGCATATCAATCATTTTCATTACAATCCCATATGCTACTCAAATCATCCCTCATTTTTATCAACTTTATTTATCTCCATTTCCTTTCTTTCTTTTTAGAATCGCCTCAAATCACAATTCTTCGCCCCCCAAGTTTATCAACTTTTCAATTTTTTTCATTTGTGCATTTTCAACACTTTTTTTTTATTCAACTCCTTTCCTTCCTCTTTTTTGTTCCATTTAACCAAGTATGCCCACTTATCCTACTTTTCAATTCCCACCCATTCATCCTCATTCATTCCTTTACTCAACGCTATACATTCGAGTTTAAGGTGATGGATATATTAAGATCAAGAGTTAAATTTTGTGGTTATCAAAGAAATAAGCTATAGGCTCAACTTGGCTAACTAGGAATTTCAACATCTTTAGGTAGGTAAAAGGCTTGAAAGGATAGCAAAGATGGCCTTTAATCACATTCACAATTCGCATACAACATGTGGCCTTGACAGAGATACCCAAGCAAGTTCTAGAATTTTAACAACATGAATGATACACTCAAATTACAACAAGACTGCACAAGATACAAGCAGTAAAGGCTCAAAAGCTCACAGGCTTGCAATTATGTAATTCAAAGCATCAAACCCAGTTTAGGGCATAATGCTGCAGATTATGGGATTCCAGCGTAGACGCACGGGTGGTGCGCCCACGCACGGGTTACCCGTGTGCCACCCTGCTGGAACAATCCAAGTCTCTGTAGAGCGCACGGGTGGTGCGTCGGAGCACGGACTACCCGTGCGCCACCCCGGTGAAATCATTCATCCTCTGTAGGACGCACGGGTCATGCGTCGATGCATGGGCTACCGCGCCGCCATTTGCGCAGCTCAATTATCTTTATACAGGGGTGCACGGGTGGTGTCTGAGGCACGCCCAACCCGTGTGCCCCCTGTCTTTTCCGTAGACGCTCAACTTTCGCTCTTTTTGGCTTCACTTTTCGTATATTCACTCAATTCTCCGTGTTTCCACTTTGCTATCCTCGTATTCGTATTCAATTTGCTTCAAATATCATGAAATTCCTACAAAATAAGCAAAGTGTAATATCTTTTCCACAAGGAGTGAATATATAACATTTAACTCAGTATGTGCATGTTTACCCATCATTATAGCCTTAAATACGCCTCAAAATACATGCAAAACTCACACCTATCAAAATCCCCCAAACTTACACCGTTGACAGTCCCGATCAACAATATTTTTGAAAACACGATAAAGCACAAAAGGGAGATAAGAATAAAAGGGCACACAACGGATCCAAAAAGAAATTCATATTGTTCATCATGAATGTCAAGCAACAAACCAATCAAGCCTCAAATATCTGATCAAAGAACACGCCTCAAGTAAAACAAAGTGAAATGCTCTGAATTCCAACTCTCAAAGTTAAGTGTATACTCTCATCTCACGAGGATATAGGACGTGTTTACGCTCAAATCAATTCGATGTTGCAAAATTACCATAGGCTTGCAATTCGTCTCATATCTCCGCCACTAGAGTGTATGCAATTTGTGAATCAAAAAGGACTTTCTCATTTGGTTGTAATGGAGGCTCTTTGGTTTGGGTAGGAAATTTTGGATAAAGTGACTCAAACTCGAGTATATAGACCGATCAGCATATCAATCATTTTCATTACAA
Source organism: Rehmannia glutinosa (assembly GCA_016081115.2). Classification (NCBI taxonomy): domain Eukaryota; kingdom Viridiplantae; phylum Streptophyta; class Magnoliopsida; order Lamiales; family Orobanchaceae; genus Rehmannia; species Rehmannia glutinosa. Next base: position 67,918,650 of record CM071932.1, read on the forward strand.
TCCCATATGCTACTCAAATCATCCCTCATTTTTATCAACTTTATTTATCTCCATTTCCTTTCTTTCTTTTGAGAATCGCTTGAAATCACAATCCTTCGCCCCCCAAGTTTATCAACTTTTCAATTTTTTTCATTTGTGCATTTTGAACACTTTTTTTTTATTTAACTCCTTTCCTTCCTCTTTTTTGTTCCATTTAACCAAGTATGCCCACTTATCCTACTTTTCAATTCCCACCCATTCATCCTCATTCATTCCTTTACTCAACGCTATACATTCGAGTTTAAGGTGATGGATATATTAAGATCAAGGGTTAAATTTTGTGGTTATCAAAGAAATAAGCTATAGGCTCAACTTGGCTAACTAGGAATTTCAACATCTTTAGGTAGGTAAAAGGCTTGAAAGGCTAGCAAAGATGGCCTTTAATCACATTCACAATTCGCATACAACATGTGGCCTTGACAGAGATACCCAAGCAAGTTCTAGAATTTTAACAACATGAATGATACACTAAAATTACAACAAGACTGCACAAGATACAAGCAGTAAAGGCTCAAAAGCTCACAAGCTTGCAATTATGTAATTCAAAGCATCAAACCAGTTTAGGGCATAATCTTTGCAGATTATGGGATTCAGCGACGGCCGGTTGTGCGCCCACGCACGGGTTACCCGTGTGCCACCCTGCTGGAACAATCCAAGTCTCTGTAGAGCGCACGGGTGGTGCGTCGGAGCACGGACTACCCGTGCGCCACCCCGGTGAAATCATTCATCCTCTGTAGGACGCACGGGTCATGCGTCGATGCATGGGCTACCCGCGCGCCATGCTGCAGCTCCAATTATCTTTATACAGGGGTGCACGGGTGCTGTTTGAGCCACGCCCAACCCGTGTGCCCCCTGTCTTTTCCGTAGACGCTCAACTTTCGCTCTTTTTAGCTTCACTTTTCGTATATTCACTCAATTCTGCGTGTTTCCACTTTGCTATCCTCGTATTCGTATTCAATTTGCTTCAAATATCATGAAATTCCTACAAAATAAGCAAAGTGTAATATCTTTTCCACAAGGAGAGAATATGTAACATTTAACTCGAGTATTTACCCATCATTATAGCCAGAAATACGCCTCAAAATACATGCAAAACTCACACCTATCAAAATCCCCCAAACTTACACCGTTGACAGTCCCGATCAACAATATTTTTGAAAACACGATAAAGCACAAAAGGGAGATAAGAATAAAAGGGCACACAACGGATCCAAAAAGAAATTCATATTGTTCATCTTGAATGTCAAGCAACAAACCAATCAAGCCTCAAATATCTGATCAAAGAACACGCCTCAAGTAAAACAAAGTGAAATGCTCTGAATTCCAACTCTCAAAGTTAAGTGTATACTCTCATCTCACGAGGATATAGGACGTGTTTACGCTCAAATCAATTCGATGTTGCAAAATTACCATAGGCTTGCAATTCGTCTCATATCTCCGCCACTAGAGTGTATGCAATTTGTGAATCAAAAAGGACTTTCTCATTTGGTTGTAATGGAGGCTCTTTGGTTTGGGTAGGAAATTTTGGATAAAGTGACTCAAACTCGAGTATATAGACCGATCAGCATATCAATCATTTTCATTACAATCCCATATGCTACTCCAATCATCCCTCATTTTTATCAACTTTATTTATCTCCATTTCCTTTCTTTCTTTTGAGAATCGCCTCAAATCACAATCCTTCGCCCCCAAGTTTATCAACTTTTCAATTTTTTCATTTGTGCATTTTCAACACTTTTTTTTATTCAACTCCTTTCCTTCATCTTTTTTGTTCCATTTAACCAAGTATGCCCACTTATCCTACTTTTCAATTCCCACCCATTCATCCTCATTCATTCCTTTACTCAACGCTATACATTCGAGTTTAAGGTGATGGATATATTAAGATCAAGGGTTAAATTTTGTGGTTATCAAAGAAATAGGCTATAGGCTCAACTTGGCTAACTAGGAATTTCAACATCTTTAGGTAGGTAAAAGGCTTAAAAGGCTAGCAAAGATGGCCTTTAATCACATTCACAATTCGCATACAACATGTGGCCTTGACAGAGATACCCAAGCAAGTTCTAGAATTTTAACAACATGAATGATGCACTCAAATTACAATAAGACTGCACAAGATACAAGCGGTAAAAAGGCTCAAAAGCTCACGAGGCTTGCAATTATGTAATTCAAAGCATCAAACCCAGTTTAGGGCATAATCTCTGCAGTTATGGGATTCCAGCGTAGACGCACGGGTGGTGCGCCCACGCACGGGGTTACCCGTGTGTCACCCTGCTGGAACAATCCAAGTCTCTGTAGAGCGCACGGGTGGTGCGTCGGAGCACGGACTACCCGTGCGCCACCCCGGTGAAATCATTCATCCTCTGTAGGATGCACGGGTCATGTGTCGATGCATGGGCTACCCGTGCGCCATCTTTGCACTCAATTATCTTTATACGGGGGTGCACGGGTGGTGTCCGAGGCACGCCCAACCCGTGTGCCCCTGTCTTTTCCGTAGACGCTCAACTTTCGCTCTTTTTGGCTTCACTTTTCGTATATTCACTCAATTCTCCGTGTTTCTACTTTGCTATCCTCGTATTCGTATTCAATTTGCTTCAAATATCATGAAATTCCTACAAAATAAGCAAAGTGTAATATCTTTTCCACAAGGAGTAAATATGTAACATTTAACTCGAGTATGTGCATGTTTACCCATCATTATAGCCAGAAATACGCCTCAAAATACATGCAAAACTCACACCTATCAGGCACCCACGCTACAACGAAAAATCTAGTATTGAAATATAAAAACAAATTACATAATACATACAAGACAAAAACTCCATCTAGCATTGTTCGACAAAAGTACATAACACCATAATACGTGCATCCCTCTGATTTTTCATCCTAGCTCTCAGTTTATAAATAGACTCTCGCTGAATACGAAGGGTGCAATTGGACAAAGGGATTTCAAATACATTGAATTTGAAATACATCTCTTGTTTGAATGATGTCGATTTGTGTAGGAATTTTAAATTCATCGCAATATTTTGATAAAAATATTTAAAAGCTCTATTCATTTTCTTAATTGACATTTAATAAACAGAAATAAAAGATACATCTTATTAATTTATAAATAATTATAATTTTATACCCTAATAAAAATATGAAATATATAACTTTTATTAATATTTGAATATGTAGGTGTGAGAATAGTGCGTGCGAATATGTGAGAGAGTGTGTGTGTAAATATGTGTAGTGTGAGTGTATTGTGTGTGTAAATATATGCAGTGTGTGTGATGTGTGTACAGTGTGTAAATGCATGCAATGTGTGTAAATGTGTGCAATGTGCAATGTGTGTGTAAATGAGTGCAGTGTGTGTGAGTGTGTAGTGTGTGTAAGTGTGTGCATTGTGTGTCTGAATATGCAAGAGTATATAAAGAAACGACAAAGACTTATAGTCATCTGTCACAAAGGTCAGGCCAATCAAGTCAACTAAAAATCCGCGAGTCAACAGGGAATCCGGGGTCCAACAAAAAGTCAATTGTCCACCAAAAATAGTGCAGTAATACTTTTTGAGAAAAAAAGTAATACGTTTAAGACAAGTAATACTTTTGAGCAAAAAAAATAACACTTTAATTAGAAGTATGTAATACTTTTGATACAAAAAGTGATACCCATTGTTAAAAATGATGCTGAAGATGATGGATATTTTGTAATTCAACAAATAATATTTTTTCACTTAAATATTTAATACGTGTAATACTTTTATACTTAATGTGTAATATTTTTCACTTAAAACTGTAATACTTTTTAGTTCAACATGTACATTTTGTAGTTCAACATGTAATAACTCTCTTCAATGTGTAATACTTTTTCATTTAAAACTATAATATCAGTTCAATATTTAATACTTTTTACTTAAAACTCTAATATTTTTCAGTTCAAAATATATACTATTCAATTTAAATATGTAATATTTTTTTACTTAAAACTATATTATTTTTCAGTTAAAATATAATAATTTTCAGTGTTGGCTTTCAACTATGTTTTTCCCCCTTCATCTTCTCCTTCGTTTTTCTCTGTTTGTCTACTTCTTTTCCCTTCATTTCATGTCAAATCCGAAGTTAAAAGAGAATGAAAAAAGATTCATATTGGAAACTTATAATCTCCATTAATGGAGTATCACGCCCTCGTGAGCCATTAGTTTCTTCTTTACAGTTGTATATGATTTTCTACTTCCCTTGTGTACGCCTATTTTTTTAGCTTCACCGCAAGTGAACGACTTAGTTAATAGATATGGTGAGAAAAGTCGATCCCACAAGGACTAATAAATTAACTAAGTATTGAGATTATAATAGCACTAATTTTATTGTGACGATCGACAGTGATTGACGATTTATAAAAACTAAAAAAATATTCTAACGCGAAACTAAACAAAACAAAGAATCACAAGAGAAAAGATCAAGTAAATGGATGGATCCCATGGTTGTGGTTTTAGTTAATCACTCTAGTGTTATCAAATCAATCAAACCAAAATTATCATTTATCTCCATATAAGATGATAACACAAACAAAATAAACGTGTAGATTGGATCACCTACGTTAGCATCTCTACTCAATATAGAATAACCAACTCCCAATAGCATAAAAGATCAATAAATCTTCACAAATAATCACAGACTTCTCAATCATGCAATATATTCATATCAAGTACTCAAGATCTAGTATTGAAACTCGTCTCGATTTATGAATAAACACATCAAACATGCTAATTATTGGACATATGATAAAACAAACAATAAATTAAAGTACTCGTATAGGGTTCAAAATATAACTTCAATTAAAATCAATCTTCAACAAGAAGTAAATTACCCTACCCTCAAGCCCCGGAATCACAAGATGTAACAACCCGATTTTCAAAAATACAAGTAATTCAATAAAGAATTATGAAAGAACATATTTTATAAAACATTGGCTATAATTCAAAAAGAATTTCCAAATAAACAAAAGTACTTTAATTCAAACCAAAACATTTATTCTAAAAAAATTAAAATACTAACTATTAACTGTAAGTACTCAAATTAGTTAACAAATAAGGGTTCCTAAAAGTTCAAATTAAATAAAAATCGCTGACTTTGCATCCACCGCCTCCAATCCTCGCTCGGGCTCCTCAACCTGAAAAGTTTTAATAAAAAAAGGGTGAGCTTTCAACTCGCTCCGTGGGGACACGTTTGTCATAATTAAATACATCAATATGCGTAATCGTAAATATGCAACATGTAATATTTCCTCTATAATTTTCATCTGACTGGCCAGTTACTTTATAGTACTGCGGGCTACCCCGAGGATTTTTTTGATCCCAGACCTATTTACGGTCCCTGACTAACATGATTTCCTGTTTCCACGTTGCAAATAAACAAAAACACATGTATGAAATATTTAATAATGACAAACAATACTTGAATAGAAATATCCCCACCTCAACTGATTTCTGTTAATCCCCGTAGTAACTAAAACGATTATTCTAATCCTCTTGATTCTCGATTCTTGAATCTGATTTGTAGAGAAATGGGGTGAAGTTTGTGAAGGAAAATTCTCAATTTATAGAGTTGAATTATGGAATTTATAATTGAGAATTAAGTTCATACATTAAAAATTATAACCCTTCACCTTTCATATTCTTTTAATTAAGTTTGAGTCCTTCTAAATTCATAAATGAAATTCTATTAAATGTGGCAATTAAAATTATATTTTTATGATTAATAAAATTATAATTCATGTAATAATAATAAAAAAATATGGGTTATTACATACTATCCACCTTTAAAAAAAATTTCGACCTCGAAATTCGTTGCCTTAACAAAGTTCATAGAAAATAATGTCATTTTTTTTACACGAGGAATTCTTTTCTAATATTGAAAGTACGCGTGCAATAATGCTTTTAAAAAAATGATGACTTGAATTTATAAAATGTACTTTTAAAACTTGATAATATAAAACATTTCAGAATAAAAATGAATAGCATGACATAATAAATGGCGTACCTTGAGGAATCCGACGAGATATGGCGGAGGTGGATGTCACTAGATAATTTTCTTTTAAAATTTGAAAAGATATTTTTTTTCCAAGTCTACAGAACCGTAGACCTGCTCTGATACCATTTGTAACAACCCGATTTTCAAAAATACAAGTAATTCAATAAAAGAATTATAATAGAACCTATTTTATAAAACATTGCCTATAATTCAAAACGAATTTTGAAATAAACAAAAGTACTTTAATTCAAACCAAAACATTTATTCTAAAAAAATTAAAATACTAACTATTAACTGTAAGTATTCAAATTAGTTAACAAATAAGGGTTCCTAAAAGTTCAAATTAAAAAAAAATCGCTGACTTTGCATCCACCGCCTCCAATCCTCGCTCGGGCTCCTCAACATGAAAAGTTTTAATAAAAAAAGGGTGAGCTTTCAACTCGCTCCGTGGGGACACATTTGTCATAATTAAATACATCAATAGGCGTAATCGTAAATATTCAACATGTAATTTTTTCTCTATAATTTTTCTCTAACTGGCCAGTTACTTTATAGTATTGCGGGCTACCCCGAGGATTCTTTTGATTCCAGACCTATTTACGGTCCCTGACTAACATGATTTCCTCTTTCCACGTTGCACATAAACAAAAACACATATATGAAATATTTAATAATGACAAACAATACTTGAATAGAAATATCCCGACCTCAACTGATTTATGTTAATCCGTGTAGTAACTAAAACGATTATTCTAATCCTCTTGATTCTCGATTCTTGAATCTGATTTGTAGAGAAATGGGGTGAAGTTTGTGAAGGAAAATTCTCAATTTATATAGTTGAATTATGGAATTTATGATTGAGAATTAAGTTCATACATTAAAAATTATAACCCTTCACCTTTCATATTCTTTTAATTAAGTTTGAGTCCTTCTAAATTTATAAATGAAATTCTATTAAATGTGGCAATTAAAATTATATTTTTATGATTAATAAAATTATAATTCATGTAATAATAATAAAAAAAATATGGGTTATTACACAAGATGTTTAGTCGGACATGGGAAATGAAAAATTCATAGACAAAATATTCATATCCATATCAAACTAGATGAAAATAAAATACAATGGAGAAAGAAAACTCATGTATATTAATGGATCTCTCGATCAATCTTCAATCCTCAAGCGTGGATGTGGATCTTGACTTTTCTCTCAGTTCCTATTGAAGACGATAGCTCTTCTATTTATTTTCTAGGGTAAAAAATATGATCTTCCTCCTTTTTTGTCCGCCTCCTCTCAATATATACCCCAAATGGGTAAAATCGATTGGGAAAGAAAATAATGTCAAATCCCGCACAGACGCACGGGACATGCCAAAGCACATGGGCTGCCCGTGCGTCATGCCGAAACTCAATTTAATTATCCGTCTCACGCACGGACCATGCCAAAGTGCACGGGATGCCAGTGCGTGGTCATTTTATGCTTCAATTCAGCCTATTTTTCTCGTATCAACTCCTTACTTCGTGTACTCATTGTTACACATATCTCAAGGGTTCTACTATCGCATGCTCCAAATTACCACAAAAGTGTAACAAAAATAGTCATTTTCATGCAAAACAAGCAAAGCGTAATATCTTTTCCAAACATTAAGAACAATGATATGTGTAAAATATACGTGCATTTAGGGGCTTACTTTGATATATATTTGATGCATCTGCACACATATTTAGTGTATTTTACTTGGTTTTCTTATAAGGGCATGATACTGCGTATTCTTGTAACTTTGTTTTTACAAGAAATAGAGCTAGAATGAAAAGATATCAATTAGAAGGCTGGACAAGATTGAAAAATGCGAAGAGATGATCAAATATGCGAAGAAAATGGCGAAAAACAAGTCACGCGGTCTGAATATGTACATTCACACGACCGTGTGAATTGTCCCCGTGTGTTTTTATACATTCGTGTGCCTTGGTTGAGGGAAGAATTTCATAGGCAAATCACACGACTTGACCGTGTGAACTGATGCGAGCAAAAACAAAGACAAAAAACCATTCACACGGTCGGACTGTACGAATTGCACACGGCTGTGCGATTTATTTGTTGTTTGATTTTGATTTCTATTCCCGTAAGAACTCTACCGGTGTTCTCTCAAAGAACCTATATAAAGGGGGCCAAGGCAATGGACAAAAATATCACTTCATATATCATCTTACAACATAAAATACACTAGGGTTACACAAATCAATAGTTTTCTGAGAGAAGAGGGCAAATCTACGAAAAACAACACAAGACCTTACCCATTTACGGAAGCAGAAGGGTTCGAAGGCTGAAAAAGAAGATCCATCCTGACAAGAAGGATTCTATCTTTTTAGTTTAGATCTTTTATTTGTACTTAGACGATATCAAACTATTTGATTTCAAGTTTGTCTATGAATTTATTATCAATTATATTAGGCTAATCATTCTGATCCTAGGGTATAATCAAAACTATGGATTCATATTAAATCTATATTGATCGTTTTCTTAATTGTTTTATGAGTTTTGTTATATGAATTCAAATGCTTATTTCTTGTTGATTATTTGACCAATAATTTGCATGTCATATTTGTTAGTTCATAATCTGGGAGGTGAGTGTTAGTCCAAGTGGCTACGATAATCTAGAGGGGGGGAGAATAGATTATCTCGGTTTTTCAGATTTTGCCCTCTTTTTCGGGTAATCAAGCAAAGAAGAGAATGTAAATGTGGAAATTAAACAACACTCGTAGATTTATAGAGGTTCAACCCACCTAGGGCCTAATCCTCTACCACCCCAGTATATCCGGGATGGATTTCAAAAAGAAAAAAAAAATTTATTAATTACCAAAATTAATACAACAACACCTTGAGGATTACCACAACCCTCTTACAACACTTTCAAGGAGATTATCACAATCTTCCTTCACCACCTTTGAAGAGTACCACACTCTCCAAACACCTATCACCTAGATCACCCAAGTGTATTCTTACCACAAGAATACTCACAAGGATGTCTTGTGTTGAATGATGACCAAAATCAAGATTACAACTCAATAACGAATAATACAATATGAGTACAAGTGTAATCAAGAATTGAAAGCCTAGACCTCAAGAATGTGCAAGTGAAAGTGCTTAGGCTAATACAACAAGATTTATGACAATGAGTTTGCTTGTGTGCTTTTGCTTGTATATTGTGTTGTATCTTGATGCTTGAATGAAGCCTCTATTTATAGGAGAGGTATTGGCTTGGTTTCCAGACATAGGCTCCTCCTTGGGGAGTGATTTTCTGCAAAAGAAACCATTTAAAATCAAAATTATAGCTGTGAGAAATCAATCCACAAATTAGGGAAAAGCTGTCTGAAAATGCAATGGATAGTTTGCTAATACACAGGGGGTGCGACCGGTCGCGCAGAGATAAGTTCGAAATGAGTTCTCTGCGGATTTTACACAGGGGGACCGGTCGACGGGGGGTCCGACCGGTGGACCTCTATGCTAAACGGTCGGGGATGTCAAAAATACAAAACAGAGAAGTCTATTTCCAAAACTTCGTTCCCAGGCACCGGTCGCCCTAGGGTCTACCGGTCACCCATACCGGTCGCCCTTAGGGCCGACCGGTCGCCCTCCACTTTTTCCAATCCGTCCCATTTATGTTTCAAAACTCAACTCAGGTACAGGTTGCCCTATAGGGCGACCGGTCGAGCTTGAAATATAAGTGTTGTCCAATTTTTTATCGAAAATAAACTTCAAGAAATATTTCGAAAAATAGTAAAAATATTTTAAATCGATCGGAAGTATTTGGACAACATATAGGGACATTGTTTTGGTATAAAAACTCATTTGAACATAATCATCAAAATTATGATAAAAACATTTATCTAACAAACTCCCCCTTTTTGATGATTACAAACCAAAACAATTTTCAAGAGGACGATTTTGAAAACAAAATAAATTTCCGGTCTATGGGTAAACTATTCGTTTAAAAACATTTTACAAAAGCTCCCCCTATCAACAAGCACATCAATAAGAAATATTGCATAAGATAGAAGCACTAGCTTTTACAAATAAAACAACAACATTATGAGCTTAGAAGCTCCCCCTGTCACAAATACTCATTATCCATGAAAACAAGTCCATAATACAACCATTGGACTAAGTATTCTTTACAACTTATGGCAAACTTATGCCATTAGAAAGCCATAGCTTATAGCTTTTATTGCGAGCTTTTATTAGCTTCTTTGAGCTAACGAGCCAATTTCCTGTTTCTCCCCCTTTTGGAATCATCAAAAAGAATGTGAGGATGATAAAATCATATATGTATATCAAAGTGCGCCAAAGAGCCAAGTTATCAACCGTTGAGAAAATTGACGTAGAATCCGAATAGCAATGGGAGAAATTGATCATTTCATATCCATAAGCTCGTTTTGTTTGTCAAGACATGATCTCAATAAGTATATAAGACATTTGAAAGCATAAGAGTCATGTACAAGATGGAAATTCTTTGTGACAATTCATCGAACATCTTGTGGGCGTGAAAAATAAGAAAAGTAGTATAAAAACCTTGTAAATGAATCAAACCAAAAAATTTCATCACCAAATCAGTTCAAACATAATTCAATGCATCATAAATAACAAGCTCATCACAATCATATGAAACTTCCATAAAAAATATAACAAATAAGTCACAATCTCAAGGGTTCAACCCAATTAAGCAAAGGAAGTAGAATTCTTACCATTCAATCGGTAAAGATGAGCAATGATGATGATGATCGAGCCTAATTAAGTCCAAGTTATGAAAAGTATGCAAGAAAATAGGTTTGAAGTGAAATTTGTGTGCAATTGGCGAAGGGGACGAAAAATGGACAAAATGAGCCAAAAATGGCTAAGTCTGAAGACAGAAACATTTTTAACCATAAAATGGCAGTGGGCCACCGGTCGACAGTGTGGGCCACCGGTCGAGGTAAGGTCCGACCGGTTGCCCTAACCCAGTCAGCCCACTGTCTCAACCTGTTTTTCAAAATCCGAATTTTCAACCAAAAATCCAATTTTTCGCCCCTAAGTTTTTAAAAACGTGCAAAATGCAAATGTAAACCTCATTCAATATGCATTATGCCTAACCGAGCTCGTATAGATGCAAAAGTCTCAGAAGATAGCGGTTTTGTAAAAATATCCGCCAATTGATGTTGAGATGGTACGAAATATATCTCAATTTTTTGTTTAGAAACACAATCCATTAGAAAATGATGTCGAATCTTAATATGTTTAGTACGGTTATGATGAACCGGGTTTTGAGCAATATTAATAGCGGATATGTTATCACAAAAGATAGGAACATTTTCAAAAGAACATTTGTAATACTCTAAGGTTTGTATAAAGAAGTTGAGTACAACAAAATGCTGCGGAAATATATTCGGCTTCGGCCGTGGAAAGTGAAACACAATTTTGTTTATTTGAAAACCAAGATACTAGGAAATTGCCTAAGAATTGACATGATTCGGAAGTACTTTTCCGATCATCAATATTTCCCACATAATCCGAATCACTATAACCTTTAAGAGAAAATTTTTCATTCTTTGGATAAAATAGACCATGTTGAATAGTGCCTTTCAAATATCTAAAAATCCTTTTAACGACACTCATATGAGATTCTTTGGAATTGCTTTGAAAACGGGCACATAAGCATACGACGTGAAGAATGTCCAGTCTACTAGCGGTTAAATAAAGTAAACTACCAATCATACCTCGATACTTTGATTCATCCACGGACTTGCCTTTCTCGTCTTTGTCAATTTTGACATTTGTAGCCATAGGGTTAGAGACGGTTCTTCCTTCTTCAATGCCGAACTTTTTCAAGAGTTCTTTTGTATATTTTGATTGTGAAATGTCGATACCTTCTTGGCATTGGTTAATTTGAAGCCCAAGAAAGAAGTTAAGCTCTCCCATCATGCTCATTTCAAATTCACCTTGCATCAACTTAGAAAATTTCTTGCACAAAGATTCAGTAGTAGCACCAAAGATAATATCATCAACATAAATTTGCACAAGTAAATAATGTTGCCCTTTTTCAAAAACAAAGAGAGTAGTATCAACTTTATCTCTTGTAAAACCACTTTGCAAAAGAAAAGAGCTAAGTCTATCATACCATGCACGGGGTGCTTGTTTTAAACCATATAAGGCCTTTTTAAGTTTATAAACATCATTAGGCCTAGCAAAATTTTCAAACCCCGGAGGTTGTTTTACATAGACATCTTTTTGAATAAAACCATTTAAGAAAGCGGATTTAACATCCATTTGGTAAAGCTTGAAATTTTTAAAACAAGAATAGGCAAGTAAAATACGGATAACTTATAAACGTGCTACGGGTGCAAAAGTTTCATCATAATCAATACCTTCTTCTTGACAATACCCTTGAGCTACTAACCTTGCATTGTTCCGAACAATGTTGCCTTTATCATCAAGTTTGTTCCAGAATACCCATTTTGTACCAATAATAGTTTGAGATGGAGGACAAGGTACCAATTCCTATTCATTATTTCTTTCAAATTGATTCAACTCTTCTTGCATTTCCAAAAACCAATCCTCATCCTCAATAGCCTCCTTGGCATTTTTAGGCTCTTTTTGAGATATAAGAGCTTTCTCGGCAAATCTTCTTTGGGTCATCACTTTATCAAGGGGATCACCAATAATAAGATCTTTTGGATGATCTCCCTTAAATTTCAATGCTACGGGAAGATCCGAAGTGTCACCTCTATCTTCTTGAGGAACATTAGAAGTGGATGGTTGATCATTTGAGGTAGAAGGTTGATCATTTTGAGCATCATTTTGAACAACGGGTTCAATAATATCCTCTTCATTACTTTCATCATTGGGTATCCTTTCAACACCCGAAGCTTCATTGAATTTGACATGGATGAATTCTTCAATAACCCCACTAGTCTTATTTGTAAGCCCGATATGCTTTGCTTTTTGTAGAATACCCCATAAATATTCCTTCAGCGGCCTTAGGATCAAGTTTGTCCAATTGATCCTTAGTATTCAAAATAAAACACTTACATCCAAGTATTTTGAAGTAACTAATATTTGGCGTTCTTCCATTCCAAAACTCTTATGGACTTTTATTGATTTTAGGACGAATATAAACTCGATTAATGACATAGCAAGCGTTACTTACGACTTCATCCCAAAAATATTTTGGAAGAGAAAATTCATTGAGCATGGACCGACTCATTTCTTGTAGTGTCCGATTATTCATTTCGGCTACTCCATTTTGTTGAGGTGTCCTTGGAGCCGAAAAATTATGTGCATATCCCTTGGTTTCACAAAAGACTCTAAATTCACCATCAAATTCTCTACCTCGATCACTTCGAATAGACTTAATGGTATCTTCCTTTTCATTTTCAATAAGTCTACACAACTTAACAAACTCATTAACGGCACCGCTTTTAGTGGTAAGAAAAAGAGCACAAGTATATCTAGAAAAATCATCGACAATAACGAAAGTATAATGTTTTCCACTTAGACTAGCCGTACCAATATCCCCATACAAATCTAAATGAAGAAGTTGTAGAGGCTTGGCTGTGGAAATTTCATTTTTGGGCTTAAAACTACTCTTAACTAATTTGTTCTTTTGACAAGTGTCACATAAGCCAAGATTTTCAAAATTCAATTTGGGTAGTCCTTTTACATGTTGGTTTTTCTAAATATTTTTCAAATTTTTGTATCCAACATGTCCAAGTCGCCTATGCCATAAACTCATTAAATCATTATTGGCGACAAGACAAGAAATATTTTGACTAACCAAATCACTTGCACAAATTTTGTAAAGATTGCCTTTTCTATTTGCTTCACAAATAATTTCATCATTTTTAAGAATAAGACATTTTTCTTTATTGAAAACACCATTATAATTTGAATCACAAAGTTGGCTAACATTTATCAAATTAAACTTTAGCCCTTCTACTAAAAGAACATTACTAAGAGAGAAAGAAGAGTTACCAATTTCTCCATTTCCAAGAATTCTTCCTTTGCCATTGCCAAACATGAACATACCCTCTTCTTGGTAAAAAGTCCGGTCATATGGCGTGAACATCCGCTGTCCACGAGCCATTTTGAATCTTCCATTGTTGTTATAGCCCCTATGACCTACAAAAGAATTATTTTTAGGTACCCTATAGTTTTGGGGTCCATGGGGGTTAGCCTTGAGACCTTTGGGTCTCCAAACAAAGCTAAAATTGTTCTTCAATTTACAATTGCTAACATAGTGACCAACTTTGCCACAATAAAAACAAATAAGATCATGGGCACTCTTAGCACGTACAAAAGTCGGACCTTGGTCATTTTTCTTTGAAAGCGGTTGAAAAGGTTTGTAGCCAAGTCCTAATTTGGAATGCTCACCTCTTTGTGCATCTAAAATTTTTGTAACTTTGTCCGTGCTTATGTTAAAACGATGCACATCCCTTTTTAAACATTCAAGATCTTTGGTGAGAAATTCTTTTTTGGTTTCAAGAGTATGAACTCTAGTAAGAGTAATAGACTGAGCTTTATCAAGAGATTCATAAGAAGTAAATAATTTTTCCTTTTCAATTTTATGCTCTTTATGCTCCTTTTTCAAAGTCTTGTATTTAACAATAAAATTTTGAAACTCAATTTGCAATTCATCAAATCACATTGCAATTCATCAAATCACATTGCAATTCATCAACTAAGGAAGAGGTAGAAGAGTTAGATCATACCTCATTATTTTTATTGTCTATGGCCATAAGACCATGTTCGGTTTCTCCTTCCTCGTCGGTTGTTTCAAGTAGTTCATCCCAAGTTTTGACCTCCGCATTTAGAGCCTTCTTTTTCGAGAAAGGCTTCTTTTTCTTTTGTTCCTCCTCATCGAGTTTTGGGCAATCGGCAATGAAGTGCTCGGGTTTTCCACATTTAAAGCAAGCATTATCTCTAGGTTTTCTTGCCTTATTTTTATTCACAAATTTTGCAAATTTTCGAACAAGTGCGGCCATCTCCTCATCATCATCATCATTATCATAGTATGCATTATTAGAAGAAGAAGCAAGACCTTTAGGAATATTTTGCATACCCGATTGATTGATGGTTGGTTTGGAATTTTTCCTCTCATTGAGATAAACTTAATAGATGAGGTGGTTCCCGATGAGCTCCTCAAACTTGAGTGTCTCAAGATTTTGTGCCTCTGTGATTGCCGTCACCTTTTCGGACCATGAGCCGGGAAGAGCATTCAATACCTTAGTCACCTTGTCTTCTTCGGAGATGACTTTACCGAGGGCCACAAGAGGATTGACGATGTTGTCAAGCCTTTCCACCATCTAAGAGATGCTTTCACCATCATGCATGTTAATGTTTTCAAAGTCTTTAACAAGCATGGTCTTTCTTGCTTGCTTGACCTTCTTTGTCCCTTCATATATCGTGTCCAATTTTTCCCAAACCTCATGTGCCGACCATATAACTCTTATGCGATTGTACTCGGTGGCGGTAAGAGAACAATGCAAAATATTTAAGGCCTTACCATTTAGAGAGAAGACCTTCTTGTCATTTTCATCGAACTCCTTGAAAGGTTTAGGAGCTGAGGTGCCATCCACCAATTTCTTGGTTGGTTGAGCATCTCCTTCAATGACCACATTCCAAATGTCAAATCCGCACCCTTGTAGAAAGCACTCCATACGGTCTTTCCAAAATGCGTAGTTGTTGGCATTGAATAGTGGTGGCTTGTTGGTGGGGGTGTCGGTGGTGAGATAAGCGTCATTCGTAGACATGGATCTTTTCTCTTTACTCGGAACGAGCTAGCCAAAGAGTTTGGCTCTGATACCACTTGTTAGTCCAAGTGGCTACGATAATCTAGATGGGGGGTGAATAGATTATCTCGGTTTTTTAGATTTTGCCCTCTTTTTCGAGTAATCAAGCAAAGACGAGAATGTAAATACGGAAATTAAACAACACTCGTTGATTTATAGAGGTTCAACCCGCCTAGGGCCTAATCCTCTACCACCCCAGTATATCCGGGATGAATTTCAAAAAGAAAAATAGATTTTATTAATTACCAAAATTAATACAACAACACCTTGAGGATTACCACAACCCTCTTACAACACCTTCAAGGAGATTACCACAATCTTCCTTCACTACCTTTGAAGAGTACCACACTTTCCAAACACCTATCACCTAGATCACCCAAGTGTATTCTTACCACAAGCATACTCACAAGGATGTCTTGTGTTGAATGATGACCTAAATCAAGATTACAACTCAATAACTAATAATACAATATGAGTACAAGTGTAATCAAGAATTGAAAGCCTAGACCTCAAGAATGTGCAAGTGAAAGTGCTTAGGCTAATACAACAAGATTTATGACAATGAGTTTGCTTGTGTGCTTTTGCTTGTATAATATGTCGCATCTTGTTGCTTGAATGAAGCCTCTATTTATAGGAGAGGTCTTGGCTTGATTTCCAGACATAGGCTCCTCCTTGGGGAGTGATTTTCTGCAAAAGAAACCATTTAAAATCAAGATTATAGCTGTTAGAAATCAATCCACAAATTAGAGAAAAACTATCTGAAAATGCAACGGATAGTTTGCTGATATACAGGGGGTGCGACCGGTCGCGCAGAGATAAGTTTGAAATGAGTTCTCTGCGGATTTTACACAAGGAGACCTGTCGATGGGGGGTCCGATTGGTCGACCCCTATGTTGAACGGTCGGTGATGTCAAAAATACAAAACAGAGAAGTCTGTTTCCAAAACTTCGTTCCCAGGCACCGGTCACCCTAGGGTCGACCAGTCGCCCTTAGGGTTGACCGGTCGCCCTCCACTTTTTCCATTCCATCCCGTTTTCTGTTTGAAAACTCAACTCAGGTATAGGTTGCCCTATAGGGCGACCGGTCGAGCTTGAAATATAAGTGTTGTCCAATTTTTTTATCGAAAATAAAATTCAAGAAATATTCCAAAAAATAGTAAAAACATTTTAAATCGATCGAAAGTATTTGGACAACATTTAGGGACATTGTTTTGGTATAAAAACTCATTTGAACATAATCATCAAAATTATGATAAAAACATTTATCTAATAGTGAGTTCTAACGAATGAAAATTGGATTCAGACATAAACGGGTGTAATATATCGGGAGATCTACAACTGTTTATGGGGAGTACTTCAATTCAAAGATCTTTTGGTAGTTAATAGTAATTGTAACGTGTCGGGAGACCTACAATTGTCATTAATCAACTATTTATGCACCACCCGGGAGGGTGAATAAACCAATTTAGGAATTGAACTTATAGAAACATACCAAATTGGTTTTGATAAACATTAATTGGATTTAATATTGAAGAAGCATGTTGAGATTATTTGTCTAGGGTTGCTTTCGTGTTTGTTGAAAAAGACTTGTGGAGTTTGGATTTTACAAATTTAAATATTTTATTTTTACTTGTTAATTTAGGATTTAGTTTAGATAATATTTCATGATTTTCGACCGTTTCAAAAAATTGGAATACAATATTTACAATAGCCTAAGTATTCCGTATTTAATCCCTAAGAAATACGACCTTGCTCGGAGCTATCTGCTAGCTACACTATACACTTGCAGTTTAGTAAAAAGATTTTCACGACCAAACACAACCCTTATTACTAATATAAAGCATGTATATCACTTCATTTTAGTCAAAACCATGCCCAAAATACATGAAAAAACCATAATTAACAAACTCCCAAACTTAAACTGTTGACCGTCCCGGTCAACGCTACTCAAATCAAATATGCATGTATGGGCGGAATGAATTGCATGCAGTCAAGAACATCAAATTCAAGAAATCATGTGGTTTATTTATGGATATCAAGTAATGAATCAATTAAGCTTTAAATCTCAAATATATAACATGTTTCAACATAATCATGACAAATGCTTTGAATTTATGAATCTCACTGGCCAAGTGTATATTCTCTTCTCAAGTGTATAAAGGACGTGTTTACGCTCAAATCAATTCAATGATGAAGAACTACCATAGGCTTGTAAATCGTTTCACATCTCCACCACTAAAGTGTATGCAATTCATGAATCAAAAAGGACTTTGCATTTAGTTGTAACGAAGGCTCTTTGGTTAGGGTAGGAAAATATGGATAAAGTGAGTCAAACTTGAGCATATAGAATGGTAAGCATAATCTAAGTCGAATCAACAATGAATTCCATATAAGAAGCTCCAACTGATGAACTCAATAGTAACCTAAGCTTCTCAAACCAGCCTTTTTTACATCAATTCTCCATAGCCTTTTCTTTCGCAACAATGAACTTCCTCTAAATCATATTATAAATCAAGTCTATGAGTTCAAACATAGCAACCACAATTATAGAGTCAGATTATTTTTTGTTTTGTTTCTTTTTTTTCGACATTTTTTTCCAGACTCTTTCATGAGCATTCATTCTTTTCATTCCCATAAACCAACTCTTGCAAAATTCATCCGCATTATCGATTTCATCCTCCTTCAACTCACTCAATTTTATAGCTCAAGTTTAGGACCAAAGATATATCAAGTCAAGTCTCATAATGTGGCTATCAATAAAATAAGGCAATAGGCTAAAATTGGTTAACTACGAAATTGAATATCATCGGGTATGCTATTGGGTTGAAAGGATAAAACAAAAATGGCCTTAAATCACTTTCACAAATTGCACACATCGTGTGGTCTTGACAAAGATACCAAAGCAGGTTCTAGAGTTGTAACAACATGAATGATACACTCTACAAAAACAAATTTGCATATGATGAAAGCAGTAAAGGCTCAAAAGCTCACAGGATTGCGTATCCATAAATCAAAGCATAAAATCCATATTTCAATATCCACATGCTCAATATCATCAATTATCATCTTAATCAATTCAAACGCAACACAATATCAAAACAACATAAGGATTTGCAAAATAATCACTCGAGTCACATCACATAACATTGATCCATTGTTTACTCTCTCCATAAGAACATACGAAAGCAATAAAGGTGCTAAAACTATAAATATGCTTCTAATGCAATGCAACCTAAATGCTCTACATACAAAACTACATGAAATGACAAAAATATTATCTCAATATTCCCTCTAGATCAAAATAACTCTCTCTTCCCCAAACCTGAATGAAATGATATCGCGCACATGTGAAAGGATAGAATTTAAATGAAAAAGAAAGATACAGATAACTAATTAAACCACTGAGAAGACGATGGTGGGTAGTGACCTCGATGTCTATCCGACGTTGTGGCCCATAGATGAGAGCTCTCTGGAACATCTTCATGCTTTTCTCCCCGCCATCTCAACTCTCATAAAGTAGTACCCTCGTTAACTGCGCCTATTGATTGCTTCACTCATTTGTGATGTGCCATATTTGTGTCGTTTTCACCTAGGAATGCATACTTGAGATTTTAAGGCAAGGATTTGAGTTCTAGGGTCGTAATCAAGTGATTTGTGCTACACACGGACTGCGCGTGTGTATGCACACGATCTATGCGTGACTCTTTTTTTGATAATTGCCCACGGAATCGCGCACGAGCTGACTGTGTACAAGCACACGATCCGTGCGTGTTTCTGGAAATTTGCCTCTTCCCAGATTTTGTCCTTCGTCCTTCAATTCTTTGACTTTCTCTATTTTAGGTGATTCTTCCACATGATCTAAAGCACAAACATAGTCACACAAGTCTTGGGGATTGACATAAGAATCAATGACTGCTAAGGAATTATAGCTCTCTACATTATCATGAGATTTCATAGCCTTATAAATAGAAAATAACACATGCTCATCATTAACCTGTAATGTGAGTTCTCTCTTCTACACGTCTATTAAGTCTTTTCATGTGGCTAGGAACGGATGTCCAAGTATGGGTGGGACATCGTGATCTTTCTCCATGTCAAGTACTAAGAAATGCACTGGGAAAATGAATTTATCTACCTTAACTAGCACATCTTCTATTATTCCCTTTGGATATGTCAGTAATCTATCAGCAAGCTGCAATGCAATAGTGGATGGCTTGACTTCTTCTAATCCAAGATTCCTGAAAATTGACAGAGGCATTAAGTAAATGCTAGCACCTAAATCACACAATGTTCTATTAAAGAAAACACTCCCTATTGTGCAAGGGATTGTGAAACTCCCCGGATCTTTACGCTTTAGAGGTAGTTTTCTTTATATAATGGCACTGCACTTCTCAACCAAGTTTATGGTCCCAAATTCTGTCATCTTTCTCTTTTTAGACATCACATGTTTTAGAAACTTCGCATAGTTGGGCATTTGCTCTAATGCATCTGAAAAGGATATGTTTATGTGGAGTTTCTTAAAGATGTCAACAAATTTAGCAAATTGGGCATCTAACTTTTTCTTTTGAAACCGTTGAGGAAGAGGAAGTGGAATAGAAAATTTTGAAAGATCAGAGTTAGAATATGATTTAAGCTTCTTAGCCCCTTTTTTATCATCTTTTTGTGCCTTGTTTCTATCCTCGACCTCAATTTCGCCATTTGTTATAGTGTCATCTTTTTCAAGGGTCGAAATTCTATTTTCTGGGAGGCACACGGGCTGACCGTGTGTATGTACATGGGCCGTGCATGTCTCCATATTTTCACAATTTTTTGGAATCTTTGGCCTCTCGTATTCTATACCACTCCTCAGACGAATGGCGTTACACTGCTCCTTCGGGTTGACTTCTGTATTGCTCGAAAATTTGCCCTTCTGATGCTGTCCTCCTATGATTGTGACTAACTGGCTAATTTGAGTTTCAAGATTTTTCATTCATGTACTCATGGCACGTGCCAACTGTTTGACACGTGTCTCTCAGTTTTATCCAGTTTCGCCTCATCTTTATTGAACCGATTTCTTATTTCATTCATAAATGAACTCATCTAACTCATAAATGAAGCAAGCACTTCCTCTATAGATGGCTTTACCTCCACATTAATAACTCCATTCGTCACACTAAAACCTGATGGTGGTTGAATCACATTTTTCATGTTAACATTTTAATATTTTTCATGATTCCTCAAATCTGGATGATAATGAGTAAGAGTCGGATTATTCCGGAAATTGCTGAAGTTCCGGTTATTGACATAATGACCCTCCTCCATAGGATCCTGCTGAACTCCCCCATTATTTGCAACCACGTTTGCCTTTTCCCCTTGAGTCAAAACATTTAACTGATTCGTCAAAGCAGTCATCTGAGTTGTTAATGCTTTGATCAGATCCAAGTCAGAAACTTCAGCTACCCTTATGATATTTGTCCACCTCGGATGGCCACTGATAATTGTTCATCGCCATCTCGTCAAGAAAATTGAATGCATCTTGTGGAATTTTCGCTAATAAAGCCCCTTCTGTAGCAGCATCTACAAATCATTTTGTCTGTCCCAACAACCCATTGTAGAAGAAACAAAGTTGCTCGTCGTCTGGAAATCCATGTTGAGGACACCTCCTCAACAAGATCTGAATCTCTCCCAAGTCTCATATAATGGTTCAACATCGAGTTGTCTGAACTGTGTGATATCGCTCTTGAGATGCAGTGTTTTGTTTGGTGGAAAAAACTTGAATAAGAATTTCTGCCTCAAATGATTCGAAGTATTAATACTCCCTTGTGTCAATGTGCCTAACCAATTTCTTGCCTTATCCCTTAAAGAGAAAGGAAAGAAGCGAAGACGTATAACATCATCCGACACTCTGCTCATCTTTATGGTGTTACATATTTTCATGAAATATGCAAGATGAGAATTGGGATCCTCGGTTGGAAATCCCCCAAACTGGTTTTGCTGAATCATCAACATCAATGCCGATTTTAGCTCGAAATTATTAACATTAATCGGTACATGGGCAATTCCACCATAATTGCGATTTATCTGAGGGCGAAGTAACCGCGAATCGCTTGTTGCGGATCTGCATGTACCGCCAACTGAGGTACATAATCATTTTGATTGTTATTCCCATTGTTCTCCTACGCATCCGCCATAGCTTGGTCTAGATTTCTTTGATGATCGTCTAGTGGTTGCATTTATTCTTCTTGCGAATGCTTTTACCTCCAGAATAAATGGTTCTAAGTCTCATCTGTTGGAGCGACTGTTCATGCACTACCTGGACCAACTAAAAAAACAAATCAAACACTATATAAAAATAAAACTAACAAATCTAAACTATTTTTTTTCATTTTTTTATTTTTTTAGAAAAAAATACAAGTGTCTAAATTAAAAATAATACTATTTATCCCAATACATTACTACTAATTTAACTAGTCCCCGACAACGGCGCCAAAAATGTGTTTGCCTATTTTTTTATCTTCACCACAAGTTAACGACTTAGTTAATGGATATGGTGAGCAAGGTCGATTCTAGAAGGACTGATAAATTAACGTACTAAGTTTGAGATTGTAATAGCACTAATTTTATTTAGACTGCTTATAGTGATTGATGATTAATAAAAACTATGTAAATATTCTAACACGAAACTAAACTAAACAAAGAATCACAAGAGAAAAGATCAAGTAAATGGATGGATTCCATTGTTGTGGTTTCAGTTAATCACTCTATTGTTATCAAATCAATCAAACCAAAATTATTATTTCTCTCCCTATAAGATGATCACACAAGTTATTTGTTGTAGGTCCCAAGGGGTGTGAGTGTAAGGTTTAGAAGGGGGGGTTGAATAAACCTTACCAACTTTTCACTTTTGGTCCTTTTTAAAATTCAGAGTTAACACTATACAGCCGTGTCCTTGGTGGACATCCAATTTAGTTAATCATTAGAGTTAGTCACTCAACAGACTCGGATCGAATTTTGTTGATAGAATAACTCATTTAATTATCTTGAATTAGCTCAATCTGCGGTTTGTTTTTTTGGAAGACTTAACACCCTTAAGTTTGATTTAGTAATGATTTAATCTTGGGTTTTAGTACTTAGAGATTATCAATTGGATAGAAAATATGTCAGCAGAATTAAACAAATAAGATGCAGGAATTAAAGTGCTGAAATGTAAATGACACGATAAGATTTTATAGAGGTTCGAAGATGGGGTAATTCTTCTACTCCTCTCTTCTCCAACTCCTGGAGGAATCCACTAAGTATTGATCAATATACTGAGTGGTAATGTCCCGGATACAAGTCTTGATCACGAGGCGACTTGATCCTTTGGGACTCGTCTGCGGAGATGCCTTGGTCACTCAGCTGGCTTCTCGTCCGACTCAGCTTCTTCACAGGGCAGCTGCCTTGCTACTATAGCTCACTTGCTCAAAACTCTTAGGATTTGATCACGAAGCCCTCCCAAAAACTCGAGACTGGTTCGACCTTGAACCTTCATACAATCCTTCGTGGAATGTAGATCTCTTTTCTTCTAAAGTTTCCTCTTCAACTGGTTGAAGCTATCTTTCCTTCACATGTGAGTGTTGGATTGATTTTCTTTGTAGTGTAGGCTTGAGGATTAAACTGGAATGATTTTGAGAATATTTTGATTACAGTTCAGATTTTGCTTGAATGCTTTTGGTTCAGGTAATCAACTTAAATCTTCAGAGTCATTCCTCAGCCTTTTATAGTGATCTTTCAAAAATTTGCCCTTTGAAGAGATAGGCTTATTTTTGAAAGTCACTTTTGGTCGTTGGCTTGTCTTGTTGCAGTCCTTGGAATTGCCACTTCCTCGTATGAATTATTCTTCAGCTTTTCAGAGCGCTGACACGGTGTAGTGCTTCCCATTGGTTTATTCCCCTTGCACGCTTCTGTGACTGAGCATTCCGAGAAAGGTAGCATGGAGATATTACTTGTTTAAGTAATTCTCTTGATTTCTGTGCAACGGATCTCTTTCAGTTATCTCGACTTGACTGCATATCCTTGCTTTCCCCAGGTGACTTAGAGTCAGCTTCCAATCATTAAATGACTCTTCTGTCACTTCAACTAGAGACTTGACTATCTTGAGTTAACTTGACTGATGCTTTACTCAGCTTCATATCAGCTGCACCTTCAGTCGAGTTCCCGTATTCTCTTCTTTTGCCAAACTCAGTTGTCTAGCAGCGGAGTCTTCCTACTTGTCTCCAGTTGTCTTCTTGCATGTTTGGGCAAAGCTGACTTAACTCAGCTTGACCAGCCCTATTTGTTACAATGCAATTTACAACAAAAAATGGGGTGCCAACTTCCTATTCTAAGTTTTACATGACATTCATCCAAATCTAAACAATAAATTTCCCAACAATTTCCCTCTTTTTGATGATGCCAAAACTTAAAACATTCAAAATGTAAATAGCAAAGATACATACAGATAGTGCATTCACAAAGAATGTATGCGTAGAATCAATCCTTTTATTGATCATAACATTCTTGTTCTTTTACACAACTGTTTACAAGGTGTATCAAAGCAAACATTTATGTCTACGCAAAAAAATAGAGAATTTCTGATTTATTACGAGAAGACTTACATAGTATGTATTTACATAGTAAAATACATGAAGGGGTGGACAACAACACTTCATCTCCTTCGCCGCATTCCTCCTTCTTTCATCTTCTTCTTCTTGATTATCTGTCATCTTGGTCTTCTTCTCTTTTTCTCATCTTGACCGCCTTCTTCTTCTTCTTTTCATATGCCTTCCGGGCGACTTCATCTCTTCTTAATCTCTCTTGTCTCTCTCCTCCCATAGCTGAGTTTGTCTTTTATTTTCTTCTTCGATTCTTTTCACATACTCGGCATTGTTTTTAGCCACTTGCAGATTGGCTACTTGGGGCGAGGCCAGGTGCGAAACCTCTTCCTTGACTATGACTCAACGCTTCTTCCTCTACCTCTTCCTATGGGCGTGTATTGTCTTTGTATTGGGGTCTTCTTTCCCGGTGAGTGATCGGCGGAGTGACCAACAGAGGATCACTGGGTAGTCTGCTACCGCTGTCGACTTCTTCACATAACGTGAGACCCTTTTCCTCAAGATAAGTCCCGGGCTTGAGCCATAGACATGTTTGCGAAGTATCCTTCGAGGATGCGGCGTTTTAAATTCATCAAGCGATCTTGGCTCGGTCCGAGCATCCGAGATGGCATAAGTGTCTCTGTCTCTTTGGAATGCCTCCATGTTGTTTCAAGATGTCCATAACTCGGGCATTCAACCTTCCTTCCACTTCCTCCATCCCTCGCTTCAATTGTCTTTCTCTTTTCGACCATAGATGCAGTGAGTGTTGGAGTGGCGAATCACTTTGGGAGTTTTTTGATAATATCATTTGTGACAAGCCCTTGTTGGGGGTTTGAGCAATCATTAAGGTCACATCTCTCGATTCTTCCCCTCAAAGACTTTCCTTTCTTTTCCCTTGAAACTTCCTCCTCAATTGTCTTTCCTTCACATTTTGCTCCCTCCTTCTCGCCGGATCTCTTTAGCGCTTTAAGGTATTCCTTTTCCCTTGAAACTTCCTCATTTGCCTTTCCCTTCACAGTTGCTCCCTCCTTCTCGCCTTCAGGATCTCTTTAGCGCTTTAAGGTATTCCTCTTCCCCCTTTTTGGCATCATCAAAGGAGAGAGGAACCCCGAAACATATCTTGGCAAGCGGGAAGTCGAGTCTGGCGATGCCCAGGAGTTACGCCGAGTCTGCTTTGTGGTGTATGCTCCACGAAACTCGAGCGAGTAGCGTTGGATTGACTTTAAGCAACTTCATCTCGGCCATAAGAAGGTTGAATTTTCTATCCATGTTTTCTTCCATACGCGCAGGAGCTCATTCTTATTTTGCTCACGCAGCTGACTTTATCTCTGAGTGTGAGATTCATGCATGTGCTCAATGTGTTCTCTCAATTTCGTCTTTGCATCAAAGCATTCTTAGCTCTCCGGACAGTGACTTGTTGAACAATGTTACGAAATATCTAGCTTGTTCCACGCGCATTGTTTTTCTTTGTTGCCACCACTCCCGGATTCGACTATTATGCCTCTCAAGTCGTGATAAGGTTGGCATCTCTGTTATCGATCTCATGTCCATCGAGGCCTGGTGCCTCTCCATCCGTTCAATTTCGCAAATAATGCTTTGAACACCTCCCGAACTTCGAGTTGTTCCCTCTGTTGCGGTGATGGCCAAGCGGCGTCAAAATCATAAGCGGTGAACGATGGTATCGATGGAATAACAGGATGCAGTGCGTGGAAGCGCGAGATCGTTTCGACTCTTCGGGAGGTCGGGAACCTCCGGAGAGAAGGGAAATGTTTCTACAAAGGAATCATCACGGGCAACCGGGATTTGTTCAATGATGAGTGGTGCGCGTGAAGTTTTCTTTGGAGCCGAACTGTTGCAACTTGGGGAGCTGCGCGGTGGACTCATTGCGGTGTATTTGGGGTTTGTTGTGAAGTTGACCCGACTTGCCGAGCCTGTTGTCTCAATGACCTCTTCGGTCTCGATTGGTTTCTTCAATTGAGTTGGTGGTCCTCGACCTTATCGGAAGTGTCATCGGACGATGATGAGACTTCCATGGATGGCTCATCATCAAAGTTGAAAGTTTGACGAGTAGTCTTGAGGTCGACTTGCTCGTGGTTGGAACATCCTCGGTTGAGTCTTTTGGATCGATCCACGAGGGGGATGACTCGGCTTCATCGTCTTCTTCCTATCCGAGAAAGGTTACATCGGGATTATCTGGGAGTCGTGAAGTGCGCTAATCTCCTTTTTCGGATGGATCAATGATAGCGGGAGGGATGTTCTCTCTTCGCTTTACTTTACCGGGAAGTCTCAACCTCCCGTTGGCCTTCATTACCTCCTTGGTCTCAAGCTCGGCGAGGCCTGGACCTCCATTTCGGCGAGTGTCGGTGTCTTAGGGTCTTCTGTGGTGGCATCCATTGGAGTCTCAACCCCATGGATTGCACTTTCATCGCCAGTGTTAACTCCCGGGTTGTTCCTTCATGTGCCTCGATTGCATCGGCGGCGTCATTAGCCTTCAGAGCGGTTGGCACCTCGGTGAGACAGTCTCAATGTCCGAGCTTCGTTGATGGCAACTTGCTATGTATTTTGTGTTTGTACTTTCTCCACTTCACCCCCTAGATTCGTTGTGGAGTCATCTGCAAAGCATCCTCCGGCCTTGCTGCGGTGGAGGAGTTTCCCCCTGGTGGTGTGCACCGGTGAGTGACTTGGAATGGGTTCACTCGTCTCCAAACTCCCCGGCTGTTTTCTCTTTGAGTGTACGGTAGTTGGGCGGGTGGTAAGACACCTTCATTAGGGGTTGGCTTGACGGGGTCCCCACTAACCCGATTTCATCGCCAGTTCCTTAATTCCTTCTTTCGAGTGAGTGGGGAAGTGGTGGCGGCAACAAGCGTGGCGATATCTTTGCACCACTCCCATTGGGTCCAACTCTATGTTTTGGAGGACTCTCCTGGTCCCTCCATCATTCTTTTCTCATGAAGAATTCGGATTCGTGCATTGCTTCTTTGCATTTGCAACTCTTACGTGGCGGCGGCGGGGTCAGATCCTCATCACTATCTCGATAAGACGTCAAGGAGATGATGTGTGTGTTACGTGGTGCGGTGATAGGGCGAGATCTTTGGCCTTCTCACGTGCCTCGCCTTCCTCTGTCTCTCCTTCTCCTTGTCCTTGAAGATCTACAAGATATCTGTGCGTTTTCTTCATCCAATGCTTGGACCACAATGGTCACTCCAAGAAAGTTCATCGATTCCTCTTCTTCTTCGATAAACTCGAGGCCATTGGAACTATTTCCCTGGATCGACTCAATTTCCACTTCCTCCACTCTCATGCAGGACGATTTTGGATGTCCGGATAAAGTGGGGATAGGATCTTCACATCATCATCTCTTTCGACTTCTTCTTGTGTCTCATTTGTTGAACTCAACAGGTGGGTCTTGATTTGCCTCTGTGATCGCCTTGAGCGAGACTTGGCTATTTCATCAATAATATCCGGAGACTCTACTTCTCCGTGATCTCCGTATCTGTTTTGGTGATTGGTGACTCAACCGGTTTTTCAAGTTCGGATTGCTTGAAGATTCTTCTTCGTCTCTTAGTTCATACCGAGAGGATTTTCAGTTCGGAGAGAGTGTCTTCGAGTCTGGGCGGCGGGAGCGTGGTGGTGTTTTCTTCGAGGAGCGGGCCGTCTTGGCTTATCGGTTCTCCTCTTTTTGACGACCGGAGAAGGTATTTGAGATTCCTTCTCGGCCGTTCTTCTTTGGGCAGGAGACACGGCTGCGGGGCGGCGACTTTCTGCGGGGGCATGAGCGATTTGTTTTTCTTAGGCTGGGGGGCGTGATTCTCTTAGCTTGCTGCAGGGGCGACTTTCTTCTTTGGTGGGAGGAAACAAGATTGTATCTTGGTGGTGATTCCCCCTCACTTGTATCGCTCTCTTGGCGTGGGCTCTCTTCAGTGCGCCGAGGAGAGGTTTGATTTGAACATCCTCTTGTTTACATGGAACGCCTTTCCAAGTCGAAGAGGGACTCCTTTCACCTCCATCCCCGGCCAATCACCGAGGCCATATCCCGGGATCCTCCAAATGCACCATTCTCCTTGAAGGATTTGTTCCTTACATTCTACGCGAGTCTGCATTTGTAGACAAACTCAGCCCAATTTACTTGCTTTTCTTCAATGATCGCGGCCATTACGATCGGTTTTGCTAAATGAGGTTGGTCAAAGCCGCCAAATTTGATGTCTATGCATGGATTGGGCAACTATGTCCAACAGTTTGTGGTAGTCCTCCTTCGGACGGCCCCTTTTTGGTGTGTAGACTATCGTTTCAAAGCATAGTCGATCTTGGCTACTTCCTTCAGCGGCTGCCAAGTCTCACGTCGACTTCATTGATTTACGGTGCTCCTTCCGCAGGTAGTAAGTAGTGTTCTGCCAGATCCTTGGCAGAGATGATGAACTCCTTCCCGTGAATAGAGGATTTGATCCCCTCATCGTGAATCTCAGCGTTCACGTAGAACTAGGTCATCGAGAACTCCATCGTCAGAAATGGTTTTAGCCCGGACGTTTCGAGCTTTTCAGCGATTTTCTTTATGAGGGCGTCATCGGACCCCTGTTTGACCATTCCCTCAAAATCCACAGTAGACCCAGTGTGGATTTGCTTTACTAGCTTGACGAAATCATAAGTTGATGCCATTTTTCAGTATTTCACGAAAAGAAACTTAGAAGTTGATTTGAATATTGATAGGGTTTTGAGAGAGTTTTGCCTTTGCTTCTGAGATAGAAATGAAACGTTTTGGTAATATGTGAGAGAAAAGGAGGCGAAAATGGTTTAAGTATGGTTTTTACGAAAGGGCGTGCGTGGTGGTTTTGAAATGTAATCAAAATCAACGGCTTAGATTTTGCACGCCGATTAGCATTTAATTTCTTGAATTTAATGCGGCAGCATTTATATCTAATCATAAGCTTGGTATGCAGCTTTTTGCCTGTACACATCATCATTATGCTGACGTCGTTCTTAAAAACATTCCCGCTTAGTAAAAATGACTGCGTTTTTGTCACTTTGCTCGATAAATGACTAAACTTATCCCTTAGTGATTTAACTCTTCAGTCACAGTTCTCTCGGTGACTCATTTGTCGACTAATTCAAGTATAGTTGTCTTTCCGACATGGTGATTTATTTAGTGATTTTGAGAATTGATCCTTTTTCTCTTTTTGTGTTTCATTTCTTTTCTTTGAGTCTTCGAGTGTCGGCTCGGCTCAATTAACCCTAACTCATGCTTGAGTTCTTCAAATCTTGACTCACATAAAGGTTTTGTGAATATGTCGGCCAAGTGTTTATCGGTTGAAATATATTCCAGGATGATGTCCTTCTTTTCAACATGATCTCTTATGAAGTGATATCGACATCGATATGCTTTGTTCTTGAGTGCAACACAGGATTCGAGTGATTGCAATTGCGGTTGTGTTATCACACATGATTGGAATTTCCTTTTCTTCAACTTCATAGTCTCTCATTCTTTGCCTCATCCATAGGATTTGGGCACAACATTTGCCAGCATGACTATGTATTGCTTCATTTGTAGAGGTGGCTATTGAATTTTGCTTTTTGCTAAACCAGGAAATTAGCCTATTTCAAGCATTTGACATGTGCACGAAGTGCTCTTTCTGTCAACTCTGCATCCAAAAGCATAGTCAGTCGAATAGCCAATTAGCTTGAATCCACCTTCCTTTGGATACCATAAGCCAACTTCTTGGCTTCCTTTCAAATATCTCAAAATCCTCTTAGCTGCGAGTCATATGGCTCTCTTTTGGAGGATTGACATCTCGCACATACACCTACAATAAAGGTGATGTCGGCACGCTTCTTTGTGAGATAAAGCAATGATCCAATAAGTGCTCAGTATCTTGTTTGATCTACAGGTCCATTTTGACTAATGTATTCATTGGTATTTTCACGAAGACTTCTCCTCCATACCAAATTTCTTCATTAAATCTCGGTGTATTTTGTTTGACTTATGAAGGTTCCATCCTTCAATTTGTTTTACTTGGAGTCCAGGAAGAATGTCGGCTCTCCCATCATGCTCATTTCAAATTTGCTTTGCATGAGGTTTGAAAATTTTCACATAGCTCTTTGTTTGTGGATCCAAAAATGATGTCATCCACATATATTCGAATAAGCAAAGTATGCTCTTCTTGTCTTGAATTACGAAAAGTGTTCTATCTACTTTTCCTTTTGTGAATCCATTCTCGTTAGGAATTGTGACAAAGTATCATACCATGCTCACGGGTGCCTGTTTCAATCCATACGAGCTTTCTTGAGTTTGTATACCTTATCTCCAAGAGTCTTCCGCTCAAATCCTGGAGGTTGTTCAACATACACTTCTTCTTCCAATAAACGATTTAGGAATGCACTTTTTACATCCATCTCATATACAATAAAATTCTTGTGAGTGCATAGGCAAGAAACATCCTTATAGCTTGCAATCTTGCTACGAGGAGCAAATGTTTCATCAAAATCTATTTTCTTCTCTTGGCAAAGTATCCTTTGGCTACTAGTCTTGCTTTGTTTCTTACCACGAGAACCCTCTTCGTTCATCTTGTTTCGAACACCCATTTATTACCAATAACATTTTGATGGGTGGGTCTTTGAACTAATTCCCATACTTTATTTCTTTCAAAGCGATTCACTCTTCTTGCATAGCTTGAATCCAATGTGTGTCATCCAATGCTTGTAACACATCTTTAGGCTCTATTTGTGAGATAAAGCATGTGAACATAGCTTCTTGTTGAGTTACGGATCTTGTTTTGACACCTTCTCTTATATCTCCAATGACAAGTTCGGTGGATGGTCTTTCGGCTATCTTACATCGAGGTTGAAGTAAGTTATTTGGATTGATCGTCTAGCAGTTTGTGTTGCTTTGATCACTCTCTCGCAATCACTTAGCTGCAAATTTTCCAGCATTTTATGAGACTCGGCTATCTCATCTTCATCGAGTTTATAATTCGACTTGACTTCAACATAGGGACTTTTCGTATGGTTGGATGATTGACTTATCGGTGACTCTTCAATGTCTTCTCCATTTACATTTGGCTCATCGAATACCACATGAATGGATTCCTCTACAACCATAGTCCTTTTGTTGAGTACTCAGTAGGCTTTGCTTTTAGGTGAGTATCCCAAGAAGATACCTTCATCGGCTTTAGCATCGAAAGCCTTTAGATTGTCTTTGCCATTGTTATGGATGAAGCATTTACATCCAAATATTTTAAAATATGCAACATTTGGTTTTCTCCTGTCCAAATCTCATAGGAGTCTTTTGTCATTTTCATTTTATCATACATCTGTTTTGAGTGTAGCAATCTCTTTGTGTTGATTGCTTGACCCAAAATCTCTTTGGTAACCCTTGACTAACATGGTCCCTAATTTGCTTCTTTGACAAATAATATTGAGTTTCCTGACAAATGTCGATCTTATTTTGATAATGGTTTGGCTCTTCTCATTTTGAATCCTCTTCATCGGTTGGGGTAGTTTACGTAAAGTTTCTTTCTTCTTACACATGAATATTGTCCATGTATATTTTGAGTAGTCATCAACTACCACCAAGGTATATTTCTTCCCACTTATGCTAGCTGGTTCAAATGGACCAAATAGATCCATATGTAGCGGTGCAATATCCTTGTTGAAGATGGGCATGTCTTTTCTTTGAATGATGATTTGATCTGTTTTCCCTTCTACGGCATCGTCACATATACTCTCCTTCTTGTATCTTGAGTCGGGAAGACCTTCCACAAGATTATACGGCAAGCTTGTTAAGTGTTTTGAAATTCGGGTGACTCGGCTTTTTTGTGCCACTTGACTTGATTCAATTGTGCTTTTGCTAATATACAGTCTTTGGGTATTGCGGTTGACCAATTTACTACATACATGTTCTTTTGTCTACATCCTTGCAACACAACTTCATTTGATTCAATATCCTTGATTTGGCATATACCCATGTTAAATCCAACATTATAACCCTTGTCACAGAGTTGGTGATGCTTAGCAAGTTGAAGTTGAGTCCTTCAACATATGCAACATCTGTGATTTCTAATCCGTCCTTCTTGATGGATCCAATGCCTCTTATTTCTCCTGGAGCTTCATTTCCTCCAAATATGACTTTTGCTCCTTTAACTTCCTTGAATTTTGACAGATTTTTCTTGTTTCCTATCATATGTCCGGAACAACCACTATCCATGTAACAGGTTCCTTGGCACTCATTTTTCCTTGAACTCCGTAATCAAGGAAATTAAGTTTTAGGTACCCATACTTATGCGGGTCTGAGGGGTTAGTATTGTAAGATGATCCAACCAGCCTATAGCCAAACGATCGGCTCTAAGGGGTTGCCATCTATCGAGTGCCATAATCATAATTAATTTTGGCAAATTGCTTGGGGATTCTAGGTTCATACAATTTGTCGCTTTTGTCGTATGCTGTGTATGTGTTTTAGCAATTGATTTCTTTGGGTAATTGTGGTGTCTCGAGTGTAGTGCCTAGGTGCATATGTGTCTTTGATGAAAGCTCTTATACTTTTGGAATGACCTTTGTTGAGTTCTAGGCCTTTGCCATTTGGGCTTATATTCCATAAGTCTATCCGATACTTCACATCGTTCAATCAGCTTGGCTTGGATATTTTCTACCATTCCCATCATATGTGTTTCTTTGATAGAACTTTTGGGGTTTTTGGTAGCTTTGTTTCTTCTTTATAGAGTAATTCCTGTTTGGAGTTTGCTGAGGAACTTGGCTGAATTTCTTCTCAGCTGTCCTCTCAATGCACCCAACTGGCTGTTTTCCTTTTCCTTTATAACCAAGGCCATTTTGCTTGTAATTGTGCTTTGGAGTGAATGTGTGTACACCATTTGGAGTTTTGGATTTTTGAGACACTTCATTGCTTGAAGATCTTTTTTCCAAAATTACTTTTGGAGTTTGACATAGCACAGAGGAATTAAATCATAAGCCTGTCTTGACTCCACATTCTCTTTGACTCATAATAAGATCATCCAATGATTTAGATGCCTTAGTGAATGAGGCAATCACATTTTTGAGGTCATTCTCCCTCTTTTCTATGGCAGCTATTTCTTGTATTAGCTTGGCATTTTCAGCCTTTAAACTTTTATTCTCACCTATTTGACTTAGAGTACTCGGCTCCTTAGTCATTTGTGAGTTTTGGCTCTTGAGAAGGTTGTTTTCCTCATTTAGTAGTGTGTGTGAGGATTTAATGTGTTCAAAATCTTTCATCATTTTGCCTAATAAATCATAAAGATCAGTGGGTGATGAAGTGTGTGTCACTATCACTAGAATCGAGTTTGATGAGTTAGAGTGTACCTCATCTTCTTGGTCGGGTTGATCTTGTTCCTTGGCCATCAAAGCGGATCAGGGCTTCTTCTTGAGTCACTTGAGTAGTCACTTCTTGCTCTCGAATCAATTGTCTCTCTTGACTTGGTTGTCTCGGCGGTTTCTACGGCCCCAAACATTGCCTTTTTCTTTTCTTGTCTTCTTTCTCTCAAGACATTTCTTTCTTCTTCATTCTGTATTTGTTGACTACGAGGATATGGACAATCAATGGCATAGTGACCTGGTTGCCTACGGTTCAAACATAGGTATTCGGCCTTTTGATCACTCTTTCCATTCTTGGATTGTCGGCCCTTTGATATTGACTTTTTGATGATGATGTTCTCTTGGTTGGCCTATCTTC
Organism: Rehmannia glutinosa; assembly: GCA_016081115.2. NCBI lineage: Eukaryota > Viridiplantae > Streptophyta > Magnoliopsida > Lamiales > Orobanchaceae > Rehmannia > Rehmannia glutinosa. The sequence continues at coordinate 67,952,810 of CM071932.1, forward strand.
CCTTGACTTGGAGGAGAGCGAGTGTCTTCGGAAGATTCACCCTTGCCTCTCTTGTTGTTCTTATTGAAGAACTTGTTGAACCTTTTAACCATCGGGGCTATTTCTTACGGATCAATGACTTCTTTGACCTCGGCTCTCTCTTTCCATCCTTAACAATTAGAAGAGATGTTTTGGGTACAACTGTCTCTTCCTCGATCTTTTCTTCTCGGCTCAAATTCGTAGGCTTTGAGATGCGAGAATAGTGCATGGTTGGAGGTCTTCGATAGGTCCATGGAATGTCTCGTGCCATGACCTTCATTTCCCATTCAGGGAGACTTTTTAGGATCTTCATACACATTTCCTTTTGTGTATATTCCTTTCCAAGTGCGAGATAGCTCGTTGGTGATTTTTGTGAACCGAGCATCCCGGTTGATCCATGTATTCTCCTGCGATCATTTTGAAATTCTCAAATTTTTGTCTGACCCGGCGATAATTTATTTTCCTTGATTTGCTATGAGCCTTCACAAATCAATGTTAGCTTGTCCTGATTTCTTTAGCCGTTCTGCATGATTTGACTTTATTGAACATGGCTTTGTCAAGGTTTTGTAAAGGATGTCCTTGGCTACTGGTGTCAGGTTGTATCTTTTTGTCATCATTTGTCCATTCGGTTCTTGGTTTTTCAACCATAGCCAGTGGTGTAGGGCAACATCCTCTTCACCCTTCATTTGTAGCTCTTCTTACAATGTGTTCACTTTTAAGATTTGTTGTGGCCCATCCTCTATCACTATCCACATCTCATCATGTAATCTTTGATTGATGAGCTCGCATACAAATTTTCCAATCATCGAATTCTTCAATTGTGAACATAGGGATGCGTATCAAATTTGCTTCCATGATAATAACTTTTAATGATAAAAGGAGTTTTGAAAACTTAAGTACTAAAACGGACTTTGAAAAGTTTAGAGATCTAGTTCGATAACGGTGCGGAAGGCTCAATGAACCAACCGCTTTGATACCACTTGTAGGTCCCAAGGGGTGTGAGTGTAAGGTTTAGAAGGGGTTGAATAAACCTTACCAACTTTTCACTTTGGTCCTTTTTAAAATTGAGTTAACACTATACGAGATGTGTCCTTGGTGGATGACCAATTTAGTTAATCGGTAGAGTTAGTCACTCAACGGACATTGATCGAATTTGTTGATAGAATAACTCATTTGTAAGACTGAATTAGCTCAAGCGTGGTTTGTTTTATTGGAAGACTTAACACCCTTAAGTTTGGTTTAGTAATGATTTAATCTTTGCGTTTTAGTACTTAGAGATTATCAATTGGATAGCAAATATGTTAGCGAGAATTAAACAAATAAGATGCGAGGAATTAAAGTCTTTGAAATGTAAATGACACGATAAGTTTTTATAGAGGTTCGAAGATGGGGTAATTCTTCTACTCCTCTCTTTTCCAACTCCTGGAGGAATCCACTAAGTATTGATTAGTATACGAGTGGTAAGTCCGGATACAAGTCTTGATCACACGGTGACTTGATCCTTTGGGACTCGATCTGGAGATGCCTTGGTCACTCGGTGGCTTCTCGTCCGACTCGGCTTCTTCACAGGCTTTGCGCTTTGCTACTACTGACTCACTTGCTCAAGCTCTTAGGATTTGATCACGAAGCCCTCCCAAAAACTCGAGACTGGTTCGACCTTGAACCTTCATACAATCCTTCGTGGAATGTAGACCCCTTTTCTTCTAAAGTTTCCTCTTCAACTGATTGAAGCTATCTTTCCTTCACAGGTGAGTGTTGGATTGATTTTCTTCGCAGTGTAGGCTTGAGGATTAAACTTGAATGATTTTGAGAATATTTTGATTACAGTTCAGATGTTAGCTTGAATGTTTTTGGTTCAGGTAATCAACTTAAATCTTTAGAGTCATTCCTCAGCCTTTTATAGTGATCTTTCAAAAATTTGCCCGTTGAAGAGATAGGCTTATTTTTGAAAGTCACTTGTGGTCGTTGGCTTGTCTTGTTGCAGTCCTTGGAATTGCCACTTCCTCGTATGAATTATTCTTGACTTTTCAAAGCTAACCGACACGGTGTAGTGCTTCCCATTGGTTTATTCCCTTGCACGCTTCGTGGATCGAGCACTCGAGAAAGGTAGCATGGAGATATTACTTGTTTAAGTAATTCTCTTGATTTACGCGGCAACGATCTCTTTCGATTATCTCGACTTGTTTGCATATCCTTGCTTTCCCCAGGTGACTTAGAGTCGACTTCCAATCATTAAATGACTCTTTGTCACTTCAACTAGAGACTTGACTATCTTGAGTTGACTTGGTGATGCTTTACTCAAGCGCATCTCATTTGCACCTTGATCGAGTTCCGTCTTCTCTTATTTTGCCAAACTCTTTCTCTCGCAATGAGTCTTCCTACTAGTCTCCAGTTGTCTTCTTGCATGTTTGAGCATAGCTGACTTAACTCAGCTTGACCAGCCCTATTTGTTACAATGCAATTTACAACAAAAAATGGGGTGCCAACTTCCTATTCTAAGTTTTACATGGCATTCATCAAAATCTAAACAATAAATTTCCCAACATTTGTTCTCTCTTTCAAGACAAAATAAATGTGTAGATTGGATTACCTACGCTAGCATATCTACTCAACATAGAATAACCAACTCTTAATTACATAAAAGATCAATAAATTCTGACAAATAATCACAAACTTCTCAATCATGCAATATATTCATGTCAAGTACTCAAGATCTAGTATTGAAACTCGTCTCTCGATTTATAAATCAACACATCAAACATGCTAAACATTGGCCAAATGATTAAAAAAAATAATAAATCAAAGTACTTGAATAGGGTTCAAAATATAACTTGAATTAAAATCAATCATCCAACAAGAAGTGAATTAACCTACTCCCAAGCTCCGAAATCACAAAATGTTTAGCCGGACATGAGAAACAAAGAATTCATAGACAAATTACTCATATGCATATCAAACTAGGTGAAAATAAAATACAATGGAGAAAGAAAACTCAGGGATATCGATGGATCTCTTGATTAATCTTCAATAGTCAAGCGTAGATGTGGATCTTGACTTTTATCTCGGTTCCTCTTGAAGATGACCACTCTTTTCTCTATTTTCTAGTGTAAAAACATGTTATCCCTTTTTTTTCCGCATCCTTTTAATTAAAGTATTACTTTTTTTCTCAAAAGTACTATTATGTGTCTTAAAAGTATTAGTTTTCCTCAAAAGGTATTACTGTGCTAATTTTGGCGGGCGATTGTCTTTTGTTGACCACATATTTATCGTTGACTCACGGATTTTATGGTTATTTGATCTGAGCCGACCTATCTTACGGATCTCTATTTGTGAGACGGTCTCACAAGAGACCTTTATTAAAGGGAAAAAAAGAATGGATTTCAAATAACTATGTTTTGGGAGATATTTAAAATCCTTTGAAAATGAACAAAAACTTAAATATGGATTTGAAATCCATTTATTTGGATTTATAAGCCAAACAAAGGTGTTGATTTAGCTAAGGATTTCAAATCTCTCATCCCAGATCCCCTCCCAAACCCCCCTATCCAAATGCATCCTAAGGGTCTATTTGGGTGGAGGGATTTCAAATCCAATGTATTTGAAAATCAATGGATTTCAAAGACCTTTCATTTGAAATTCATCTCTTGTTTAGATGATGTGGATTTGTGTAGGAATTTTAAATCTATCGTAAAAATTTAATAAAATAATTTAAAAGCTCTATTCAACTTCTTAATTGACATTTAATAAATATGTGTAAATGTGTGCAATGTATTACGTGTGTGTAGTTTGTGTGTAAATGTGTGTGTATGTAAGTGTGTGAAATGTGTGTAAATATGTGCAATGTGTGTAGTGTGTATAGATATGTATAAATGTGTGTAATGTTTGCAGTGTGTATAAATGTGTGCAGTGTAAGTATGTATAAATGTGTGTTTGCAATGTGTATAAGTGTGTATAGTGTGTGTGTGAATATTCAAGTGTGCATAAAAAAAACCGATTGGATATCAAATGACAAGGTTTTGGGAGGGATTTAAAATCCTTTGAAAATGAGTAAAACTTAAAGATGGATTTGAAATTCATCGATTTGGATTTATATGGAAAAAAAGGATTTGGATTTAGCTATGGATTTCAAATCCGTAATCCCAAATCCCCCCATCCAAATGTACCCTAAAGGAAAGGTATTGTAAATAGTGTCGTAAGTGCACTACATAGGCTACCAAATACACACCTCCTAGCAGACACAAGTTGTTCTTGTTTGTGTTCTGACTCTCTCTTGTTGGTTCGACTTAGGTAGCTCATTGTTTAAACGAACCAAGCTCAAATTCTCAAACATTCAACTCGACTAGGTTCAATTACAACCTAGATGCAAGTTTGAAACTTACAAGCAAGTATATATATTTATTCATATAAGCATATTGCATTTTAGTTGGCGGTCTAAACTCTCTTGTCACCATCATTTTTTTCCCAGTTAAAATTCGTATATTTCCATATGAGAATGACTTAAACTGCTAATGAGTCAAAAAATAATTTACCAAAAATACTAGTTCAATACAAAAAAGTTCACTAGTTGAAAATAAGACACTTTACTGGATCAAAAATAAAATTTGACATATCAACATGATCATATACTTTTAACATGATGCAAATTAATAACAAATGATAAAAGATTCAGGTGGAGAATTGTTTTAGCCATTTGATCCAAGTCAACTATCCTTTTAGCTATTTTTTTCAGAAAACACTTTGCCTTCATCCTTCTTTCTCTCCATTGAGGAAGGGGAATGAAGACAATCTGATCAATATCCTCACATTTCTCGTCAAAAGTTGCGGATTGTATGTCCCAAGCTGTGATGTGTAAAGTTTAGAGGGGGGAGGGTTGAATAAACTTTACAAACTTTTCGATTTTAGTTATTTTAAATAATTTCAGAGTTAAATCAAGTCAACTAAGTCCCTGAGGGATAGCTAGGTTGGTTTACACAGCAAAGTTACCCACTCAACAAAATCGACCAAGCTGTTGATAGTATAACTTAGTTGTTTTCAGCTAACACTTAGAAATGCAGTTGACTTGGTTTTACCAGCGGAAGACTTTTCGCGCTTAGAGTTTTAAGTACGTTTTTCAACACTTGTTTTAGCAATGTTATTATCAGCAGACTTAAGCAGTCTTATTTTATCAGCAAATATGAAAATAGTGCAAGAAATAAAGTGTGCTGAAAAGTAAATAGACACAAGCAGTTTTTATAGTGGTTCGAGGATGGGGTAATTCCTTTAGTCCACTCTTTTCCAACTCCTGGAGGACTCCACTAAGTAACTTGACTTGGTTACAAAGTAGTTAACCGTCCGAGTAAGCTTTGATCACACAGCCTGCTCCTCCTGGGTCTCAGCTTCTTCATAAGACGGTTGTCCTGCTACTTCAGCTCCATTCAAACCTTTGGACTTGATCACGTAGCCCTCCAACAGGTTCAAAACACCAGTTCGATCTGGAATCTCACTACTTCTCTTTCAACCATAGAGAGTTGACCCCTTTGTTCATGAAAATAATTTTTCCACTTCAACTGATGAAATTGCCTTTCCTTCACTGAGTGTGGTTGATCAATTTCCTTCGAGTTTAGGCTTGAGGATTTCTTTGTAAGCTTGAGAGATATTTGCAGGTTATTTCTTGAATACTTGTATTCTTGTGTTAAACTCGGTAACCTTCTCTCAAATGACTCCTCAGCCTTTTATAGTGGGTATTTGAAAATATATCCTCTAAAGAGATAAACACAATTTTTAAATCACAATTGTAGGTTGTTGGTTTGTCTTGTCTTGCAACATTGATGGAGACCGTACCTTGAATTTAATTCTTAGCAGCATTTCCTTAAACTTTGCAGAATTTCAGGTGTTTCCCATTGGTCCCTTGCTTTTTGCACTCTTTCCAGCAAAATCTTGACTTGTCTTGACAACGGATCTCTTTCAGTTTTCTTGAGTCATGTCTGCTGCATACCCCTTTGACATTCGATTCCAATCATTTTGGAATGACTTTGCTGTCACTAAGCTAACTGAGATAGCTTTTCTGTCACTTGATTGATTCTTCACTTCACTTCACTCAGTTGCCACACAACTGGGTCTTTACTTCAATCTTAAGTCGAGTCTTGTAATCTTCAACTTGGTTGTCTTCAACTCAGCTCATACAATCCTATCTATTACAAGTTGAATTACATTTGAAATGGGGCGCCAACTTCCCTACTCGAAGTTTTATAAGGTATCATCAAAATCTATACGTAAATTTTCCCAACAATTTCCCGATTTTTGATGATGCCAAAACTTAAATAAACATCAAAGCAAATAGTGCAAAAAATAAAGAATGATTGTATGATATGTCTTTTATTGAACATATCATTCTTTGCACTTTACAACGCTTTTTACAATGTATAAATCTATACAAGGTATCAGAGTTATATACACATGTAATATCATTACATGTATCATAGCATCTACAATTAGTATCAGAGCATTTATGTGTAGTAAGGTGTACACAATGTACTTACAAATATGTGTATTTACAGTTGAGTAAAATACAACATGAAAGGGTTCAGCCGTCTCCAACACCTCGGCCGCTTCCTTCTTCTCTCAGCATCCTCTTCAGCTCTTCTGCGATCCTCTTCAGCTCTTCCTCTCTTTTTATCTTCTTCCTCCATTTTCTTTCTTTCATAGGCTTTTCTTGCAGCAAGGCCATCCCTTCTCTACCTTTCTTCCCATTCATGATTGAGCCTTATGTTTTCCTCTTCTTGATTCCTCCTCGCTTCTTCATTCTTTCTTTCCACCTCTATGTTGGAAAGTTCATCTAGCCCAGCCAGTAGATCAACCCTTTCTTTTGGGGATCCACATAATGAACATCATTAGGCTTTGGTTGTGATGGAGTACTTCTGCTTCTTCCACCACTGTCATGCTTTCCCCTTCACCTTTGTGACTCAGCTCCTCATCCTGGAGTGTATTGTACGGGCACCTTAGTAGTATGCTAACTACTTGAGCTTTGCTGCATCGCAACTGATTTGCACAAATCTAATCCCTTCTACTAATACAGATCCCACGCCTGAGGTAGAGTCATGTTCCTGAAAAATCCTTCAAATGTTAGAGTTTGAAATTCATCTATGGATCTCGACTCAGATCCTGCATCAGGAATAACTCTCGGAGGCTTCACAGCAGTGTAATCTTTCAAAAGTCCAGCTGGGGGCTCTCGAACTTTGCTTTAAAATTTTCAATCCTTCCTTGCCGTTTCTCAGCTACCTTCTCAAAGTCAGCTTCTATGGATTCTCGAGACTTCTTGAATACCAAACCAACTTTATCTTCAATTGACAGTTCTTGAGGCAGCTGACTAAGGATAGATGTTGTAACATTTCCTTGCTGAGGGGTTTGGGCAAGCATAATTTTCAAGGGCGGCTTCTTTATCTCACTTCCTTCCCCATTGCTGCTTGCATCTCCCTTACTTCCGTCACCTTTACTTTCATATTCTCCCTTTTTGGCATCAACATCAGGGGCTAGAGTCGACTGAGAGGATATTCCTCCCAAGATTAGATCAAGTTTCTAATTAGTCATGTCCATCTTATCATGACTCTTGGAGTGTGCTATTTTGAATTCAGACCGCAGTGGTTTCGTCTCAGCTGCCATCAGCTTCATCTCAGTTTGCAACACCATTATCTATGTACGTATGGTGGCCTCTATTTTTAGAAGGCCTGCCTTGCGTTGTGCCTTCAGCAATTCCATGTCTGTATTGTACGATTGATCTATTCAGAAGATGTGATCCCTCTGTCTCTACTGAAACTTGGTGTTCTCTGCACTCCATATTACCATCTTAGCAAATAGAGATTTGAAATAAATAACTTACTCAAGCCTCAGTGCTTTTGTATGTGATATCCATTCCCTTATTCTCAAAAATGTTCCTCATATGTCTCTTCTGATGTTAGCTATATCAGTGGACTGCTCTTAGGCCACACAACATCAAAGTTGAAACCAAACGGTAACATAGTGTAGTCATCAGGAGTTCCAATCACTTCAGCTATGACTTGGACATGGTATTTAGCACTTTCAGCAGCTGACTCTGCTTCCAGTGGGACGTCTTCCTGTGAGTCATGAAGGGCACTAATATCTTCTTACTCCATTGACTCTACTTGAGTAGTAGGCACTTCTTCTTCTCCTTACTTACCCATTGAGGTCCGAACCTCCACTGGGCCTTCTTTACCCTCAGCAGTCTTAACCACGGATGGGCCTTCAACAATCCCTTTTGCAGTCTTAACCGCAACAGGGTCTTCAGTTATGCCTTCAGTAGAATCATCTTCTTTGAGGTCTTCAGTTGCATCCTTTGAGGTCTCAACCTCGCAGATTGCAATTTTAGAGCCAGGAGTCTCAACTCCCTTGGCTTAACTTCCATCCTTTGCCTTTGGCTACATCAGCAGCTTCATCGGCCTGCATGGCAGTTGGGATTTTAGTTGAGACAGTCAAAACCGTCTGAGCCTCGTCAACCCCACTGTGCTATACATTTGAGTTCTCATCTTCGCCTCCAACCTTCTTTCGGGTGTTGTCTCCTACAACATCCTCCGACCTGGCTGTGGTGGTCTGAGTTCCCCCCCAGCTGGTGCACAAACTGATTCTCTTGCAATGGGGTCACTCAAAACCTGAGACTCAACTTCTTGTCTAGATGAGTGAGCAGCTGATAGGGTAGGTGTCTCAACACCTTCTTCAGGGTTAGGCTTAGCTAAGGTGCCATCTACTCCTTCCTTAGCTTCATCTCCAGTTCTCCTTGTATCTTATTGCTCCGAGTGCACTGTGGAAGTGGTGGAATCAATCACCGTCACCATTTCCAAAATGTTTGGGCTAGGAGAGATTAGGATCGAAGATGACTCTCCTGGGCCCATTCACAATTGCTTCTCGTGCAGCTCTTTGGATTCTTGGATAGCTTGCCTCATTTCAGCTTTCTCCACTTAAGCAGCAGGGTCCATTTCATCATCATCACTGTTGCTAGCTGACCGAAAGGCACTTTTAGGCACACCATCAAATGGGCAGGGTTGAGGTTGCTTTAATTCCTCAATTGTCTTTACCTTTGCCTTATGCTTCTCCTCTTCTTTCTTCTGGAATAGGATGGTGGAACAGAAATATGGGTCCAAGGCCGAGGTAATGTTCCTAGAAAGCTCATTAGTTCTTCTTCCTCGTCTATGAACTCTAGACTCTAGAATTGAGCTCTAGGATAACTCAACTTCCAGTTTCTCCATACATAGAGCCTTTCATGTACATTCGGCTACACTGGAGATAGTATAATAAGATCATCATCCTCATTATATTCATTCATTGGCTCAAGAATAGCCCTTTCCACCTCAGCTGTTCTGGCATCCGTCTGAAGGGAGCGGATAGCCAACTCCCGCTCTGGTCAGCTATCTCCTGGACAGTTGTCTCATCCAAACTCTGCTAATCTCCACCAGTAGTCTCTTCTTCCCTCTAATGTTCACCAATAGCAGTCTCTTGTTCTTTCTTAGTGGTCTCCACACCACTCTTCTCTTGCACAAACTTCTGTTCTTCCTCAGTAGTCTCTTCACAATATATGTGCTAGACACGGCTGGCTTAACTAAGGAGGATTGTTTCACCAGTCGCTTTCTCTTGGTCTTAACCAATGGAACTTCGGGTTCCACTTCCTCAGGTTCCTCGAATGTAAAAGCTAATTCTCCCACCTTCAGTTCTTGGCTGCAACTGGCTTCTGCAGCACAACTGAGCGTTTCTTCTTTACATCTTCTTGTTTACGTGGAAGGGCTTCCCATTCCTTAGAGGAATGCCCTTCAGCTCCATCAAGTGGCCTATCACCAAGCCATATCCTAACGAGCTCACGAATAGAACAACAACATTTATGGTATTTTTATCACATTATGGCAAATTCTGTTAAGATGAACTCAGCCCAGTTCACCTTCTTCTCCTCCATAATACCAGCCATTACTGTCAACTTAGTCCTTGACAGCTGATTAAAACTGTTAAACTTCATATCAACGTATTTGGCTATCATGTCCATGAGTTTGTGGTAGTCCTCCTTGATGAGCGACTTCTTGGCTATATAGACAGCCTTTGCAGTAGGCTCTAACTTGGCAATTTCCCTCCATGCCATAGCCAGGTTAATATCTTTCTCTGTAATCTCCTTCGACCTAGATGAAAGCAGATATCAGGGTTTAGCTAAATCCGCATTAGTTATTTTGATGTCTTTGTTGTGGACCGAAGAACAGATTTCACCATCGTGAACCTCAACGTTCACATAAAACATCGCCACCTCCTCCAAGTAGGTGTGTGAGAACTCCATCGAGAGAAACTCCTTCAGACCAGATTTTTCTAGCTTTTCAGTGATCTTTTGAGCTAGAGCTTTGTCAACTCCTTGCTTAACCGAAAAGCTAGAGCTTTGTCAACTCCTTCAAAATCCACCATAGCACCAGAGTGGATCTTCTCATCCATCCTCACATAATCGTATATAGGTGCCATTTCTGAAATCGAAACATGAGATTCAAAACTTGAACGGATGAATGAACTAGGGTTTTTGCTTAAGGTTGCAGAGAAAAGTTCTTTTTCTTGAGAGAGACGATTGCTTAGTGAGGAGAGATAAAATGGATTTTGGGTATATATGGGATATGAGGGGACGGGTTTTGGAATTCAAAAGGTTTGAAAAAGACCAATGGTTGAGATTAAGACTTGAAACCGCATTAATTTCTCTAGATAAATACAACAATATTTATATCCAATCATAGGTAAAATGGGTACATGCTTTTTACTGACATCATAATTATTGCTGATGTCATGCCCAAAACATTTTCGCTCGCCGAAAACGACTGCGTTTTGTCACTTAGCTCTTACATAAGTCAGCTATCTTCCATAAGTGACTTAACTTTACTTCTCTCTTCACATAATAAGCACTCAGTTGTCCAGCTAACTCGATACAACTGACTAGCCATCTTGACTATTTCACTTTGCTGAAAAATGAAACTTTGCTAATTTCCAATACTCTCTTCTTTGACTCTGTTGATTGAGTCTTATGAGCCTCCTAACTCAACTCAATCAATCTGAGCTCATTTTTAAGCTCTTCAAATCTCGATTCACATAATGGCTTAGTGAACATATCAGCTAACTACTTATCAGTTAATATGTATTCAAAAGTGATGTCTTTCTTTTCAACATGATCTCTTATAAAGTGATATCTGACATCAATGTTCTTGGTTCTTGAATGCAATTCTGGATTCTGAGTGACTGCAATAGCATTTGTTTTATCACACAAAATTGGAATCACTTTTTCTTCTATATCATGGTCTCTCAGTTGTTGCCTCATCCATAAAACTTTGGCACAATAGCTACCTGCAACTATGTACTCTGCTTTAGCTGTGGATGTTGTTATTGAATTTTGTTTCTTGTTGAACCAAGAAACTAATCTATTTCCAAGCATTTGACAGGTACCTAATGTACTTTTCATGTTTACTCTACATCTATCATAGTCTGAGTCTAAGTAACCAACTAGCTTGAATCCTCCATCCTTTGGATACCCATAAGGAAACTTCTTGGCATCCCTTCAAATACCTTAGGATTCTCTTGGTTGCAGTCATGTGACTCTCTTTTTGGTGCAGATTGAAATCTGGCACATACACCTACAACAAAGGTGATGTCTGCCCTACTTGCTGTTAAATAGAGCAAAGATCCAATAAGGGCTCTATATTTGGTTTGATCAATAGCTTTGCCATCTGTATCCATATCCATCTTGACTGATGTATTCATGGGAATCTTCACTGATGACTTGTCTTCCATACCAAATTTCCTCATTAAATCTCTGGTATATTTGGTTTGACTTATGAAGGTTCCATCGCTCATTTGCTTGACTTGAAGACCTAGGAAGAAAGTCAGCTCTCCCATCATACTCATTTCAAACTTCCCTTGCATGAGTTTTGAAAATTCGTCACACAGCTATTTGTTTGTGGATCCAAAGATAAGGTCATCCACATAAATTTTAACAAGCATTATACTCTCTCCATCTTGAATTCTGAAGGGTGTTCTATCAACTTTGCCTTTGATGAATCCATTGTCTATAAGAAACTGAGACAATGTATCATATCGGGCTCTTGGTGCTTTTTTCAATCCATACAATGCTTTCTTGAGATTGTAAACTTGGAGGTTGCTCCACATAGACTTCTTCTTCTAAAAGTCCATTTAGAAATGCACTCTTCACATCCATTTGATAAACAGTGAAGTTCTTGTGTGCAGCATAAGCAAGAAACATCCTAATTTCTTCCAATCTATAGTAACAGGTGCAAATGTTACATTAAAATCTATACCTTCCTCTTGGCAATACCCTTTGGCTACCATTGTGCTTTGTTTCTTACAACAGATCCCTCTTCATTCATTTTTTTTCTAAATATCCACTTAGTACCAATAACACTTTGGTGGGTAGGCCTTTGAACTAACTTCCCATACTTTATTTCTTTCAAATTGATTCAGCTCTTCATGCATAGCTAGAATCCAATGTGTGTCATCCAATGCTTGTGACACATCATTAGGCTCTATCTGGGAAATGAAACAAGTGAACATAGCTTCATGTTGAGTCCTAGATCTGGTTTTTAGTCCATCTCCAACATCTCCAATGATTAACTCAGGTGGATGGTCTCTCAGCCATCTCACATCTGGTTGGATTAAGTCTGTTGGGTTCAGTCGTCTCGTAGCTAAGTTGTCTTGAACAGCTTCCTCATCATCATTCAGTTTCATACCGTCCAGTTGTCTCTGAGATTCAGCTATCTCATCTTCATCAGGGTTGAGTGCTCTTATATCTGCTTTAACATAAGGACTTTTCTGAATAGTTGGTTGATTCCTCTTGTCAGCTAACTCATCCATGTCTTCTCTATTTACATTGGGTTCATAAAAAACCACATGATAGACTCTTCTAAGACCATAGTCATGTTGTTCAACACTCTATAAGATGTACTCTTCACTGAGTATCCCAAAAAGATACCTTCATCAGCTTTAGCATCAAAAGCTTTTAAATTATCCTTGCCATTGTTGTGAATGAATCACTTGCATCCAAAGATATGAAAATATCCATCATTTGGATTTCTCCCTGTCCTAATTTCACAGGGGGTTTTGGACAGCTGCATGTTAATCATACACATATTCTTAGTGCAAGCAAAGTATTAATGGCTTGACCCCAAAATCACTTAGGCAAACCAGCTTCAGCTAAGATGGTTCTCAGCTTCCTTGAGAGTTTTGTTCCTTCTTTCAGCTACTCCATTTTGTTGTGGAGTTCTTGCAGCTGACAACTCATGAGCAATACCATTTTCAATACAATACTAAGTTATAATCCAATTGACAAATTTAGTCTCTATGTCAGACCTTATCTTTATAATGGTTTGACTCTTCTCATTTTGAACTCTTCTCATCAGCTAAGGGAGCTTCTGCAAGGTTCCCTTCTTTTTACACACAAAGATTGTCCATGTGTATCTTGAATAATCATCCACAACCACTAAGGTGTATTTCTTTCCACTGATGCTAGCTAGTTCAACAGGAACAAATAAATCAATATGCAATAAGTGCAATATCCTGGTGGAAGAAGGACTTGGCTTGTCCTTGAAAGAAGGCTTAATTTGCTTTCCCATCTGGCACGCATCACAAATGCTTTCTTTCTTGTACACTGAGTCAGGAAATCCTTCCACAAGATGACTCCTTGCAAGCTTGTTGATTGTCTTAAAATTCAGGTGACTCAGCTTCTTGTGCCACAACTAACTTGATTCGGTTGTACTCTTTGCTAGCAGATATGTGCTTGGTGTAGCACAATCAACATACATGTTTTTCTGCCTTGATCCTTGTAGCACAATTTCATTTGAATCAACATCCTTGATTTAGCATACACCCATGTTGAATCCCACATTGTAGCATTTGTCACAGAATTGGCTGATGCTCAACAGATTGAAGTTAAGGCCTTCAACATATGCTACATCTGTGATCTCTAGTTCATTTTACTTGATGGATTTTGTGACTTTGATTTCCCATGGAGCTTCATTTCCTCCAAATATGACTTTTGCACCTTTGATTTCCTTGAACTTTAACAGGTTTTTCTTGTTTCTTGTCATATGTCTGGAACAACTACTATTCATGCACTAGGTTCCTTTGCACTCAGCTGTTCTTTGAACCTGCAATCAAGGAAATTAGGTTTTAGGTACCCATACTTGCTTGGGTCCTGAGGGGTTAGCACTATAAGGTTATCTAACCAACGTATAGCTAAATGATCCGACTCTAAGAGATTGCCACCTATCAGTTCCATAATCATAATGAACATTTCAAATTGCTTAGGGGATTTAGGCTCATACAAATATCTCTTTTGTTTGTAATCATGTATGTGTGTTTTAGCATTTGCTTTCTTGGGGTAATAGTGGAATTTTGGTGCATATTGGGCTTTGTGCTTGGGTGCATAAGTGTGCTGATTATAGCTCTTTTGCCTTGGGAATGACCTATGTTGAGTTTCAGGTCTTTGCCACTCAGGCTTATGTCCCATTGGTCTTGGCTAAATCTCATTTGATTATTCCAATCAGCCTGGCTTGGGTAGTTTCTACCATTCCCATCATATGATTTTCTTTGCTGAAATCTTTTGGGCTTTTGGTAGCTGTATTTGGACTTTACAGAGTATTTCCTGTTTGGAGTCTGCTGATGGACTCTTCTGAATTTCGTTTCAGCTATCCTTTTAGCATACTCATCTGGCTTCTTTCTTTTCCCTTATATCCAAGACCAGCAAGGTTGTGATTGTGTTTTTGAGTGGGTGTGGGTACAACATATGGTGCTTTGGATTTTTGGACTGCCTCATTGCTTGGGGATCCTTTTTTCATAACCACTCTTGGGACTTGGGCATGCACAAAGGAATTAAATCCAATGCCTGTCTTGTGACCACTTTCTTTCTTAATCATAGAAGTTCATCCAATGATTTGGATGCCTTAATGAATGATGCAATCACATTTTTAAGATATTTTTCCCTCTTTTCTGTTGCAGCTAAGTCTGCTTGGATCTTGGCAATTTCAGCCTTCAACTTTCTGTTATCAGTTCCTTAGTCAGCTGTGAGTTTTGGCATTTAAGCTGGATATTTTCCTCATTTAAGAGTGTGTGTGAGGTTTTTATGTGCTCAAAATCTTTCGTCATTTTGCCAATAGAATTATAAAGATATGTGGGTGATGAATTGTTTGTGTCACTATCACTATCACTCGTATCTAAATGAGATGAGTTAGAATGTACCTCATCTTCTTGATCTTTGGAGTCTTGTTCTTTGGCCATGAGGCATATCAAAGCCTTTTCCTCTGTGTCACTGGAGTGGTCAGCTTCACTGCTCTCTAACTCTGCTAGTTCTTTATACTTAGTTGTGTCAGCAGTCTCCGCAGCCAACATGACTTTCTTCTTTTCTTGTCTTCTCTCTCTGAAGACTTTTCTTTCTTCTTCATTTCGTATTTGTTGGTGGTGGATAAGGACATCAACACGGCAAAATGTCTGGTTGCTGTGATTCCAACACGGGTTCTCAACTCTCTACATATCAGCTCTTTCAGCTCTTTGATTATCAGCTCTCTAATACTCAGTTCTTTGATGTTCAGCTCTTTTGGGTGGCCATTTTACAAGATTTAACTTTTTTAAACATGGCCATATCATGAGTTTTATAAAGTATATCCTTGTTAACATTATCCAGGTTATATCTCTTTCGATCCTCATTTGTCCACTCGTAGCATGGTTTATCCACCATGGCAGGTCTTGGCTCTGCATGTGCTTCATCTTCTCTTTTAGCATGAGCAACCCTTCTTAAAGTTGTATTAACCTTTAGGATTTGTAGTGGCTCATCCTCAATCATGAACCACATTTTATCATGTAGGGCTGATAGATGAGCCAGCATATGTATTTTCCAATCATCAAATTCTTCAACAATGATCATTGGAATGCGAGTTAGATTTGCTTCCATGATAATAACTTTGCTTTTTAAAATAAAAGCTTTTAAAAACTCAAGTGTTGGTTCTTTGAAAAAGAATGAGATCTAGTTCAGTAACCAGTCAGAAGGCTCAATGAACGAACCACTCTGATACCACTTGTAGGTCCCAAGGGGTGATGTGTGAAGTTTCGAAGGGGGAAAGGTTGAATAAATTTTACCAACTTTTAAATTTTAGTCCTTTTAAATAATTTCAGAGTTAACTGAAGTCAGCTAAGTCATTAAGGGATAATTAGGTTGGCTTACACAACAAAGTTACCCACTCAATAGACTCGACTAAGCCGTTGATAGTATAACTTAGATGTTTTCAACTAACACTTAGAAATGCAGTTGACTTGGTTTTACCAGCGGAAGACTTTTCACCCTTAGAGTTTTAAGTACGTTTTTCAACACTTGTTTTAGCAATGTTATTATCAGTAGACTTAAGCAATCTTAACTTATCAGCAAATATGAAAATAGTGCAAGAAATAAAGTGTACTAAAAAGTAAATAGACACAAACAGTTTTTATAGTGGTTCGAGGATGGAATAATTGCTCTAGTCCATTTTTTTCCAACTCCTTAGGAATCCACTAGGTAACTTGACTTGGTTACAAAGTAGTTAACAATCCGAGTCAGCTTTGATCACAAAACCTGCTGCTCTTGGGACTCAACTTCTTCACAAGACGACTTTACTACTACTTTAGCTCCCTTCAAACCTTTGGACTTGATCACATAGCCCTCTAACAGGTTCAAAACACCGGTTCAATCTAGAACCTCACTACTTCTCCTTCAACCTTGGAGAGTAGACCCCTTTGTTCTTGAAAACAATTTTTCCCCTTCAACTAATGAAGTTGTCTTTCCTTCACTAAGTCTGTTGGATCAATTTCCTTTGTGTTTAGGCTTGAGGATTTCTTTGTAAGCTTGAGAGATATTTGCAGGTTATTTTTTGAATGCTTGTATGCTTGTGTTAAACTGAGTAACCTTCTCTCAAATGAATCCTCAACCTTTTATAGTGCGTATTTGAAAATATGTCCATTGTAAAGATAGACACATTTTCAAATCAAACTCGTAGGTTGTTGGATTGTCTTGTCTTGCAACATTGATGGTGACCGTACCTTGAATTTAATACTCTGCAGCCTTTCCTTAAACTCTGCAAAATTTCAGGTGTTTCCCATTGATCTCTTGCTTTTGCACTCTTTCAGCAAAACAACTTTATTGAGCAGCCTGACACATGCCTAATTCTAGCAAAACCTTGACTTGTCGTGACAATGAATCTCTTTCAGCTTTCTTAAGTCATGTCTGCTGCATACCACTTTGATATTAGGAGGTAGCATTGGAAAGTCCAGCAACAACTAATCATCGCTCGGCCTTTCCCATAAATCTTTTCTATGAAATGAATAATGCAAGTCAAATAAACCTTATAAAAAAATTGGGGTAAAAACATTTGCCATCCAAATTATAACTATTTTCACATTTTGGGAGCTGAAAGATTTTTTGTTACTTTTTGCCACCTGAACTACACAGGTTTTGCACGTTGCCATCTGGAGCCCCTCGATTGTGAAACTTTTTCTCATGATTTTGTAACATGCATAACACATTTTTAGTTAGTGCACTTTTGGTCAATTCCATGTTGTTTTATGTGGACATAATAATTATATAACTATTAAAATATTAGGCTCAACAGTTGAAATTGAGTATATAAAACAACATGGAATGGACTAAAACTGCACAAGCAAGAGAAGTGTCATACACATGATAAAAACCCCAAAATATTTGACAATCAAGGTGTTCAAGATGTCAAATGGCAAATCTTGTGTCCTTTAGATGGCGAAGTGTAAGAAAAAAAAAAGTTCAGCTCTCAAAATACCTAAAACTTCATAATTTGGTTGGCAAAATAATTTTTCTCCTAAGTAATTACATATGTAGTATGCTTTGTTATTGATATTGGTCTTATTAACTAATTGAAACATACCTGAATACATGCCATTTATTTTTCCTATGGACTGATTTGTGTTGTTTATTCTTCTTCTTTTTTATAGTCATTTTTCACCAGAGATCAAGAAATGCAACAGGATCCTCCACCATTATCAGGACCTGCTAGTGGAGTCAATCCTTACCTTAGTTTTAAGGTTTGTTAATCCTACCATATAGCTTAAGTACGTTAATATGAATGTTCACCATTCCTCATTCAACATTATCCAAAGAGGAATAAATAATGGGATTAGGAATTTCTCCTTCTCCCGCCAAAAATTCTAGTGCAACTTTAGTTTGCACTAAAATAGTGCAACTTCTACACCAAATTTAAAAATCCATCTACAACCCATCTATGTCATAATTTTCAATAAAATGAATTTTCTTTCTTGTTCAATCGACGAAAACTAATTTATTTCATCAAATATTTATTAACATAATAATATAAAATACATATTTAATTAATTATGTAATATAATTTGTTATTATAATCATGAGGTGATATTAATGTATTGTAATTCTAACTTTTACTTGTATTTAATATTTAAAACTAATTTTAGTAATATAAATAATTATTTTAAGAATTACAATAAAAATGTAAAAAACTAAACATTATAATTTTTTATATAAATAAATAACATAAATATATTGAATTTTTTGAAATATACAATTAGAACAAAAAATAAATTTCTATTACATATTTGAAATGTAAAAAGTCTGATAAATCTATTAAAAAAATAAAAAGATAGCGAATGAACAATGTTGCATCAGAATTGACATAACATGATAGACACCAACACTAATGGACAGCTAGAGGACAAGGGAGGCAGCTGCCCTCAAAAATTTCTGATATCTTTTTTTTTTCTTACTACGGATCCTTTTAAATTTTGAAATTATTATTATGGATATTTAGTATCCAGCGTCCCTTATTATATTTTCTTTAGTTCGCCCCTAACTGTAAAATCCTTAGAGTTGGCACTATTTTAGTGTTTCTGTAGGCATAGAGCTCCCACTATAGATGCTCTTAGGATCTGCAATTGGTTTATACATTATTATTCCTTTGTATGTTTCTGTGTGTATTATATGTGTTGTTGTGGGTGTATACATTATGAAGTTATCTAATTGTAAATATTTTCAGGATTTTTTGCAATGAAATAGTACAAATGGGCTGGTGGTAAGAGCTGGGTAAAAGAGCTGGATCTGATTCTATTTCTGTTTTCATTTGACCAACTAAATAACAATAAACTTATTTTTCTTAATTTATTGGTGAGATAAACATCTTTGCAGATTACTAGTTTATTGTATGAAACAAGAACTTTTGCTCTGCTTTGAGCTATTTTGTTTCTGCTATCAACATCTATTTTACATTGATTACTGCCTTGAAACCTTGTTTTACTGTCAATAATGTATTCTCCACTTTTTTTTGAAGCTCTCTCATCGTTATATCATATATTTTGACGAAATATTATGGTAGTACTTGCAAGCTATAAAACAATTATTTTTTCCATATTGAAGTTGCACCTTGTTTTCTTTTAAGTTTGTAAACACTCCCTATATTCTCAATGGGACAAAGGATTGGTGATAAATAATAAATACCAAGTCAATAACTTTGATATGATCCATTAGATTAACATTGATCCCCTGGTCAAACCCTTTGGCCCTTTCCACAAGACCCGCTAGTCGAATGTCACATTTTTAGTCACTAGGCTCGTCCTTTAGATGTTATATTATATGGATGATACATATGAGAGTGTTCGAAATCCCTAAAAAAAGCGCTTCTCTGCTTTTAATTCGAAAAAAACAATTTTTTAGTGTTTACAATTGTCAACTTATGCTTCTGATTCTGCTTTTGGTTTGACTTTTACAAACAAATAGATATTTTTACAATTTTTTTACCAAACACTCTCAATTTCTCACTATATTTGCAAACACTACCAATTTCTGATTATATTTGCAAATTCTATCAACTTCTGAGTCCTAATAAATACTTTTAGTTCTACTACAATAATTTTTTTTTGTAAAAGCAGAAGTTTTTGCATATATGTATATTATACTACAAGTAATCCAACCTGGAGACCGTTACCACCATCATAAGGCACGAAAATTCCATCATCTTCTTCTGGCATGGTCGGTGAGCTTCCCAGTATATATACAATCAGTTTATTAAGTGATTAAAGAAAAAAGGGACATTTTGAAATGCTAATAATATATATATTCTAATTAATCATGCGTATTAGTTTTTTTAAAAATATTATTATGAAATAATAATTAAATTATATGACGAAAAAACTAAATTGTTCTTATTCCTTCAAACAAATTCCATAGACCGTGAGGTGCCAACTTAGCAGGTTTATCTAAATTGAATGTCAAGTCAGCCCAACATGTAAACATTACATGCTATAGTAGTCATAGAGAAAATTGCAAACTTAGTCTCACACGATTATGCCTATTGTAATCTTAATCCCGTACTTTGGAAAATGCATCCCATTGTTTTTTTGATTTTGCAATTCGGTCAAAGCGGTTTTAGAAATATACATAAATAGTCCCGCAGTTTATAAATATGGCAATGCTAGTCCCAAATTACCATATTCTTTTAAATTATGTAGCGTATCACATGGTGTAAAAGCCTTCATTTTCTGACACATGTTTTGTTCGTGGCATTGTTACACCTACTTAGATCCAATCTCTATTCAGATGTTTTAAGTGGATCATGTAAGGTTTCCAACCGGTAAACTTAACAGGGCATACTTCTGCAAAGGCCTCACTAACATGTATACAAATATTTAATTTGCCTAAGTTTATTAACAGAAATGGATATAGTCCATTACGACCATATCATGTTCAACATGCTTTTGTAAAATTAAAATATCCCTTAAAATTCATACCTTTCTTTGGCCGAAAATATCTCCGGATGAGATGTCTCGCAACACCACCAATTGAAAAATCATAGCCCCTAGACCATTTGACAAACGTAACCGTCGAACCTCACCAATCCGGGAAGATGATCTACAAGTTATCCGACACCTTCAGAAACCGCTCAGCACAGCCTTAGTTCGTTTCGTACTCTAGGCGTATAAGATAATTCTTCAAAGAGATAAATTAATCAAAAATTTTGAATAAATGTTGATGCAAAAAGTCTTCTTTTTATTAAAAAACTTAAAGAAAACATTATTACATTAGTAATCTCATTTTGGGAGGAGAATACTTATTTAGCCTCTTATTAATGAGGTTTGGACTTGAAAATACATAAAACTTAAAATATTAAAACACTTAGACATTACAAATTTTTCACTCATAATTTATTATAAGAAAACTAAGGGAAATATTCGAGATCCTCAACTTCCTTCAACTCCGGGTATTTATAAACTTAAATTTGGACTTGAAAGGTGGACTCCAAATCTTATTGAAGTATAAGACATCATTGCTTACGTCTTATGCCTGAATTATAGTCTCGCCAGCTGTTTCATTTTTCTTCCGCGTGACTCAACCCATCTGATAGTTGTCGGGGAATCTTCAAAAAATTTGGTTTGCGTGGTCCCCGAGGATAACGCGTCTTGTGAGTTGGGCCTTTGTCCTTTCCAGATGTATAGTCTTGTCAGTCGGGTTTAGGTCAGAATCCTTTTACAAACTCGGGTTCTTTCTATTTGGGGCATGCCTGACAGATCCGATCAATCCAGCGACCGACATGCGCCATGTTACATAATTTTTGGTAAGTTTCTTTTCTGGCCGGAATCTTGTTCTCCTAGAGAATTCTTTTCTTTGTCTCGAAAAGTTCCTCTGCAAATCTTGTTGTTGATCCGATCATGGAATTCAGAATAAAAGATCCATTTGCTGAATTCTGAAAAAACTTGAATGGATACTTAACTTTGTTCATTTCAATTAGACAAACCCAAAGTCCCCATGCTCGTCATGTAGAAGCTTCCTCTTCTGAGATTGCTCCTACCAATAATGGTACTTCTTCCGGTGAAGCTGCCTTAATGTATTTTAAAGTATTTTTATCTAGTCTTCTAAGCTTGATGAAATACAGTTCCAAAATATCGCCTCTATCCAAATATGGATTATTGGCCCAAGTCTCGTAAGCAGCTTCCACAATCCATTTTGGTAACTTTGAAATTTATGGGAATCATGGTGATAAAGTATATATCGAAGCTAAAGCTCCGAAAGTATACAATTCTTGTACATCATTTGGATGACTTCCTAGTTTCATTCAAATTCTTGGGTATTTTCCTGAGATATCAACCATTATTATTTTTGGGTTAATACCTCTTTTTGTAATCAATTCCTATTGTCGTTGGTAAACCTACATCGGGGAAATTTTAATCTCGTCATTTTGAACATTGTTTGTGTCCTAAGATTCAACTCTCCCTCTTTAACCCTAGAGGTGATGGGTTAACTTGAAGACTCGGGTTGTGACACTGGAGTTTCAACATTCGTTGTTTGTACAAACTCAGGGGATGCATCACCTGCAACACTTGTGATTATGGTATTTGAATCCATAACTTCCGGGTTAGAGCTCAGTTCTCTAATCTCTCCTTTCTGCATCGTAGGAGATGCGGCCTAAAGGAGAGGCCCTTGCAGTGCTAAGAACAATTGTCATTGAGCGAACTGATATGCTCTTATTTGACTAGAAACTAATTTCTGGTCAGCTTGTTGAAGTCGTCCAACAATCTCTGCATTGAGGCATAACGTCCCAAAATCTCGTTCTAGACTCTCTAGGTTTTCCCTGAGATGTGTTACTCGTTTAAGGACTTCATCAATAATGCGTCCTTCCATCTCGTGTCAAGTAATCTACAAGAATATTTTCATGGGATTTTATAATGATAATATCATAATTATTTTTGGGAAATTTATGTAATAGATTTTGATGATACCATGTAAAACTTATATTAGGAAGTTGGCACTCCAATTCTACTGTAAATCATCTTGTAATAGATAGGATTTTATTAGATGAGTGGAAACAGCCAAGTTGAAGATTGAAGAAGTCGACTGAAGACCAAGATGAAGAGTGGCATCCGAGTGAAGTAAAGTCAAGTCTCAGTCATGTTTTAGAAAAATTGTCTCAGTCAGTTGAATGATAGTTGAGTCACTCCCAGATAACTGGAGATGACTGTGTAACACCCATAATTTTTATAATTCTTATCTTACTTTATTTTTATTATAATCATAATTAATTTTAATTATATATGTATATATATTTTATATTTTATCTTCTACCCACTATTGCCCATAATTTTGTACTAATCTTATCCTAACTTTATCCCATTTACTTCACTTTGGGTCACTTTACAACTAATATCCACTCACTCTTGTTTTCAGCAAATTTTAAGGCAAACATTTCTATTTCTCAAACCCACCAGTTGTATTTTTCATCTTCTCCAAATTTGTTTTCTACATGTAGGTCCCAAGGGGTGTGAGTGTAAGGTTCAGAAGGGGGGGTTGAATAAACCTTACCAAAATTTTCGATTTAGTCCTTTTAAAGGTTCAGAGTTGATACTACGGTGTGTGTCTAGGTGGATGACCAATTTAGTTAATTAGGAGAATTAGTCACTCAACAGACTCGGACTCGATTTTGTTGATAGATTAACTCAATTTGTTAAGATCGAATTAGCTCAATCGTGGTTTTTTTTATTTGGAAGACTTAACACCCTTAAGTTTGGTTTAGTAGAGATTTAAAGCTTGATTTAGTACTTAGAAATTATCAAGTAGATAGCAAATTTATCAAACAAAGTTAAGCAAATAAGATGCGAGGAATTTAAAGTGTTGAAATGTAAATGACACGATAAGTTTTTATAGAGGTTCGAAGATGGGGTAATTCTTCTACTCCTCTCTTCTCCAACTCCGGAGGAATCCACTAGGTATTGATCAAGTATACAAAGTGGTAAGCAGTCCGGATACAAGTCTTGATCACACGGTGACTTGATCCTTTGGGACTTAGTGCGGAGACGCCTTGATCACTCGGTTGGCTTCTCGTGCGACTCGGTTTCTTCACGCAGGCATTTGCCTTGCTACTACGACTCACTTGCCCAAGCGCTTTGGATTTGATCACGAAGCCCTCCAAAAGCTCAAGACTTGGTTCAACCTTGAACCTTCCTACAATCCTTCGTGGAATGTAGACCCCCTTGATTCTTGATAATTTTCTCTTCAACTGATTGAAGTTATCTTTCCTTCACGGTGAGTGTTGGATTGATGTTCTTCGTAGTGTAGGCTTGAGGATTGAGCGTTTAATAACTTGAGAATATTTCAGGTTACAAAATGTTTCTTTTTTACTTGTATGGTCAAGGTAACCTATGTAACCTGCGTCACCTTTTCTCAGAGTTATTCCTCAGCCTTTTATAGTGATCTTTCAAAAATCTGCCCGTTGAAGAGATAGGCTTATTTTTGAAAGTCACTTGTGGTTGTTGGATTGTCTTGTTGAAGTCCTTGGAATTGCCATTTCCTCGTATGAATTGTTCTTCAGCTTTTCAGAGTTCTGACACGGTGTAGTGCTTCCCATTGGTTTATTCCTTTTGCACGCTTTTGGGACTGAGCACTTCGAGAAAGGTATCATGGAGATATTACTTGTTTAAGTAATTCTCTTGATTTATGTGCAACGGATCTTTTTCAGTTATCTCGACTTGACTGCATTTCCTTGTTTTCCCCAGGTGACTTAGAGACAGCTTCCAATCATTGGATAACTCTTCTGTCACTTCAACTTTGAGACTTAGCTTTTCTTGAGTTGACTTGGTGATACTCCACTCATTGCATCTCATCTGCTCCTTCAGTCGAGTTCCCATCTTCTCTTATTTGCCATACTCAGTTGTCTTGTAGCGGAGTCTTCATTCTAGTCTCCAGTTGTCTTCTTGCATGTTTGGGCATAGCTGACTTAACTCAGCTTGAACATCCCTATTTATTACAATGCAGTTTACAACAAAAATTGGGGTGCCAACTTCTTATTCTAAGTTTTACATGGCATTCATCAAAATCTAAACAATAAATTTCCCAACAATTTCCCCCTTTTTGATGATGCCAAAACTTAAAACATTCAAAATGTAAATAGCAAAGATACATACAGATAGTGCATTCACATAGAATGTATGCGTAGAATCAATTCTTTTATTGATCATAACATTCTTGTTCTTTTACACAACTGTTTTCAAGGTGTATCGGAGCAAACATTTATCTATACAAAAAAAATAAAGAATTTACAGCTTTATTGCAGAAGACTTACATAGTATGTATTACATAGTAAAATACATGAAGGGATGGACATCAACACTTCATCTCCTCACCTTTGCCTCCTTCTTTCATCTTCGTCGATTACTGTCATCTTCTTGTTCTTCTTCTCTTTTTCTCATCTCCATTTGCCTTCTTCTTCTTTTCATATGCCTTAGGGCGACTTCATCTCTTCTTAATCTCTCTTGTCTTTCCTCCCATAGCTGAGTTTGTCTCTTATTTTCTTCTTCTATTCTTTTCGCATACTCGGCATTGCTTTTAGCCACTTGCAGTTGGCTACTTGGTCAAGACCGACCCAGAGATCCCTCCTTTCTTGCACGGATCTATGTACTCAATGTTTTTGGGCGGGAGGCCACAGTGCGAAACCTCTTCCTCCACCATTGCTTCTTCCTGCAGGCGTGTATTGTCTTGGGGTCTTCTTCTTTCGGTGAGTGACCGGCGGAGTGACCCAGAGTGGTCGCTTAGGTAGTCTCTTTGCTGTCGCCTTCTTCACATAACGTGAGACCCTTTTCCCGGTACAAGTCCCAAGCTTGAGCCATAGACATGTTTGCAAAGTATCCTTGGGAGATGCGGCGTTTTAAATTCATCAACTGATCTTGGCTCATTTAGGCATACGAGATGGCATAAGTGTCTCTATCTCTTTGGAATGCCTCCATGTTGTTTAAAGATATTCATAACTCGGGCATCCATTCTTCCTTCCGATTCCTCCATCCCTGCTTCAATTGTCTTTCTCTTTTCGACCATAGATATAGCGAGTGTTGGAGTGGCAGATCATTTGGGAGTTCTTTCTTTGATAATATCATTTGTGACAAGACCTTGTTGGGGGTTTGTGCAATCATTAAGGTCACATCTCTCGATTCTTCCCCTCAACAGACTTTCCCTTCTTTCTCCTTGTAATTTCCTCATTTGTCTTTCCCTTTCTGTTTGCCCTCTCCTCCTTTTCGACGAGGATCTCTTTAGCGCTTTAAAGTATTCTTCTTACCCCTTTTTGGCATCATCAAAGGAGAGTGGAACACTGGAAACATGGCAAGCGGGAAGTCGAGCCTGGCGATAGCCGAGGGTTCGCCTCGAGTCTGCTGCGGTGTATGCGGCACGAAATTCGGAGCGAGTAGCGTTGGACTCTATTTGAAATTAACTTCATCTCGGCCATGAGAAGGCTGAATTTTCTATCCATATTTTCTTCCATCTGTTTGGAGATCACTCTTATTTTGCTCACTCGTGACTTTATCTCGGCAGTGTGAGCTTCATGCATGTGCTCGATGTGTTCTCTCAATTTCGTTTTTGCATCGGCATTCTTTCTCTCCATACCCCGACTTGTTGAACAATGTTCGAAATATCTAGCTTGTTCCACACGCATTGTTTCTTCTTTGTTGCCACCATTCCGATTCTCGATTGTTATGCCTCTCAAGTGAGCGGTAAGGTTGGCATCTATGTTATCGATCTCATGTCCATAGAGGCCTTGTGCCTCTCCATCTGTTCAATTTCAGCAAATAATGCTTTGAACACCTCCCGAACTTGAGTTGTTTCTTCCGTTGCGGTGACGGCCATGCGATGTCAAAGTCATAGTCGGTTTGGAACAATGGTGTCGGATGGAAGAACAGGATGCAGTGCGTGAAGCGCGCGAGATCGTTCTCGACTCGTCGGGAGGTCGGGTACCTCTAGAGAGAGAAAGGAAATGATTCTACAAAGGAATCATCACGGCCAACCGGGATTTGTTCAATGATGAGAGGTGCGCGTGAAGTTCCTTTTGGAGTCGAACCTGCTGCGGACTTGGGGAGCTGTGCAATGGACTCTGTTTTAGCTGGGGTCTTTTGTGAAGTGGACCCGACTTGAGCCTCGTTGTATCTCAGCGGCCTTCGTTGGTCTCATTTGGTTTTTCCAATTGAGTGGGTGGTCCTCGGCCTTAGATGAGATTTCCATTGGTGGCTCACCATCAAAATTGAAAGTTTGTGAGTAGTCTTGAGATCGAGACTTGCTCGTCTTTGGGAACATCATCGGTGAGTCTTTTGGATCGGCACGGGGATGACTCGACTTCTTCGTCGCCCCGATCCCGGAAAGGTTACATCGGGATTATCCGGGAATCATGAAGCGCTTATCTCCTTTTCGGATGGATCAATGATAGCGGGAGGGATGTTCTCTACTTGACTTCTTTACCGGGAAGTCTCAACCTCCCGTTGGCCTTCATTATCTCCTCGAGTCTCAAGCTGCGGCGAGGCTCTGGACCTCCCTTTTCGGCGGTGTCATTTGTCTTAGGGTCTTTCGTGGTGGCATCCATTGGAGTCTCAACCCCATGGATTGCACTTTCATCGCCCAGTGTTAACTCCCGGTACATTCCTTCTGTGCCTCGATTGCATCGCAGCGTCATTAGCCTTCAGAGAGCGGTTGGCACCTCGGTGAGACAGATCTCAATCGCATCGAGCTTCGTTGATGGCAACTTCTTTGTTCATTTTGTTTTTGTACTTTCTCCACTTCGCCTCCTAGATTCGTTGTGGAGTCATCCATGACATCCTCCGACCTTGCTGCGGTGGAGGAGTTTCCCCTCTCGGTGGCGATCATCGGTGAGTGACTTGGAATGGGGTCACTCATCTCCAAACTCCCTACATTTGTTTCTGCGAGTGTTCGGTAGTTGGGGCGGTGGTAAGACACCTTCATTAGGGGTTGGCTCAACTAGGGTCCCCACTAACCCGGTTTCATCGCCATTTCCCTTAATTCCTTCTTCCGAGTGATTTTGGGGACATGGTGGCGGCAACAACGGTGGCGATTTGCTACACTACTCCCATTGGATCAATTTCATTTGTGTTTTGGAGGACTCTCCTGGTCCCTCCATCATGCTCTTCTCATGAAGAATTCGGATTCATGCATTGCTTGGTGCATTTGCAACTCTTACGTGGCGGCGGCGGGGTCCAGATCCTCATCACTTTACGATAGAATATCGAAGTGGGAATGTGTATGTTACGTGGTGCCGGTGAGAGGGCGAGATCTTGGCCTTCTCTCATGCCTCAACTTCCTCTGCCAGTCTCTCCTTCTCCTTATCCTTGAAGATCTGCAGGATATCTTTGCGATTTTTTCTTCATCCGATCTTTGAGATCACAGGTCGATCGAGGAAGTTCAGCAGTTCTCTTCTTCTTCGATAAACTCGGGCCGTTGGAACTGTTCCCTGGATCGACTCAATTTCCACTTTCTCCACTCATGAGCGATTTTGGATGTGCGGGTAAGGTGGGGATAGGATCATCACATCACTATCATCTCTATCGGCTTCTTCTTGTGTCTCGGTGCGCGAACTACAGTTTGTGTCTTGATTTGCCTCTGTGATCGCCAAAGAGACTCAACTGTTTCATCAATTATATCGGGGACTCTACTTCTTCTTGTAGTTTAAGTATTTGCTCGGTGAGTGGTGACTCAATTTGGTTTCTCAAGCTCGGATCGCTTGATGATTCTTCGTCGTCTCTTAGTTCGTACCACACGGGACTTGGTTGAGAGAGAGTTTCTTGAGTCTTGGCGGCGGGGGCGTCTTTGGTGTTTTCTTACGAGGAGCGAGTTGTCTTGGCTTTTCAGTTCTCCTCTTTTTGACGATCGGAGATGGTAGTTGAGAGTCCTTCTCGACCATTTATTCTTTGGCAGCGGGAGACACGGCTGGGGGCGGGTGACTCGAGCTGCGGGAGGAGCGGGTTTGTTTTTCTTTCTTTGCAGGAGAGAAGATCTTCTTTAGCAGCTGCAGGGGAAGCGATTCTCTTAGCGGCTGCAGGGTAGCTTTCTTCTTTGGTGGAGAGGAAACAATCATTTGTATCTTGGTGGTGATTCCCACTCACTCGTGTCGCTCTCTTGGCGTAGGCTCTCTTCGTGCGCCGAGAGAGGTTTGATCTGAACATCCTCTTGTTTACATGGAACGCCTTTCCATGTCTAAGAGGGACTCCTTTCACCTCCATCGGCCGGCCAATCACAGGCCATATCCTAGGGATCCTCCAAATGCACCATCTTCCTTGAAGGATTTGTTCCCTACATTCGGCGCAGAGTCTGTTGTAGACAAACTCATTGATTTATTTTCCTTTCTTCAATGATCGCAGCCATTACGATCAACTTTGCTTTTGTGATTGGTCAAAGCCGCCAAATTTGATGTCTATGCATTTGGCAACTATGTCCAACGATTTGTGGTAGTCCTCCTTGACAGCCTCTTGTTTCTTTGTGTAAACTATTTTATCGGCATAGTCGGGCTTGGCTACTTCCTTCCAAGAAGCGGCCAGGTTTACATCGGCCGTTGATTTCGATGCTCCTTAGTTGGTAGTGGCGGTGTTGACCAAATCCTTGGCGAGAGATGGTGAACTTCATTCCATGAACAGAGGATCTTATCCCTTCATCGTGAATCTCGGCGTTCACGAGAAGCGTGCGACCTCTTCCACATAGGTCATCGAGAACTCCATCGTCAGAAATGGTTTCAGCCTGGACATTTCGAGCTTTTCAGCGATTTTCTTTATTAGGGCGTCATCGGACCCCTGTTTGACCATGCCCTCGAAATCCACGGTCGACCCTGTGTGGATTTGTTTTCCTAGCTTGACAAAATCATAGGTTGACGCCATTTTTTAGGATTTCACCTAAAAGAAACTTAGAAATTTGATTTGAATCGAGAGGGTTTTGAGAGAGTTTTGCCTTTGCTTCGAGATAGAAATGAACCGTTTTGGTGATATGTGAGAGAAAACAGACGAAAATGGGGTATGTATGGTTTCTGAAAGGACATGCGGGTGGTTTTTGAAATGTGATCGAAATCAACGGCTTAGATTTTGCACGCCAATTAGCATTTAATGTCTCGAATTTAATGCGACAAAGCATTTATATCAATCATAAGCTTGGTATGCGACTTTTTGTCTGTACACATCATCATTATCGACGTCATTCTTAAAAACATTCCCGCTTAGTAAAAACATTGCGTTTTTGTCACTTTGCTCATAAATGACTCAAACTTATCCCTTAGCCGATTTAACTCTTCATTCACGAGTTCTCTTAAGTGACTCGTGATCGACTAATTATAGGTATTGTCTCTCCGACATGGTGATTCATTTAGGCGATTTTGAGAATTGATCATTTTTCTCTTTTTGTGTTTCATTTCTTTTCTTTGAGTCTTCGAGTGTTAGCTCGGCTCAATTAACCCTAACTCATGCTTGAGTTCTTCAAATCTTGACTCACATAATGGTTTTGTGAATATGTCGCCCAATTGTTTATCGAGTTGAGATATATTCCAATATGATGTCCTTCTTTTCAACATGATCTCTTATGAAGTGATATCGACATCGATATGCTTTATTCTTGAGTGCAACACGAGATTCTCGAGTGATTGAAATTACACTTGTGTTATCACACATGATTGGAATTTCCTTTTCTTCAACTTCATAGTCTCTCTTTCTTTGCCTCATCCATAGGATTTGGTCACGGCAGAATTTTTGCCCTTTGACTATGTATCGCTTTGTTGTAGAGGTGGCTATTGAATTTTGCTTCTTGCTAAACCAGGAAATCAGCCTGTTTCCAAGCATTTGACATGTGCCTCGAGGTGCTTTTCTGTCAACTCGCATCCAAAGATCAGTCGAATAGCCAATTAGCTAGAATCCACCTTCCTTTGGATACCATAAGCCAACTTCTTGGCTTCCTTTCAAGTATCTCAAGATTCTCTTAGCATTTCTTTGTCATGTGACTCTCTTTTGGAGCGATTGAAATCTTGTACATACACCTACTGACAAAGGTGATGTATCGGCTGCTTCTTTGTGAGATAGAGCAATGATCCAATAAGTGCTCTATATCTTGTTTGATCTGAGGCTTGCCATCTGCATCCATGTCCATTTTGGTGATATATTCATTGGTATTTTCACGGAAGACTTCTTCTCCATACCAAATTTCTTCATTAAATCTCTACGGTGTATTTTGTTTGACTTATGAAGGTTCCATCCTTGAGTTGTTTCACTTGGAGTCAAGGAAGAATGTCGCTCTCCCATCATGCTCATTTCAAATTTGCTTTGCATGAGGTTTGAAAATTTTTCACATAGCTCTTTGTTTGTGGATCCAAAAATGATGTCATCCACATATATTTGAACAAGCAGTATACTCTTCTTGTCTTGAATTCTGAAAAGTGTTCTATCTACCATTCTCAGTTAAGAATTGTGACAAAGTATCATACCATGCTCTGGGTGCCAGTTTCAATCCATACAAAGCTTTCTTGAGTTTGTATACCTTATCTCCAAGAGTCTTCTGCTCAAATCCTGGAGGTTGTTCAACATACACTTCTTCTTCCAATAAACCATTTAGGAATGCACTTTTTACATCCATCTGATATACAATGAAATTCTTGTGAGCTGCATAGGCACGAAACATTCTTATTGCTTCCAATCTTGCTACATGAGCAAATGTTTCATCAAAATCTATTCCTTCCTCCTGGCAATATCCTTTGGCTACTAGTCTTGCTTTGTTTCTTACCACATAACCTTTCTCGTTCATCTTGTTTCTGAACACCCATTTAGTACTAATAACATTTTGATGGGTGGGTCTTTGAACTAATTCCCATACTTTATTTCTTTCAAACTGATTCAGCTCTTCTTGCATAGCTTGAATCCAATGTGTGTCATCCAATGCTTGTAACACATCTTTAGGCTCTATTTGTGAGATAAAGCATGTGAACATAGCTTCTTGTTGAGTTCGGATCTTGTTTTGACACCTTCTCTTATATCTCCAATGACAAGTTCGGTGGATGGTCTTTCGGCCATCTTACATCGAGGTTGAAGTAAGTTAGTTGGATTGATCGTCTAGCTTGTTTGTGTTGCTTTGATCGACTCTCTCGCAATCACTTAGCCGCAAATTTTCCAAAGCATTTTATGAGACTCGGCTATCTCATCTTCATCTCGAGTTTATAATTCCGACTTGACCAAAGATAGGGACTCTTTTGTATGGTTGGATGATTCAAACTTATCGGTGACTCTTCAATGTCTTCTCCATTTACATTTGGCTCATCGAATACCACATGAATGGATTCTTCGCAACCATAGTCCTTTTGTTTAGTACTCTGTAGGCTTTCCTTTCGGTGAGTAGTATCCCAAGAAGATACCTTCATCGGCTTTAGCATCGAAAGCCTTTAGATTGTCTTTGCCATTGTTATGGATGAAGCATTTACATCCAAATATTCTAAAATATGCAACATTTGGTTTTCTTCAGTCCAAATCTCATAGGGAGTCTTTGTCAATGTCATTTTATCATACATCTGTTTTGAGTGTAGCAAGTTGTGTTGATTGCTTGACCCCAAAATCTTTTTTGGTAATCCTTGACTAACATGGTCCTTTCGCTTCTTTGAGAGTTCTATTCCTTCTTTCGCAACTCCATTCTCTTTGTGGAGTCCTTGCTGCAGATAATTCATGACCAATGCCATTTTCAATACAATCGAGTTATTATCCCATTGACAAACTTTGTTCCTCTGTCCGATCTTATTTTGATAATGGTTTGGCTCTTCTCATTTTGAATCCTCTTCATCAATTTGTGGTAGTTTCGTAGAGTTTCTTTCTTCTTACACATGAATATTGTCCATGTATATCTTGAGTAGTCATCTACTACCACCAAGGTATATTTCTTCCCACTTATGCTAGCAGGTTCCCTTTGGGCCAAATAGATCCATATGTAGTAGGTGCAATATCCTTGTTGAAGTAGGCGTGTCTTTTCTTTGAATGATGATTTGATTTGTTTTCCCTTCTGACATGCGTCACATATACTTTCCTTCTTGTATAAAGAGTCTGGAAGTCCTTCCACAAGATTACTTCTTGCAAGCTTGTTAATCGTTTTGAAATTCGGGTGACTCGGCTTTTTGTGCCACGACCAACTTGATTCAATTTGTGCTCTTTGCTAATAGACAGTCTTTGGGTGTAGCGGTTGACCAATCTACTACATACATGTTCTTTTATCGCATCCTTGCAAAACAACTTCATTCGATTCAAAAGTATCCTTGATTTGGCATATACCCATGTTAAATCCAACATTATAGCCCTTGTCACGAGTTGGTGATGCTTAGCAAGTTGAAGTTGAGTCCTTCAACATATGCAACATCCGTGATTTCTAATCCGTTCCTCTTGATGGATCCAATGCCTCTTATTTCACCTGGAGCTTCATTTCCTCCAAATATGACTTTTTCTCCTTTAACTTCCTTGAATTTTGATAGATTTTTCTTGTTTCTGTCATATGTCCGGGAATGACCACTATCCATGTACCAGGTTCCTTCATTTGTTCTTGAACTCGCAATCAAGGAAATTAAGTTTTAGGTACCCATACTTGTGCGGGTCCTGAGGGGTTAGAGTTGTAAGATGATCCAACCAACTTATAGCCAAATGATTTGACTCTAAGGGGTTGCCATCTATCGAGTGCCATAATCATAATTAATCTTGGCAAATTGCTTGGAGATTTTAGGTTCATACAAGCTGTCTCTTTTGTCGTATGCTGTGTATGTGTTTTAGCAATCGCCTTCTTTGGGTAATTGTGGTGTCTCCGAGTGTAGTGCCTAGGTGCATATGTGTCTTTGATGAAAGCTCTTATACTTTTGGAATGGCCTTTCTTTGAGTTCTAGGCCTTTGCCATTTGGGCTTATATTCCATAAGTCTATTACGATAGTTCACATTATTCCAATCGGCTTGGCTTGGATATTTTCTACCATTCCCATCATATGTATTTCTTTTATAGATTTTTAAGGGTTTTTGGTAGCTCTGTTTCTTCTTTTGAGTATTTTCTGTTTGGAGTTCTTTGAGGAACTCGATGAATCGTTTCTCGGCTATCCTTTCAAAGCCGCACTCAATGGCTATTTTCCTTTTCCTTTATAACCAATGCCAGTTTGCTTGTAATTGTGCTTTGGGGTGAATGTGTGTGCACCCTTTGGAGTTTTGGATTTTTTAGACTCTTCATTGCTTGAAGATCCTTTTTCCAAAATTACTTTCAGAGTTTGACATAGCACAGAGGAATTAAATACTAAGCCTGTCTTGTTTCCACATTCTCTTTGACTCATAATAAGATCATCCAATGATTTAGATGCCTTAGTGAATGAGGCAATCACATTTTTGAGGTCATTCTCCCTCTTTTCTATGGCAGCTATTTCTCGCTTATTAGCTTGGCATTTTCGGCCTTTAAACTTTCATTCTCATCAGCTATTTGACTTAGAGTACTCAACTCCTTAGTCAGCTGTGAGATTTGGCTCTTGAGTAGGTTGTTTTCCTCATTTAGTAGTGTGTGTGAGGATTTAATGTGTTCAAAATCTTTCATCATTTTGCCTAATAAATCATAAAGATCAGTGGGTGATGAAGTGTTTGTGTCACAGTCACTATCACTAGAATCGAGTTTGATGAGTTGGAGTGTACCGATCTTCTTGGTCGGAGTTGATCTTGTTCCTTGGCCATCAAACGGATCGGGGCTTCTTCTTGAGTCACTTGAGTAGTCGCTTCACTACTCTCTAACTCAGCTATGTCTTTTGACTTGTTTGTCTCAGTGATCTCTGACCAACATTGCCTTTTTCTTTTCTTGTCTCCTTTCTCTCGAAGACCTTTCTTTCTTCTTCATTCTGTATTTGTTGACTACGAGGATATGGGCGATCAATGGCATAGTGACCTGGTTGCCTACAGTTCAGCATAGATATTCAACCTTTTGATCACTCTTTCCATTCTTGGATTGTCGATCCTTTGATATTGACTTTTTGATGATCTGTTCTTTTGGTTGGCCTATCTTCTCTTGACTTGGAAAGGGCTGAGTGTCTTCTGGAGGATTCACCCTTGCCTTTCTTGTAGTTCTTATTGAAGAACTTGTTGAACCTTTTAACCATCAGGGCTATTTCTTCTGGATCAATGACTTCTTTGACCTCAGCTCTCTTCCCATCTTTAACAATTAGAACAACTGTTTTGGGTACAGTTGTCTCTTCCTGGTCTTTTCTTCTCAGCTCAAACTCGTAGGCTTTGAGGTCTGAGAATAGTTCATGGTTGGAAGTCTTTGATAGGTCCATGGAATGTCTCAGTGCCATGACCTTCATTTCCCATTCAGCTGGGAGACTTTTTAGGATCTTCATACACATTTCCTTCTGTGTATATTTCTTTCCAAGTGAGATAGCTCGTTGGTGATTTACGTGAACCGAGCATCCAGTTGATCCAAGTTTTCTCCTGCAATCATTTTGAAATTCTCAAACTTTTGTATAGCCACGATAATTTATTTTCTTTGATTTGCTCGAGCCTTCACAAATCAATGTTAGTTTGTCCTGATTTCTTTAGCCGTTTTGCATGATTTGACTTTATTGAACATGGCTTTGTCAAGGTTTTGTAAAGGATGTCCTTGGCTACATTGTCCAGGTTGTATCTTTTTTTGTCATCATTTGTCCATTCAGTTTTTGGTTTTTCAACCATATATTTGGTCTAGGGCAACATCCTCGTCACATTAATTGCGAGCTCTTCTTACAGTGTGTTCACTTTTAAGATTTGCAGTGGCCCATCCTCTATCACTATCCACATCGATCATGTAATCTTTGATAGATGAGCACGCATACGAATTTTCCAATCATCAAATTCTTCAATTGTGAACATAGGGATGCGTGTCAAATTTGCTTCCATTATAATAAATTTTAATGATAAAAGGAGTTTTGAAAATTTAAGTACTAAAGCAGACTTTGAAAAGTTTGGAGATCTAGTTCAAGAACGGTGCGGAAGGCTCAATGAACCAACCTCTCGATACCACTTGTAGGTCCCAAGGGGTGTGAGTGTAAGGTTTAGAAGGGGGTTGAATAAACCTTACCAAATTTTTCGATTTAGTCCTTTTAAAGGTTCGAGTTGATACTACGGTTGTGTCCTAGGTGGATGACCAATTTAGTTAATCGGAGAATTAGTCACTCACGGACTCGGATCGAGTTTGTTGATAGAATAACTCAGTTGTTAAGATCGAATTAGCTCAACTGTGGTTTGTTTTCAGCGGAAGACTTAACACCCTTAAGTTTGGTTTAGTAGAGATTTAAAGCTTGATTTAGTACTTGATCACACAGCTGACTTGATCCTTTGGGACTCAGTCTAGACGCCTTGATCACTCGGTGGCTTCTCGTAAACGACTCGGCTTCTTCACAGGGCAATCGCTTTGCTACTACATGACCCACTTGCCCAAGCTCTTTGGATTTGATCACGAAGCCCTCCAAAAGATCAAGACTTGGTTCAACCTTGAACCTTCCTACAATCCTTCGTGGAATGTAGACCCCTTGATTCTTGATAATTTCCTCTTCAACTGATTGAAGTTATCTTTCCTTCACAGGTGAGTGTTGGATTGATGTTCTTCATAGTGTAGGCTTGAGGATTGAGCGTTTAATAACTTGAGAATATTTCAGGTTACAAAATGTTTCTTTTTTACTTGTATGGTCAAGGTAACCTATGTAACCTGCGTCACCTTTTCTTAGAGTTATTCCTCAGCCTTTTATAGTGATCTTTCAAAAATCTGCCCGTTGAAGAGATAGGCTTATTTTTGAAAGTCACTTGTGGTTGTTGGCTTGTCTTGTTGTAGTCCTTGGAATTGCCATTTCCTCGTATGAATTGTTCTTGACTTTTCGAGTTCGACACGTGTGTAGTGCTTCCCATTGGTTTATTCCTTTTGCACGCTGGGATCGAGCACTTCGAGAAAGGTAGCATGGAGATATTACTTGTTTAAGTAATTCTCTTGATTTCGTGCAACGGATCTTTTTGATTATCTCGACTTGATTGCATTTCCTTGTTTTCCCAAGGTGACTTAGAGATGACTTCCAATCATTGGATAACTCTTGTCACTTCAACTTTGAGACTTAGCTTTTCTTGAGTTGACTTAGTGATACTCCACTCACCGCATCTCAATTGCTCCTTGATCGAGTTCCCATCTTCTCTTCTTTGCCATACTCATTTGTCTTGCGGTGAGTCTTCCTTCTAGTCTCCAGTTGTCTTCTTGCATGTTTAGGCATAGTGACTTAACTCGGCTTGACCAGCCCTATTTATTACAATGCAGTTTACAACAAAAATTGGGGTGCCAACTTCCTATTCTAAGTTTTACATGGCATTCATCAAAATCTAAACAATAAATTTCCCAACACTACATAAGTAATTCAACAAGCAAGTTCACCATACACATCCATGCTATTGTTGTCAAGTTTGATTTTGTCAGATTCGACGCCAACCGCCGGCGGAAGTGGGAAAATGGACATTTGGTTGGAGCGCTTCGGTTTTCATTTACTATATGTTTTCGGTGTATGTGTGTGCAAATGAGTGTGTGTTAGTGTGTGTATTTGTGTGTGCGTGTGATGTAATTATATGTTTATATATGTGTATATGTGTTGTGTATGATCATATATATATATAAGTGTGTTCTATGTGTATAAATATATATTTATGTGTTGTGTGTGTGTGTGTCTGATTATGTACATATATATATATATATATTTGTGTATGTTCAGTGTGTGCATGTTTTGTGTCTGTATGTGTGGTGTTGTGTGTGTGTAGAGATTTGTGTGTGTAGGTGTGTGCGTGTGTGAGTGAGATTAACAGATGGGAAGGGGATTGTGTTAGGGACTTATTTTTGAAAATTTGACACGAAGTTTGGTTCATTTGTAAATTTTTAAATTTTCAGTGTAACACATTTAAATTTATTAAGTCCTATTCCCATATCAATGTTTCTGGATTTTTCAATTTGTCCCAAACAAGTTTCAATTCAGTCCAGATTTCAATTTAAAATTTTTAGATTTTCTAATTAACCCCTATAACGTATTTAGACTTTCTGGATTTTTTTTAATTTGACCCTACAAGTTTTCAGTTTAGTCCAAAAACTAAAATTTACTTTTAACTTGTTTCAATTAGACCTCCAAACTTATATTTATAGTAAATTTTTAAATATTAAAAAACCCTAGGCTATTTTATAAATATAATCATTTCATTTAGAAGTTACTACCTAATCTTTAGCCCTAAATCATGTTAAATTTATATTGTAGGTGAGGAAGAACCGTACAATTAGGACTTCTACATTCGAGCAACTTTTGCATCTATTTTTAATTTGCTGACTGAGGTAGGAATTCTTATCACATCTTATTTATATAATTAATTGTCATTGTTAAATGTTTAAACTGTTCAATTGTGTGAATTACGCATTTTCAATGGTTAAATGATATGAATAATTGTGTTTATTATATGTTTTCGATGTATTACATTATATGCATAATTATGTGAATTATATGCTTTTAATGTGCTATACGATGTGATTATTTTTTAAGAATTACATATTTTTCATTACAATGTGTGATATATATATATATATATATTTATGCAATGGGAAATGAAAATTTTCGGCTTCGTGCCATAGGAAAGGAAATATGGCATTCATGCCATGGGAAAGGAAAATTTTTGGCTTCATGTCACGGGAAAGGAAAATATGGCATTCGTGCCACGGGAAAGAAAAATTTTGGCCACGTGCCACAGGAAAGGAAAATTTTTGGCAACGTGCCACGGAAAATAAAAATATAGCATTCATGCTACGGGAAAGGAAAATATTTGGCCACGTGCCACGGGAAAGAAAAAATATGACATGTGTGCCTACGGGAAAGGTTATGTGCTATCTGGCTTTTGCCAACGAGAAAGGTTATATGTTATTTGGTTATGCCAATAGGAAATGATATGTGTTAATTTATGTAATTTTGCACTATTCATATTTAGCTTGGACAATCTTCATCGCTACTGAGTATGTGAATACTCACGCCTAAATTAAAACTCTTTTCAGATTATGTGGAGCTGGAAATGTAGGGAAATAGCTGGAGATTTCATTTTTTTTAATTATTTCAAATTCAAGAACATTGAATTAGTTTCAAATT
This sequence comes from Rehmannia glutinosa, assembly GCA_016081115.2. Classification (NCBI taxonomy): domain Eukaryota; kingdom Viridiplantae; phylum Streptophyta; class Magnoliopsida; order Lamiales; family Orobanchaceae; genus Rehmannia; species Rehmannia glutinosa. Next base: position 67,991,815 of record CM071932.1, read on the forward strand.
TCGAACATTTATGATGTCCTATCTTTTAGTTTGTTTCAAAATATTTTGAATGGATTTTTAATTTTGTCAAATACTCTATAATTATTTCTTAAGACTTAAGGTTTTCTCATTATCGCTCTAATTTTAGTAAATACTTTAGAATGTCTCTTGCAAGACATAAAGTATTCTCACTATCTCTTCCGCTAAGCTGTTCCTTTATCTATTTCTTTAAAAAAAATAATATGCATTTTCTTAAAATTTTATTAACGCTAAAAATGCACTTCGAAATGTTGCAGAATCATTTTATACGAGGAAGGGTCAACATCACAATGTTGCAGGCCAAGAAAAGACAAGCCAACGAACAAGAAAGTGTCATTAAAGGCTGATGAAGCATTTGAGAAGTTATGAAATATACGAACGAAGCAATCTTACAAGCAAGCAAAACCTGCAAACATTCTCAAAGCTTATCAAGAAATTCCTCAAGCCTAAAACTCGAAGGAACTCGATCCAACACACAGTGAAGGAATGAATACTTCAACCAATTGAAGAGGAAAAGTTTTAAAGAACAATAGGGCTCTACTCTCTGAGATTGAAAGAGCTGTAGTAACGTTCAAGGTCAAACCAGAAGTTTCAAGATTGTTGGAAGGTTGTGTGATCAATTCCAAAGGCTTGAAGGGAGCTGAAGTAGCAATGCAGCTGTTTTGTGAAGAAGCTGAGTCGCAGGAGAAGTCAGTTGTGCGATCAAGGCTGTCTCTAGACTGAAGAACTACTTTGTAACCTGATCTGTTACTTAGTGGATTTCTCTAGGAGCTGGAGAAGAGTGGATTAGAGGAATTACCTCATCCTCGAACTACTATAAAGTTTGCTTGTGCCATTTACTTTCAGCAACTTACTTTCTTGCGTATTTTTATATCTGCTGATAAGTTAAATTGCAATCCTACTGATAATAACAAGTGCTAAAAACAAGTGTTAAAACATGCTAAATATCTGAAAATATTTTCGAATGTTTGAGATGCTCCTTCATGTTTTTTGATGCAATAAGAATATCATTAATATACACGGAAATGAAACTAAAATAATCATTGAAGAGATTATCCATCTTTTTTTGATATATTTGGGGTGCGTTAGCCAATCCCATAGGCATCACATTCTAAATATAGTGTCCTTGTGGTGTGGAGAAAGCTGTGAACTTCTTACTTTCTTCCTCCATCTTAATCTGGTAAAATCCAGACTTGCAATTAAACTTTGAGAATATATTGGCACCTTTAATATAGTTAACCAAATGTTCTGTGCTTGGGTGAGGAAATACACTTTCAGTTTTACTGTTACATTTAGCATGGTATCATGAAGCCAGAGAATTGGAGAGGTTGTTAGATGTTCTGTGATCCTCTTCGGTGAACTGTGTGCTCGGTGATCTCTTCTTCTCCGGTGAGATTTCTTCATCTCCGATTAGATCTCCGGTTCTCCGATGATTTTTTTTTTGTTCTACCATTGGTGAGTCTCTGCATTTTCTTGGCAATTCAATCTTTTGGATTTGTCTCTTCATTCGATTGTGGCTGCTATCATTCAACATTTTACTTCCTTGTCTATTCTACTAAATAGACTGGATTATCAATATTGGAGATTACAAGTTTTGTCAACAGTACGTGCGCATGGCTTTGAAAATTTTCTATTTGGTACTGAAAGTGCACCTGTCATGTACTCTGTTTCTGAATCATCTTCTTCCTCAACCTTAAATCCTAATTATATTGTGTGGATACGTAGAGATCAATTCTTATTGAGTTGGATGGTTGCCTCAATCAGTGAATCCATGCTAGGGCATGTTACACGTTGCACTAAATCTCATGATCTTTGGAATGCTCTTGAGAAGTTATTTCATACACTAAAGTTAGAGCACTGCATTTGCGTTTGATGTTACAAACTCCGAAGAAAGGCAATATGACAATTGATGAATACATATTAAACATGAAGGGATTTGCTTATGGTTTAAATTCAATTGGACAAAGCATCACTGATCCTGAGCTAGCTCTTTATGTCCTTGGTGGACTTGGATCTGATTGTGAGGCTGTGGTGGTCAATCTTACATCATGTGCTGAAGATATTTCTCTAGCAGAACTTCAGTTTGTTTTACAAACACATGAGATAAGAATTCAGAGTAACATTACATCTACACCTGTAGCTTTCAATGCTACTACTCCGTCTTAGCAATCAAATTCTATTACTTCTAATCAAACTACTGCTTATGTTGCCGACTCTCATTTGCCTAACAGAGGTAGAGGTAGACATTTCAGAGGTCATGGTGGTCGTTTCTGGCGCGGGGGGCCGTGGTACTACGTGTTAGCTATGTGGTAGAGTAGGCCATGTAGCACTTAAATGCTATAAACGTTTTCATATTAGTTTTCAAGGCAACACTCAGGTTCCAATGGAGAAAATTCAAGTGCAATTTCCACTGGTGCACCTCAAGCTTATATTGCTGCTATTGCAAATTCTTTTACTCCTAGAGACTCACATTGGTATTTTGATAGTGGTGCTACCAATCATATCACCACTGATCTTGAGAATCTGAGCATCAAGTCTGATTATCAAGGAACTGAAAAACTTGTTGTGGGTAATGGTTCTTCCTTGTCTATTTCACATATTGGTTCTACAATTCTCCCATCACATGCTGCTAATAAATCATTATTGCTCAACAATATCCTCTATGTTCCCTCTATCACTAATAATCTGGTCAGTATCTCTTAATTCACTAAAGACAACAATGTTTTAATTGAGTTCTACCATGATTATTGCCTTGTCAAGGACAAGCTTACCAGGAAGGTGTTATTGGAAGGAGTGCTTAGTCAAGGGATTTATCAGCTGGATCTTACATCTCTACTCAATACCCCACCATACTCTCAGAATCGGAGGCTCTCTCCTTCTCAGAAATCTTGTGTTGTTGCTTACAAGTATTTGAATAAAGATGTAATGCTTTGGCATAAAAAGTTAGGACATGCTTGTACCTCTGTGTTGTTCACAGTGCTTTACATGTTCCTTTTCAAAATAAGAATGCTAAATTTTGTCGTGCTTGTGAGTTCCCAAATAAAATCAAATGCACTTTGCCAATCAACCTACCAAAACACACATCCTTTTCAGTTGGTATATTCAGATGTTTGGGGACCTTCACATGTTGTTTATGTGGATGGATACAAATATTATTTGTATTTGTGGATGATTTTACAAGATCTTCTTGGATTTTTTCTCTTAAAGTGAAGTATGAGGCTAAGACTTGATTTCTACAGCTCAATACCTTTGTGGAGAGGCAATTTAATTTTTCTGTTAAGTGCCTTCAAACAGATTGGGGTGGAGAATATAGGGATCTACAGCCTATTCTTGACAACTTGGGTATAAAATTTTAGCACCCTTGCCCACACACACATCCTCAGAATGGAAGAGTTGAGAGGAAACATCTCCACATAGCAGAAATAGGACTTACCCTGTTGTCACAAGATTCTTTACCTTTGAAGTTTTTGTGGGATGCATTTCAAATCATTTTATACCATCAACAGGTTGCCAAGTCGATTTTGAGAATAAAAGTCCCCTTGGTCTTTATTTGGTACTCAACCTGATTATCTCTTCTTGAGGTGTTTGGATGTGCATGTTATCCTTTCTTGAGGCCTTACAATGACAACAAGTTTCAATTTCGATCATCCAAGTGTCTATTTCTTGCTTATAGTCCTTCTCATAAAGGTTATAGATGCTTAAGTGTTGATGGTAGGATGTTTATTGGCAGAACGGTTGACTTCAATGAGCATGGGTATCCATATGGAAGTCTTTTTCCAGCTCCTACACTCCCACATTATCCCACAGTCAGGCCCCCCATTTCCTTGCTTGTGTTACCTGTGCCTTGTTCTACAATTCAGACTTCCAGTACAACTCCCTTGTCTCCAGATGGCATCAATTTCTAGGTGGTTCTACCCCCAATTTCCCTAATTTCATCACCTAGTTCTCCTGCATCTGGCCTCTCTTCTCCTCAATAGCAGCCTCCTGCTGTTCCTGCTTCCATACTACTTCAGCTCTCCCTATGGTCACAAGATTCAGAACAGTTCATCTCAAGCCAAAGGTTTATACACCTACATTATGTCCCTCAGAGCCCACTTCAGTTTCACAAGCATTGCAAGATCCTCAATGGAAGTTAGCTATGCAGGAGGAATTTGATGCTTTGCAAGCCAAACACACATGGATATTGGTCCCCTACTCCTCAGACATGCATGTAATTGACAACAAACGGGTGTTTAGAGTTAAGCACAAAGCTGATGGTACAATTGACAGATACAAGACAAGAGTTGTTTCCAAGGGCTTTCAACAAAATGCTGGGGTGGATTATTCCAAAACCTTTTCTCCTGTGGTTAAACCTTGCACCATAAGATTAATTTTTTCTTTTGTTGCCACTTACAATTGGAGAATTCAGCAGATTGACATTAACAATGCCTTTCTCAATGGAAAATTGAAGGAAACAATGTACATGTCATAGCCTGAGGGCTTTATTGACAACAGGTATCCCCTTGCTGTTTGCAAGCTTCAAAAATCCTTATATGGACTTAAACAAACCCCTAGAGCATGGTTTGAAACTCTAAAGTTGTTTCTTGGTTTCTTGGCGCTTACGAGATCAGTGACTGACTCATCTTTATTCTTCAAAAGGGAAAACGGAGCCTTGTTGCTAATCCTTGACATTCTCCTTACTGGTGATGATTCAAATACTGTCAGTAAGGTCATCAATTTACTGGGAGAAAAGTTTGCTCTTAAAACTCTGGGAGAAGTGAACTACTTTCTTGGCTTGGAGGCTACCAGAACATCCCATGGCTCCATTGTTCTACACATGAATTATTTAATTATTCTCTTTCGATAGTGTTCTGACTTGAGCATCGGAGAGGGTACGACGAAGCAAGCCTCCGGCCCCCCTTTTTGTGCAGGTCAACGAAAGAGTTTAGTCAGAGTATGAATCCGGAGGAGCGGAGTAATTTTTGGGATCGACCAATTGGCGCCATCTGTGGGAAATCCTTTAAGGTGAGATGTGAGCAAACCATTCAAGGACAACCTTCTCGTTTGAAGACATATTAGCGGATGCGATAAATTAATTTATAGTTTAGGAAGATGGTATTTGAAAGGGTTTGCACAAAATATTGATCTATTATTTTTACGGATTTTGAATATTTCGTTTGATTCTGTGTTTGTGTTAATATGCCGTCCTAAAAACTATTTTGTCATTTTTTGAATTTGGATTAATTGATGTCCTCTGGTTGGCTTGAGCTTTCATTTGCTTTAATAAGTATGAAATCAAGAGCAAAAAGTTTATTATTATATGATTTTAAGTGCTTTGGATTTTGTTTCCTAGAATTCGATGTTACATTGTTTGAGAAAAGGGGAAAGGTTAGGCCTTGTATGGTTATGTTTACATGGACCACTTCTAGTTTCTAGTGTTGGAAATTAAATTTTGAGAAATTATTGGTTTTCGTGTGAAAATTGAAAATATGTTTGGATAAGTTAATAAAAATGAGTTTTATGTAGGTTTAGAAATGAGATTGTGTTTGGTTGAATAGTTTTGAAGTATTATTTTATGTATATAATAATTTGAAAAGTTGATAGTAGTTGAATATTTTAATTGAATATATAATATGATGAAAAGATGAATATAGTGATTGATGAGTGATGTGAGATAGTGTATAGGGTTGGGAATTGAAATTATAGGTTTGAGTTATAGTTTTATGTGAAAAATGTAATGTGAAAATGATGATTTACATTGGAAAATTTATAAACAAACATGATTTCAGTTTTATAAATAGTTGGAAATTGGAAATTGGTTGTTAGAAACATAAACAAACTATGCCTTAGTTTCCTCACTTTCAATCTCCAAAGCCCATGATGTGAATACTGCCCTATGTGAAATTCATTCAAGAAACTCAAGAAAACCCATTTTGGTTAATTCTCTGGCCACCAAAAAAAAAAAAGGGAAAAAAGTATCAAACAAAGTGATAAGATGTCATGGTGATGATCCTTAGTGATCACTAATCTCGTGAAGTCATGGGCGTCAAAGTCAATGTTTAATTGAAAAGGTGATTGACTATTTTATGCTTTGAGCTGAGATGTGTGTCAATGGTGAAGAAGAGTTGTGAAGGAGCATGTCAAGTATTTGATATTTTGCCTAAGAGGGGGGAAAATAGCCTATGGTTCCATGACAAGATCATATCAGATTAGCCCGTGGTTCTTTGGAACTCGTGCATCATTGAATGATGAAGGCACTAAAACGAAAATGAGTTTTCTACCCTTATTTACACGACTATTTACACGTTAATTTATGCATCGAAATAAATTCCTTAATCAATGCTTTCGATTGCGAGAATGTAAGGAAAAAAAAAGCGAGTTGCTTAAAGAATCTGCGCATGTGAGCATGTGTAACTCGAGACTTCGGTGTGAGTCTTTGTTTATGGATAAAACTATATCATAATTCATCATACTTGGCGTTATTCATTTTGTCTGTATTGATGGTTTGTGTTCTAGTGTACATGGTATTAAGTGGGTTTGCCCAATTTGCAATAACAAGGAGATTTCGAAATGACGCAATCATCAGATTAAAAGATAAATATATCCAATATTAGTGAATGACGAAATTTTTTGGCCTATCTAGTTTAGTTAATTGACTTGGATTTCACGCATAAATATAATTACCTATTTGCTCAAATGCTTGAAGAATGTGAAAAGGTATTCCATTCACTTCCGGAGGGAAAACACAGGAGTTTGAAAACAAATTGAGAGATAAATAAGGATCAGAAGATGAGATGGGGATCTGAAAGATGATGATGAAAGATCAACCCTTGGTTTCGATCATCAGAGTTGAACAAATACAGAGGATCATGTGGCTTAGCAATGCAGAGGATAATATGGCTTGGCCTTCAACAAATACAATCCAGCTCATCAAGAAAATATTCCATTCTATCCTAAATTCTGTTATATTTTGCAGGCTCCTTAATCAGTGAAACCAATGTAACAGTGCCACGTTTTTCATCTAGATTGTTCTAGGCTTCTATATATGGCATCATATTGTGTACCTTTGTACTCACTGAATACTACTGAATACAAAAACATATTCCCTGCAAATTGTTCCTTGTTTGTTTCTTCATTATGTGCTTGATAGAATTCTATCATGGTATCAGAGCTCCAGGTTAAATCCTGGACTCTGACCCATTTCAAATATATCTCTTTTTTGTTCACCTATTTTCATTCACAATGGCCGGTCAGCAAGAAGGAGGAGTTGTTGTTCAGCAAGATCAAAATCAGCTGGTCTACCTTCAAAGCCAACTTGTCACCACTAAATTAAATGAAGTTAACTTTTTAGTATGGAAACAACAGATTCTTGCAGCCATCAATGGATATGGCCTTGAAGGTTATTTGACTGGTGAAAATCCATCACCACAACAGAAGACCACTGAAGGAGAACTTAATCCAGCTTATAGCTTATGGAAGAGGCAGGATCAGTTGATAGCTTCCTGGCTTCTCTCCTCACTCTCAGAAGGAATCCTTATTACCACAGTTGGGTACACTACCTCTAAAGAAATCTGGGATGCTGTTAGGGAAGGTTTTGCTAGCCAATCCCGTGCTAAAATAATGCAGTACAGACTTCAGTTACAGAATTTAAAGAAAGGTTCCACTCCCATGAGGGATTATCTCAACAGAGCTAAGGCTTGCTGTGACATGCTTGCCACCATTGGGCACAAAATATCCGAACAAGAGCAAATCATGTATATTCTTACTGGTTTAAATTCTGATTATAATGCAGTAGTTGTCTCTGTTAATTCTAGACTTGAACCATATACTTTGATTGAAGTTCATGCCCTGCTACTGAGTTTTGAGTCAAGGCTTGAGAGCCTTGAGAACTCTGGTTCTGGTATTGGCACTGAAGGGTCTTCACCAAGTGTGAATATTGCAACCCATGAACCCAACTCCAAGAGGAATGGCTTTGTTCAAGGCAGCAGGGGTCGAGGCAACCAATCTTTTAATCGAATGAGAGGAGGCAGAACAGGATTTTTTAGAGGAAGGGGTGGAAGAACTAACTCCAACTGGAGGCCTAGGTGTCAAATTTGTTTCATCCTTGGGCACACTGCTGCAAAGTGTTACCATAGAGGAAATTTCAGTTTTGTTCCACAGACCACTAATGACACTAATATGGCACACAATGCTCACCTTACTCCCAAATATGGCACCCCTGCAGCACATGTTGCCAGCACCTCTCAGGATTCAAATGCAGATACATGTTGGATTCCTGATTCCGGAGCCACACACCATCTTACTCATGATTTTGGCAATCTTCACCTAGCCCAGGAATATCAAGGGATGGACAGAGTTCATATAGGGAATGGTTCAGGTTTGCATATTTCTTCTACTGGTACTTCTATAGTCAAGCCATCCTTTTCTCCTCATAAACCTGCTTTTATTCTTCAAAATCTTTTTCATGTTCCAGATATTACTAAAAATCTTTTAAGTGTTTCTCGTTTTGCCCAGGATAATCATGTTTATTTTGAGTTTCATCCCTTCTTTTGTTTGGTGAAGGATCAGCAGACTGGAATGGTACTTCTCAAGGGGACTGTTGAAAATGGCTTGTACAAGTTTCATCTCTCCACTTCATCACCTCTCACTCATTCTCCCACCAGCCACTCCATCTCAGCCAATCATGTCCAGTTCAACAACAATACTAGTGATTTAGCTCTTTGGCATTCTAGACTAGGGCATACTCCTATTGACATTGTATTGAAAGTGCTTCAAAGTTGTAATATCAATCCTACTGGGAATAAAATTTTACCTGTTTGCCCTTCTTGTTCCAAAGCTAAGAGTCATGTTCAACCATTTTTTCATTCTACAACACAACATTCTGAATTACTTGAGCTAGTTCATACAGATCTTTGGGGGCCTGCTCCTCTGAAATCCACAAATGGTTATGCCTATTATATTAGTTTCATAGATCATGCATCTAGATATACCTGGATATACCTGTTAAAGAATAAATCAGACACATCTCAAGCTTTTATCCATTTTAAAAATCTGGATGAAAATCAAAGTAATAAGAAAATCAAAGCCATTCAATCAGATGGTGGGACTGAATACAAACCTCTTCTCAATTTGTTCACCCAACATGGCATTCTTCACAAAATCTCTTGCCCATACACCCCTCAACAAAACGGTCTTGCCGAACGCAAACACCGGCACATCATTGAAACTGCCCTTTCCCTATTGGCTCATTCCCATGTCCCTCAAAACTATTGGGATGATGTTGTTACCACTGCCGTTTTCCTCATAAACCGCATGCCTTCTAAGCTTCTCCAATACAAAAGCCCTTATGAAAAATTCACTGGTCATAAACCTGATTACAATATCCTCCGAACTTTTGGTTGTCTTTGCTACCCTCATTTACGACCATACAACAAACATAAACTTGAATTTCGAAGCACTCCAGGCACTTTTCTTGGTTACAGTCTCCAGTATAAAGGATACAAAGTCCTTCTCCCCAATAAAAAGGTCATCATCTCTAGAAATGTGATCTTTGATGAGTCTAAATTTCCATTTCAAACTGACCCTCAGCCTGTTTCTCAACATTATTTCCCTTCTCATTCCTTTTATCAGCCATCTCTTTTCATTCCTGTTACACAGCCTATCCTTCCAACTTCCTCCAATGGCCCTCCATCCTCAATCAATGAGTCTTCCTCCTCTATTTTTCCTGATCCTACTTCTCTATCTCAGTCATCCTCCTCTGCATCTTCTTCTCATCATACTCCTATTGAAATTCCTCCAAATACTCACATTCCTGGTGGCACATTGACTATAGATTTACCAATAGAATCTGATGGCATGCCTAACACTGACTCTGTTGATCCTGTTAATCCTCTTGATGTTGCAGGGACAGGTGCAGACCCTGGTCCTCATACTGACAACACACATCCCATGGTTACACGCTCCAAAGCTGGTATCTATAAACCCAAAACCTATGCGGCTGTTCTTCAAGCAAGCATTGAGCCTCGATCTCACCTCGAAGCTCTTGAAATACCTGAATGGAGGGATGCTATGCAGCGTGAATATAATGCTCTCATCAAAAATCGAACCTGGAGTTTGACTTCTTTCTCCAAGTTACCGCCTGATAAGAAGCCAATCAGTTGTAGATGGGTGTTTAAGTTGAAAAAGAATTCAGACGGCTCCATAGCCAAATATAAGGCTCGGCTTGTTGCAAGGGGTTTCACTCAGATGCCTGGACTTGATTACACTGAAACTTTCAGCCCTGTTATACGACCCTCTACCATCAGAATTGTGCTCTCTCTTGCTTTGTCTAATTCTTGGATTATCAGGCAATTGGATATTGATAATGCCTTCCTTAATGGGGACCTCGATACAGAACTTTACATGGAGCAAGTTCCAGGTTTTGAACATGTTAATGATCAAGGACAACCTCTAATTTGTAAGTTGCATAAATCCCTATATGGTCTCAAACAAGCTTCAAGAGCTTGGTCCTCCAAATTGAGCACGGTGTTACAGTCTTTTGGATTTTTTATGTCAAAGGCTGATAATTCCTTATTCATTAGACGCACAAGAAATCATTGCACCCTCATTCTTACTTATGTCGATGACATTATCATTACTGGTTCTTGTGCTAATATTATTCAGCAGGTGATTGATGATCTTCATGCCGTATTTTCTCTTAAAGATCTTGGAAAGTTGTCCTATTTTTTGGGAATTCAAGTGGATTATACAAATTCTGGTATCCTTCTGTCACAAACCAAGTACATTCAAGAATTGTTGGAGGGTGCTGGGATGCAAGGAGCTAAGGGTCTGTCTTCTCCTATGATAACACATCCAATTTTGTCTAAAAGCGAGGGACAACCAGTTACTGATGCTACTTTGTACAGAAAAATCGTTGGAAGTTTGCAATATGCAACAATGACAAGGCCGGACATTGCTTATAGTGTGAATAAGGTGAGCCAATATATGCAAAATCCTCTTGATAGCCATTGGAAGGCTGTCAAACGTGTACTACGGTATCTTGCTGGTACAATTGATCATGGTCTTCTTTTTACCAAAAATTCTATTCAAAGGGTCATTGCATTTGCTGATGCTGACTGGGGATCAGATTTAGATGATCGACGCTCTACATCCGGTTATTGTGTTTTTCTTGGAGGAAATTTGATATCATGGAGTGCTAAAAAGCAAGCTACCGTTTCGAGATCCAGCACTGAGTCCGAGTATCGGAGTATTGCCAGTACTACTTGTGACATACTTTGGTTACATTCGTTATTAGCTGAATTGGGGATTCAGGTTCATAAACCAACAACAATTTGGACAGATAATCTTGGAGCCGTTTCTCTTTCGGTCAATCCTGTTTTTCATTCACGTACTAAACATTTTGAATTAGACTTGCATTTTGTTAGGGAGAAAGTTAATGAAAAACTTATTTCGGTTCAGCATATCCCTGCTACTGATCAGGTCGCGGACATTCTAACCAAGCCTTTATCTGGTCAATTCTTCGTCCGACTTCGCAATAAGCTGAATGTGGTTTCAAAGTCGTCCTTCGAATTGAGGGGGACTGAAAGATGATGATGAAAGATCAACCCTTGGTTTCGATCATCAGAGTTGAACAAATACAGAGGATCATGTGGCTTAGCAATGCAGAGGATAATATGGCTTGGCCTTCAACAAATACAATCCAGCTCATCAAGAAAATATTCCATTCTATCCTAAATTCTGTTATATTTTGCAGGCTCCTTAATCAGTGAAACCAATGTAACAGTGCCACGTTTTTCATCTAGATTGTTCTAGGCTTCTATATATGGCATCATATTGTGTACCTTTGTACTCACTGAATACTACTGAATACAAAAACATATTCCCTGCAAATTGTTCCTTGTTTGTTTCTTCATTATGTGCTTGATAGAATTCTATCAGGATCACAGAAGAGGAAATTATAAGTTCAGGAGATGTGCACCGCTGAAGGATGCAAAGATTGATCTGACAGCGATGAGACAAACAAACTTCATCCATACAACATATGCTCCAAGCTTAAGATGAAATACAAGAACTTCCTGTCTTTTATTAACCTTTTGGATAAAGAATTGCTTTGAGACCAAATTACCATTTTATCGCCCAGGTATGGCTTGAATTGATATCCCCTTTTAAGATTGGTTTATGTCAAATATACTTTGCAGCCTGGTTTTCTTTATTGCATATCCGAATTATTTCGAATCTAGTATTAATACGAGATGGATGGTGATAGGTTAAGCTTTGAATGTCAAATCTACGATCTGATGCTCATAAGACGGTCTGAGTTGTTAATTTGATTGATTATTTTGATCCATGTTAATCCCTTTGCTCTCTATTTTACGGAAAAAATTTGGGTAAAGGTTGAAAAGATAAAAAACGGCTATGCACATAGACTTGCTCATATTTGTTGAGTTCTTTTCAGTTGAGGCCTTTAAGGGGAGAAGAAAATAGGATGTGTTTCATAGTGCCCAATTATCATTGAAGTCATTACCGCGCATGATAGCATCAGAGCATTGTTTTAATGATTCTTATATGTTAATGATCCTTGCAAATTGTTTCTGTTGGCACAAATATCTAGAGAATTCATGAATGTTTATGAAGTTACTTCTATTAGATTCCTTACTGATTTTTGATTTTTTATATCTAAAGCAACTTTTATTATGAGCAACTATTATGTATGGGCATCATGAATTTCTTAATTAATTTATTGATCATGAAACATAATCTTGAAGAGATTCCTATAACCGTTGAGTCTATTGATTGGATTCATTTTCTTGGCAAATTCATATTAAATGTGCGGCTATATTATATATGAGATCGTTAATCGAGTCGGAGTTTCTTGACACATTCCTGAAGCAAATGTCACTTATGAACTTAATTGTGATTGGAATTTCTTCAGTTCATTATGAGAATATACTATTTATGAGTTTATGGTGATGGATTGGATTTCTTTATAAATTTATAAACACGACCGACATTATAATCTTATGGATAATGAAGGATGGATTTCTTGAAGACCTTGCTGATTATGTACATGTCATCCTTTAGCACCATTTGGATTTCGTGGAGAGCGTATTAATTACAATTACATCATTTGTTAGCTTGATTATGGCCGGGATTTCTTGAATCTCATTTATGAGATTGTTGGATTTCTTTATATATTTATAATCATGATAGAGATTATATATAAGCTCATTGAATAATTCTTGGACTTCTTTATATGGGTATGGTCATATATCACATGTGCGTCTATGCATTTCTTGAAGAACTCGCCTGGTTTGAACGGCTTCGAAGCTGGGCCAGACGAGCCATTTCCTAGTTTGAATAGCTTCCGAGCTGGGCCAGATGAACTTATTTACGGGCGATGGAACTGTCCCGAACTCGTCTGGTTTGAACGGCTTCGAAGCTGGGCTAGACGAGCCATTTCCTGGTTTGAACAACTTCCGAGCTGGGCCAGATGAACTTATTTACGGGCGATGGAACTGTCCCGGACTCGTCTGGTTTGAACAGCTTCGAAGCTAGGCCAGACGAGCCATTTCTTGGTTTGAACAGCTTCCGAGCTGGGCCAGATGAATTTATTTATGGGCGATGGAACTTTGCTGAACTTGTCCGGTTTGAACGGCTTCGAAGCTGAGCCAGACGAGCCATTTCCTGGTTTGAACAGCTTTCGAGCTGGGCCAGATGAACTTTGATGGGCGACTGCCCCTGACAAGAAGTAATAAGCTCGAGCCGACCCTCAAACATTGATGGGCGGCTGCCCTTAACGAATTTGATGACATATGATTGTTTATTAAGTAACATTTCGATGTTAGGAACTTGAATCGAGATAAGTCATGATTCGACAAAGATGAGAATGACTCTACTCTTGTAGTTCATGATATTATAAACTACAAGAGTGGGGGGACTAATTGGTTAGTTTAGCCTGAACCAAAAATTGATATCTCCAAATTGTTGAATAAGACCTATTCACTTGCCAATTAGCCGTAGGCTATGGCTTGATTTATAACAACATATCGATTATACATTAATTTTTCTAGAGGGTTTATTGATTATGATTTAACATTAACCCATTGATGGATTGGATTTCTCGATAAATTAAGCATTATTAGTAGCTATTGTTTGTGAGTCATTTGATGATGCCTTGATTTGTTGACATATTTGGTGATTATATATAACTTAAATTATTTATTAGCCACATTACAACTTGAATTTCTTGAATAGTTCAATTATTGTGAGCACAATCTTTTATGAACTTGATTAGTACAAATTATTTATCAGTCTTCAGATTTGGGGGACTTGCCACAACGTGAAAACTGAGCTAGATGGTGATTTTGAACACTTATTAAAATATGCTATGAGAAACAATTCTGCACTTGCAATTCACTTTGTGAACAACAAGAGTGGGGGGACTAATTGATACGGCCAAAATTGGCCCTATTGAATTGGATCAATAGAATTTGTGCCTCAATATTAGAAATGGGCCCAAATACGATGGACTATATTAGGGCTCTACTTGGTAGAATCTTATATAAAGGGAGTATTATATCCTCTTCTCTTCTACATTACCTCTACACATGAATTATTTAATTATTCTCTTTCGATAGAGTTCTGACTTGAGCGTCGGAGAGGGTACGCCGGAGCAACCTTCCGGCCCCCCTTTTTGTGCAGGTTAACGAAGGAGTTCAGTCGGAGTATGAATTCGGAGGAGCGGAGTAGTTTGTGCGATCGACCAAATATATATAAATAAAATTAGCGTAGTTAATTTCTTTAAAAAAATTATATAATTGGCAGGAAAAATTGTCCGGCGGACCAATTTTTTCGATAGTCAGACCAATTTTTCCGGCAGGTCACTTCCGAAACCACCCTCTCCCCCACCTAAATTTTCCGGCAGCCCCTTGCCGGCAGCCAAAAAAATTTCCGTTCGTCGGAGAAATTTTCCGGCAGCCCAACCCTCCCCCCCAAAAAAGAAATCTGACGGTCCCCCAAACTTTTCCGACCACCCTCAAAAATTTTCTGGCGCAACTTTCGGTTATTACGCTATTATGCCGGAAAAATACACATACATAATACAAAACACTAAAGAAACAATATATATAAAATTTATAAAAAACAAAAAAAAAAAACAAATATAAGAGTTGAAAGGGAGGAACTTACCAGGAGGATGGAGAGGAAGGGATGAGGGGGGCTCCTTGTGGAGTGGGGAGGGGAGGCTGCCGAATTTGATTTAAGGGTGTGAAAACAGCACTGCCAACGCTATTTTATCATCAGGAAATTAAAAAAACAAAAAGAATTGTTCAAAGACAGAGATTTGACTGCGTTAGGAAATCGTAAAACAATGTATGAATATTATTTGTTTTAAATTTGTTTTTCAAATTTTTTATTACGGTATTTTGTTAAATTGGTTTTTAATTAACATTAGTTTGTTAAATTATCCCTATAATTGCTATAAATAAACTTATATATATTTATAGGATTTGGATCATGCAAGTCCACCTATTTGGTGTGAGTACGTGAGAACAAATCTCGATCCTTGGTTATTTTAATGGTCCTGATTTAATTGACTCTTTACCTATTTTAATTGTTTTAAAATTATATTAAGGGTAATGGTGTAATTTCAATCGCTCTTTTCACACCGAATCAAATCGTATCTTTTGTTGGAAGTGGTAAGTTCTGGATTTACAGGGTTTCATATCAATACATTTCCTCTCATGTTTCGTCTCTTCTACATAACCCACCACTTGAAGACTACATTCTGCAAAATTTTGGAGTGGTCGGTCGCAATCCTGTAGATATTTTTCTTCATATATTTCTTCCTTCATTTTCTTTTCTAATTCATTTTCTCATTTTGCTTTTACATTAGTTTTTTTTACTTCCAGATTTTAATGCAATCCCCAATTCTTGTTGGTCCTTTTTGTTGCAATTTACCCTCGATTTGCTGATTTCAGAGTTGGTCTCCTGTCAGACGGTCTAACGGATTCAATCCGTTAGACGGACCCCCAACAAACAATCCAGATTCTGATTCAATCCAATCCTTCAATCTTCTCACACCAGGCCACCATTCAGATCGAACAAATAAAGAAACAAAAAAATGGATGGAGGCCATTTCAATTTTCCCACAACGAGTGAATGGGTAGCAGCGAGACATCCGACTTGGTTCGTTGTAGCTGATAGATGGTCTGGTCATCAGAAGGATGGCTTGGTTTCCAAGATGGTTGGTTGACCGCGGACACGTGCCGCTCGCTGCTACTTGCCTTTCAGATTTTCGGCTGAAGGTTGGTCGGGGCGGGCTCGCAGTTGAATTGCCTCATCAATTCCTCTAATATTGTACAAAATTTAATCAGCGGTGTCTGCATATTTTCATCACTCTAATTGTTTGCAATGGAGTCATGGAGATGTTAATATTTGTGTGGAAAAATGCTATAAACTGTAGATCTATAGCATGTCTTGGATTTAGAAAGGGATCACCAAACCTGATAATCATTTGATTATCAGGCTTTTGTGTGGCTGGAGTAGTGGTGATTGTAATGAAAAGGAAAAAAAAAGGTTCTTAGGGTTTTTGGAGGATGAAGATGATGATTTAGGCTCACTTTTGGCGTAAAGTTAAAATTAATATTGTCTTAATTTTAGATTTGGTAATACTTTTTACTTCAATGTGTAATACATTTCAGATAAGGACCAATACTTTCTTAGAATAAAAATTAAAGTTTTCAAAGGACCAATACTTTTCAGAGGATGACTAATACTTTTTCGAGAAACTACTAATACTTTTCCGAGGGACAACTAATACATTTCAGGAGTATATTCAGGAGAAATACTAAAATACTCTTCAGGGAACTACTAATACATTTCAAAAGAACTGCTAATACTTTTTAGAAGGACGGCTAATACTTTTTAGAAGGATTGTTAATACATTGTGGGAGAAAAATTTAATTATATTCAGGGAAACTACTAAAATACTCTTCAGGGAACTACTAATACTTTTTCGAGGAACTACCAATACTTTTTTGAGGGACTGCTAATACATTTCTGGAGTATATTAAGGAGAAATACTAAAATACTCTTCAGGGAACTGCTAATACATTTCAGAAGAACTGCTAATACTTTTTAGAATGACGACTAATATTTTTCAGAAGAACTGTTAATACATTTCGGGAGAAAAATTTAATTATATTAAGAGAAACTATAAAATACTCTCCAGGGAACTACTAATACTTTTTCGAGGAACTACTAATACTTTTTTGAGGGACTGCTAATACATTTTGGGAGTTTATATTCAGGAGAAATACTAAAATACTCTTCAGGGAACTACTAATACATTTCAGAAGAACATCTAATACTTTTTAGAAGGATGACTAATACTTTTCAAAAGGACTGTTAATACCGGTTGTCCCTGAAAACTACTCAAACACCATTATTAATATTATGAAAATGCCACTGGTTCAGCGATTTAGATCCGTCTAACCGATCAGACCCGTTAGACGGTCTGACAGGAGTTTTTGCCCTGATTTCATCATAGGGTTTTCCGTTCAATGAAGTTCACCTGAATCTAGTGCTCTCAGAGCTTTTTTGGGTTTCCTCTCTCCTACAGAACCCACCTCTTGAGTACGTATTCATTTGCTTGTTCGAGTACAACGAAGAAGAATCTTTGAAGGTTCAATTTTTATTTTTATATTTATTTGTATTTATTTGACAATTTTTTCTGGCGATTTTAGTTATTTTTTGGTTTCGATATTTGATTCCACGGTTATGCGAGCATGTTCTAAGAAATGAATCAAACAATTTCTCACAAACAAATCCGAACAATTTCTCACAAACAATTGTTCAACATAGAAAGGCAGTTAATGGGTTGGGAGGTGGAATCGCTCAATATTCCATGTGTTTCTTGTTCGCCTTATTTTTAGCTTCACCACAAATATACGGTGTAGTTTATAGAATAAGGTAAGCAAGGTCGAATGCACAGAGACCAATAAATTAGTGTACTAAGTATTGAGATTGTAATAGTCTTATTTTTATCTAGACGATCAAAATTTTATTTGCTGGTTTGTACAACTAAGACAAGAATTTATCATAAAAAGACAAAGTAAGCGTTGATTGAAAGATCAAGAAGATGAATGGATTCTTGGGTTATGGGTTCAATTAATATCCCTCTTGTTATCTGATTAATCACAACCAAAGTTATTATTATTCTTCCCTATAAGACAATCACACAAGTATTTTACCCTCTCTTTCTCTCGAGATGTTTATAAAAATGTTGATTGGATTATCTATGCTGGCTTCTCTACTCAACATAAGATAACCAACTCCTAAAAGCACAAAAGATTATTATTCCTCACAAATATTTATTGACTTCTCAATCATGCAAATAATCATGTCAAGTACTCAAGATCAAGTATCAAAACTCATATCTCGAATTATGAGTCAATACATCAAAACAAGTTAAACCACTGGCCATTTGATAAAACAAGAAATAAAACAAAGTACTCGAATAGGGTTTGAAATAATAACTTCAATTGCAATTAAACATCATACAAAAGTTTCCATTAACCTAATCCCAAACCCCGGAATCACAAGGTGTTTAGCCGAACATGGGAAATAAACAATTCATAGAAAAATCATTCATGTTCATGTCTAACTAATCTAAAGTAAAAGATACAATGGAATTAGAAAACTCAGGGATGTCGATGATCTCTCGATCTATCTTCAATCATCAAGCGTGTGGTTGCGACCTCGATCAATCTCTCGAATTCTCTGGTAGAAGGTTTCTCTTTTCTCTGCTTTCTAGGGCAAATATCAGTGTCTTCTTGTTTGGGGCCGCCTCGTCTCTATTTATACTCTCGTTGTGTCAAAACCTAAGTTAAAATCGTCAAAACCTGACTTTCCCACACCGACGCACGGGCCATGCGCCCAAGCACGGGCTGCCCGTGCGTCAAGCCGTAGGAAATATCAATTTTCACGGCCCATGCATGACCCATGCGCCGACGCACGACCAGGTCATGTGTGATGCCGAACTAAATATCAATTTTTCTTTCAAACCATTCGTGGCCCACACACTGCCCTTGCTTATACGCATGGGTTGCCCGTGTGTGGTCAAATTCTGCTCCGATTCCATAGATTTTTTTCATGTCAACTCCTTACTTCTTGTACTCATTTTTTCACATATATTTTCACGATTCACAAGGATTCTAATAGTTGCAATGCTCCCAATTGCCACAAAAGTGTTACTAAAATAATGATTTTCCTACAAAACGAGCAAAGCGTAATATCTTTTCCACATATTGAGAACACGACCCATATTAGTAAGGTAATGCATATTTATCAACTCATTATAGCCAAAATCACGCCCAAAATATATGCAAAACTCACACTAAACAAACACCCAAACTTAAATTGTTGACAGTCCCGATCAACACTTTATAAACATGACAAAACACAAGTGGGAGAAATGAAAAGCAATCAAGAGCGACACATCAAAACTCATGTTATTTATCCATAAGCGTCAAACAATAAATCAACCAAGCCTCGAACATCTAACATAGAACACATGTCAATTAAAACCATGGCAAATGCTTTGAATCACTATTCTGATTGATCAAGTGTATGCTCTCCTCTCTAGTGTGTAAGTGACGTGTTTATGCTAAAATCATATCAATTTTGTAGAATTACCATAGGCTTGCAAATTGTCTCATATCTCCGCCACTAGAATGTATGCAATTTGTGAATCAAAAAGGAATTTTTCTTTTGGTTATAATGAAGGCTTTTTGGTTAGGGTAGGGAAATATAGGAAAAGTGACTCAAACTCAAGCGTAAAGACTGGTAAGCACCTCTTTCATTCGAATCAATCATCTTCATTTAAACCCAGTATGATACTCAAATCAACCATTGTTTTCATCAACTTTTCATACCCCTTTTTCCTATTCTTTTATAAAACTCAAAATTTCTTTCACTTTTCATCATATATTCCATCCTACAATTTCATTCAAAGCAAACCCATTTATAAAGTCGATTTCGTTTTCTATTTTTTTCGACTCTTTCATTTGTATTCATCCTTTTCTTTTTTCTTTTATTCCCATCAACCAACACTTGCACAATCATCTAAATTCAAGACAATATCTCATTCAACCTCATTTACTCCCCTTACTCAATGCTATACACTCAAGTCTAGGGTAACAGATATATAAAGTTAAGGCTTGAAATGTGGCTATCAAAAATCAGGCAACGGGCTCAAATTGGCTTACTAGGGACTTCAATATAATTAGGTAGGCAAAAGGCTTGAAAGGCTTAACAAAAATGGCCTTAAATTATTTTCACAAATCGCATACAACATGTGGCCTTGACAGAGATACCAGAGCAAGTTCTAGAATTCTAATCAACATAAATGACACACTCAAATCAACAAATAAGATTGCATAATATGAAGCAGTAAAGGCTCAAAAGCTCACAGGCTTGCAATATCGTAAATCAAAGCATAAAATCCATGTTCTCAATATCCACATGCTCCATATCATCCATTCTCATCATGATCAATTCGCACTCAACACCCAATTCAAAACATCACAAAATTTTCAAATAATCCCCCAAGTCGCAACGCACATCACAAAAACGGTTTACTCACTCCCTAAAAAACCTACTAAAGCAGTAAACTTGCGTCTAATGAAATGCAACCTAAATTCTGTACATGCAACTATATGAAATGCAAAACAATTCTCTCCACACTCTTCATATCAAAATAAACTATCTTTCTCCCCAAACTTGAATGAAATTATATCGCAAACAAAGAAAAAATATAATTTCAATAAAGAAAAGTGTGGAGATAACCTGACTTAATGAGAAGGCGGTGGTGGGTAGTGACCCAATGTCTACCCAACATTGTGGTCGCCTGATGAGTGATCTCTGTAGCATCCTCTTGCACTTCTTCCCGACATATCAACTCGCATAAACTCGTACTCCCTTTAAATGCATATATTAACTGCTTTGGGTCTTGGTCAAGAACCGTATTTGCATTGTTTAAATCTAGTAATGCATACTTGGGGTTTTCAAGAAAGGATTTGAGTCCTAGTGTCGGGATATACTGATATGGGTCACGCACGGGGGTTGTCCGTGCACGTATATACTACCAGTTCTCGTCTCGTTCTGGAATAGCTTTCTTACGATATCACGCACGAGCTGCCGTGCGTACACCCACGGGTTGTGCGTTCCTTGTCCTATTTTTGCTCCTCTTTAGCACCACGCATTGTTTGACCATGCATAGACACACAGTCTATGCGTGGTTCCGAACTTTCTTGCTTTTCCAGAATCTTCGGCCCCTCGTACTCGGTACCACTCCTTAGATGAATGGCACTACCTTGTTCCTTTGAGTTGGCTTCAGTTGTACTCGAAAACTGGCCCTTTTGATGTTGTCCACCAACGATCGTAGCTAATAGGCCAAATCTGGGTTTCAAGATTTTTCATTTGTGTACCCAAGGTGTTAGCCAATTGTGCGACATGTGCTTCAATTTTGTCCAGCTTAGCCTCATGTGTATTGAACCAGTTCGTTGTCTCACTTATAAATGAACTTGTTTGACTCATAACCGTAGCAAGAACGTCCTCCATGGATGGCTTTGCCTTGTAGAAATTCAAGTTGTTGAAATAATTGACTTCCTCCATCTGAGCGGGTACTCGTGCACTACCTGAAACCAACTCAAAGAAACATAACAAACAATGTAGGGGTAAAATTATATAAAATAAAAAGAAAGAAAAATATCTAAATTAAAAATAATTCTATTTATCACAATATTAATACTAAAAATTTCATAAGTTCCCCGGCAACGGCGCCAAAAAATTGTTTGCCTTATTTTTAGCTTCACCGCAAGTGTACGTTGTAGTTTATAGAATATGGTAAGAAAGGTTGAATCCACAGAGACCAATAAATTAGTGTACTAAGTATTGAGATTGTAATAGTCTTATTTTTATCTAGACAATCGAAATTTGATTTGCTGGTTTGTAAAACTAAGACAAGAATTTATCATAAAAAGATAAAGTAAGCGTTGATTGAAAGATCAAGGAGATGAATGGATTCAAGGGTTATGGTTTCAGTTAATATTCCTCTTGTTATCTGATTAATCACAACCAAAGTTATTATTATTCTTCCCTATAAGATAATCACACAAGTATTTTACCCACTCTCTCGAGATGTTTATAAAAACATTGATTGGATTATCTATGCTTGTATCTCTACTCAACATAAGATAACCAACTCCTAAAAGCACAAAAGATTATTAATCCTCACAAATATTTACAGACTTCTCAATCATGCAAATGTTCATGTCAAGTACTCAAGATCTAATATCAAAACTCATCTCTTGAATTATGAGTGAATACATCAAAACAAGTTAAACCAATGGACATTTGATAAAACAAGAAATAAAACAGAGTACTCGAATAGGGTTTGAAATAATAACTTCAATTGCAATTAAACATAAAACAAAAGTATCCATTAACCCAACCCCAAACCCCGTAATCACAAGGTGTTTAGCCGGACATAGGAAGTAAACAATTCATAGACAAATTATTCATGTTCATGTCTAACTAATCGAAAGTAAAAGATACAATGGAATAAGAAAACCCAGGGATGTCGATGATCTCTCGATCTATCTTCAATCCTCAAGCGTGTGGTTGCGACCTCGATTAATCTCTCGAATCCTCCAGTAGAATGGTTCTCTTTTCTCCTCTTTCTAGGAAAAACATCAGTGTCTCATTGTTTGGGGCCGCCTCGTCTCTATTTATACTCCCGTTGCGTTAAAACCTAAGTTAAAATCGTCAAAACCTGATTTTCCAGCACCGACGCACAGGCCATGCGCCCAAGCACGGGCTGCCCGTGCGTCAAACCGTAGGAAATATCAATTTTCACAGCCCATGCACGACCCGTGCACCGATGCATGACCAGGTTGTGTGTGATGCCGAACTAAATATCAATTTTTCTTTCAAACCATTCGCGGCCCATGCACTGCCCATGCTTACACGCACGGGCTACCCGTGTGTGGTCAAATTCTGCTCCGATTCCGCTGATTTTTCTCATGTCAACTCCTTACTTCGTGTACTCATTGTTCCACATATATTTTCACGATTCACAAGGATTCTAATAGTTGCAATGCTCCCAATTCCCACAAAAGTGTTACGAAAATAGTGATTTTCCTACAAAACGAGTAAAGCGTAATATCTATTCCACATATTGAGAATACGACCCATATTGCTAAGGTAATGCATGTTATCAACTCATTATAGCCAAAATCACGCCCAAAATACATGCAAAACTCACACTAAACATTTCTCTTAACAATTTCTTTTTCGAACAAATTTTGCAGCCTGATCATATTATGGAATTCTGTAATAACAATTGAAGAATCGAAGTTTTGGGTCCTCCACAATTAGGGCTTTTCTGAATTTATACAAGTGTGAGCAAGCTTTTAACTTTTATTTATGTATTTTCAGTTGTTGCTTATAATGTATATGCATATTGCGATTTGGTTGTTGTAATTATAAATCCCCTCCAGATTAAAAGAAAGTTAGAACTGGTAAAATTTTCCTAATCTAATGTTCGAACAGTGTTGAGAATTGAGTTTTTGAAAAGGAGTGTTGGTAATTGTTTTATAAATCATTTTAGAGATAAGATGTATTTAATTAAGGCCATAATACCCAATGTATCTCCAGTTCCAATTGATCTGATTAAAGAATAAGGCATGATTTAGATTATGTGATCATGGGCTAATCACTAACACAAACTAGTCACAAAATCCTAAATCAGGAAGCTATATATCACTTATAAATGATATAAATTGTCATACAAGCTACCATATACCTTTACTTTTTCTAAAAAAAATATTCCTACAAGAATTAAACAAATGTGAAATTAAGCAACAAATTAAATGGTTTCATAAATTTATAACCCATTTTCTGTTTTTTGCATATTTATTACAATTTTTGCTTTGTTTCTATCATATATGCTTATGATGTGTATATGCATTGCGGGTTAATATTTTTGTGTGTTAAGAGATGGCTAAAGTTACTGATAAGAGAAATAAAGATAACCTAGATAAGCATAATGTGGTGAAGAAGGTGAAAAGGCAATGTGATGGGGGCAAAGTAGAAGGTGAGACATTTTCCCCACAAATTAATACAAGAGCCACTCCTAGGGCTTTAGTTAAAGCTATTGGACGTTTTAATCTTGTTCAGAAAGCTGCCATAGTGAATATGGGATTTGAAGGATTGCTGGAATTGAAATTTAAAGATTTCCCTCCTAAACTGACCTATTGGCTTGTTGACAATTTCAATCATGTTAGTTGTGAGTTGGCCTGGGGTTCTGGAAAATCAATACATGTAGACGTTAGTGATGTTGAATGGGTCTTAGGATTCCCGAACGGTAATATTTAAATTGAGAAGAAGTATCGCTTAGATGAGCGTGGGTTGTTTGAGGAGTAGCAGAATGTTTTTTCAAAACCGGGTAAGAAGATTAAGGTTAGTGAGGTGTGCACAAAGATGTTGAGTTGCAAAGATGGGTGCGTCTGGTTTATGAGACATTTCATTGCTCTTGTTGATTGTTTGATTATTGGGAATAGTCCATGTGGATATGTGAATCCCCTCATCATGAAATGTCTTGAAGATTTTAATAATATTCGAAATTTGAATTGGTGCGAGTACACATTGAGTACGTTGATTAGTAGTAGGGAAAAGTGGGACAAGGGTGAAAAACATAAGTTCAATGGTCCTCTTCTTTTTCTATATGTAAGTTGAAATATTTTTTTTATTAGTTTTTGCTTTTTCTGTGCTTATGCATTTTATGCATTCATTTTTTCTATTTTTTATGTGTTTGTTCATATTTGTTTTTATTTTTATTTTTGTAGATATTGTACATGGATCATGTTTTTTTATACTCGGGATGTTCCGAGGACGTTGCCAAGTTTTTGCTCATGGAATACTGAGATTGTGAGGTGAAGAACGAAGAATGAGTTGAAAGACGGTGGGTTTGGCAGAGAATTCGTGGACACCCAATTGCCTAATTGTGCACAGATGGAGGGTACTAAGGTGTTTGAATTTGGTAGGCCGGACAAGATGATAATTAAAAGAAAATCTTTAGATTGTGGCCCGAGTACTGAGGTATTTATGCATATTTT
This sequence comes from Rehmannia glutinosa, assembly GCA_016081115.2. NCBI lineage: Eukaryota > Viridiplantae > Streptophyta > Magnoliopsida > Lamiales > Orobanchaceae > Rehmannia > Rehmannia glutinosa. Next base: position 68,016,990 of record CM071932.1, read on the forward strand.
TTTATGGTTTAATGTTTTTTGGATATTTGCAAATGAATACTTAAGGCTAGACAATTTTATGACATTGTGTTTGTATATAGAAAATCATTAAACTTACCTGGAAACGTTTTTAGCGGATATGCAAATTTTACAAAATTTTGGTAAAGGGTTTTTTTAGAATTTAGAAAAAGCTAGATAGGAGATGCATGCAGGGATTCTAAGAGAAATCATTTCCATAATATTGGACAACAATTCATTTAATTACATTAACCATAGTTTTAAATCAAATATACCAATTTCTATCTGTCAACTGAGGTATTCAGAATCTCAAAAGCCAACTTCTTATTATTAACAATTTTTGTCATATGTATCGGACACCAGTCATGTTTTTTTAATAAATTGAAGTTATAGTCCAATAATTATAGGGTGTTGAAAATAATAGTCCCGCTGAATCATGTTAGCTTTTTGCATATGAAATATTTTTTGATGATTGATTTTTAACGCACATTTAGTTGATAGTCTATATCTTTATCAATCTCAATAGTTATTGTTTGCATTTGAAGTGTGTGGTTGTTGTTATGCTTATTTATGTCTAGTATTTTGCATACCAATAGTTAGTTGGTAGTCCATTTTTTTGTTAATCTTACTTGCTTACATTTTCTTTTCTTGTTGCTTTTGGCATATTTGGTTTTTGCTTCTATATTGCTTGGTTTTTGCTTTTTAAGAGTTATTTGGTTGCATTTTGAAGGGCGTGGTTGCTTCATGCTCATGTATGGCTAGTGTTTTGCATAACAAGAATTCTTCTTTTTGATGAAGTTGTTGTTCTTATGATGTATTATTATATGTGCTGCTTATTTAGGAGGAGTATGCATCTAGATTGATGGGGAAGCTGTCTTGTATATCTACATATGTGATTGACTTAATCACGTTGCTTGAGAATGCACCCAAAGGAGTGATGGAGGGGATGGAGATGAAGTTGCGGGGATTAGTGAATCTCAACTCAATGAAATATTTTGGAGTAATGCTGAGACAATTGAAGCGATTAAAAAAATTGAGCGAGAAATTAGGTAGGCGGGACGAGTACAAAAGGGTGGTGGATGATATGCCAAGCTTCAGTCTTGGTGTTACTTAAGAAAAACCAAAAGACAATTGGGATGATGTCATCGGTATTTCGGGTGGAAATGTTCGAGTAGCTGGTGAAAATGTTTCGGCAGATGATGGGGACATGGAGGTTCATTGTGTGTTTTATATTTTATTATCATTGAAAAATTTATAAAGTCATTTTTTTGTTTAATTTCTTCATTATCATTTTTTTAAGAAGAGGATGGGAGCAGCACTAGTGGGGATAGCGATAGTGACGGCGGTGATGCAGACGGCAACAAAGTTGATGGGACAAATGAGATTGATGAAATGGTTAGTGAGCTTTCTTAAAAAAGACGAGGAATAAAAAAAGAGCTCTGTGATAATTTTTCTCTCTTCTTTCGAAACAGGCTTATGTAATGATGAAATATAAAAAAATGCAGATTTTGGCGTCGAAATGGATATTTGAGAATGAAGCTGGGGATGAGTAATTTTTTTATAATTCTTTGTCTTCGGGTGTTTTAATGGGTTTTATTTTTTAACTGTGCACTGAAATTTGTTCTTTTAATTTTTTTGTAGGATTGAAATAATTTTTAAGTCCGGTGACTTCATTCTAATGAGGAAAGAGATTCAGACGTTGATAGTCGGGAGTTATGTCAGTTTTCTGTTGTTGATATTTGGTCGAGAATTTTGAATTTCAAGGAGCAATTAAAGAGTAATAATTCACCTCTTGATTCTTCTTAACAACTTTACCAATGATTCATTTCCTTCCTTTCTTTGTACTCTGTGACTATATATATTTTTATAATTTCTTATTGTTTATGTTTTTTTGCAGCTATTCACCTTGGTGAATTTTAACGAGGGCGATGACATGACTGCACTTACTCAAAAGTTCAGTCAGAACCTTGATGCAGAATTTGTCAATGCCACTTCGAAAAATATTGAGGCTATTGACATGGTGACTTACCTATTTTGTGTCTCTTTTTTTTGGGTCATTTCTTACTTCTGTTCAATTTTTTTGTTTGTAGTTATTTTTCCCAATTTGCCACCACGAACATTTCTATGTCGTGTGTTTTGATGTTCCGAGAAAGCAATGTCACATACTTGACAATTCATTGGTGGGCGGTTCGACTCTTCAGAAGTACGAATGACTCCCTGAGAGGCTGGTAAGATCCTTTTTATTTAATGCTTATGAAGTTTTAGGATTATGCTTTCTTAGTATACATTTTTTGCATACAATATATGAAAACCATGCACACTAATTTTATTTCCTAAATATGCATTTATAATGATTACATTTTGCTTCTACAACATTGGATTGTTGCCTGTGGTAATTCTCAATATGCATTTATGATGATTACATTTTGCTTCTATAGCACTGGACTATTGCTTATATAGCATTGCATTGATGCGTAAATATGCAGTTTCATATGCAATTATACTGATTTAACTTTGCTTGTATAGTAGTGGGTTGTTGCTTATGTAAATTAATGTAGTTGTACACATATGAACTGGTAATTTTTGCATATGGTAATTCCTAAATATGCATTTATAATGATTAATGTTTTATTATATAGCATTGAAATGTTGCTTATATATAGCTGTAAATATATAATCATTATATTTTGCATTTGGGGCATGTGTTCATCTTAAATATGCATTTATACTAGTAAAATTTTGCTTGTATAATAGCGGATTGTTGCTTATGTAAATTAATATAGTTGTATACATGCATTTGCAGTGATTGGATTTATACTGATTAAATTTTGCTTGTATTGTGGTGGACCTTTGCATTTGCATATGGTAATTCGTAAATATGCTTTTGTAGTGATTAAATGTTGCTTGCATGGAAGTGGAATGTTGCTTATGTAAGTTAAAATAGGTGTATATACATGAAGTGATAATTTTGCATGTGGTAATTATTGAGTATGCATTTATAATGATTAAATTTTGCTTCTATTGTAGTAGACTGCTGCTTTAGTTAGTTAATATAGTTGTATATATATAATATGGTAATTTGTTATGAAAGTAATGGATGGCCTTTTTTTTCATTTCAGAGACAAATATTCTTTCAGTATGTTTTGTCGAAGGGAGCAATGTTGAAAGCTCGATTTTTTAAAAATTCATCAATGACTCGATTGCGTATGCATTGGAGGGATAAAAAAAAGATGGGTTGCGCCATTTTTGCCATGCGTCACATGGAGACGTACAAGAGCGGTGGTGTTAAAGATTGGGATTGTGGTCTTGAGAAAGGGAATGATGCTCAGGTCTCGACTTTAAGGACAAAGTATTGTGCTGCAATTGTTCTGGACGAGAAGAACGAACAAAGAGCTTCAAATTTGGAGAAGGCAAAGAAGTTCACTAGCTCATAATAGAGTTGTTTTGGTGAATTGTGATGGATTTGAAGTTGTAAATTGATATTGATAATTTTTTTTGGTTTACCTATATAAGTAAATTTTTTGGTTACTGGTTGTCTAATAAGCAACAAGTTTTGGGATTCGCCTAGCTGCTCGTATCGATAAATTTTTAGTTGATGGAATTGATTTTACATAACGACTGATCTAAGTAATGTTAATTACCAGTTTTTGTGCATGTTTACCACACTGTTTTTACTTGTGTATATTCTAAATATGCATTTATAATGAGCACATTAATTTTTGCATGTGGTATTTCCTAAATATACATTCATAATGATTATATTTTTCTTCTACAACATTGGATTGTTGCATGTGATAATTTTTAAATATACATTTAGGATGATAACATTTTACTTCAATAGCACTGGAATGTTGCTTATATTGCATTGGATTGTTGCTTATGTAAGTTTAATATGCAATTATACTGATTAAACTTTTCGTCTATATAGTAGTGCGATGTTGCTTATGTAAATTAATGTAGTTGTACATATATGAATTGGTAATTTTAGCATGTGGTAATTCCTAAATACGCATTTATAATGATTAAATTTGGCTTCTATAGCATTGGAAAGTTTCTTATATAAGTTAATATAGTTGTAAATATATAATCATTCCATTTTACATTTGGGCATGTGGTCATTCTTAAATATACATTTATAACGATTAAATTTTGCTTCTATAGTAGTGGACTTTTGCTTACGTAAATTAATATAGTTGTATATATACATTTGTAGTGATTGCATTTATACTGGTTAAGTGGTGGACATTTTCCTTTGGCATACAATAATTCGTTAATATGCTTTTCTAGTGCTTAAATTTTGCTTATATAGCAGTGGACTGTTGCTTATGTAAGTTAATATAGGTGTATATATATAAAAATTGATAATTTTGCTAGTGGTAATTATTGAGTATGCATTTATAATGACTAAATTTTGCTTTTATTTGTAGCTTTCTATGTTGTAATGGTCAATGTCTTTTACACATGTGAATATTGAAAACAATCCTCATAAAACGTAGTTTTGAAGGAAAAAATTCAAATGTTCAATCGACCACCATTATTAAGATAACTTGTTGCATGTCCGCCTATTGTGGTTCTCGATGTCCCCACATTTTCCACAATGCCTCTTTAGTTTTTGGCTTGCACGCAAAGCCTTTTCCTTTTGACTTTGTAGTTGGCTTTTGACCCGACTTCCGCTCCCCTTGTTTTTTGCTTGTTGTTGCGGTAAGACTGTAATTTCAGAATGTGCAGTAACTCCTCCAAAATTGTAAATCACTGTCTGTTTGCTAATTATGCTTGAATTATTTGCATCATGAGATAGCAACTTCTGCTTATGATCTTCGATGAGTTGGGCTAGAGCGTCCATTTGCTCTTTGCTCCCCTTTGCGATTTCAACACAACAATCGGTGACGGATTTTTACGTAAGGTTGTGTCACAATTGTTGTTGCTTGTAAGCTGTGACATTAATCTGATCTGTACTTTTTGTCCAGCGTTTGAGTATATACTTGTCGGGACTTTCATTAAGTTCCTTGAATAGCATGAATATATGACGATGTACTAGTTAGGAAATTTATTTGTTAGATTTTGATGATACCATGTAAAACTTAGACTAGGAAGTTAGCACCCCATTTCCCTTGTAATTCTGTAATGTAATAGATAGGACTGAAAGAACTAAGTGAAGTCAGCCAAGTCAAGAATGCAAGAAGTCAATTGCAGACTAGAGTGAAGACTCTGTTGTGTGTCAGCTAAGTATGGCCATGAAAGAAGACAATGACTCGACTCAAAGAGAGCCAGCTGAGGAACAACTGTGCAAAGTTTGTGGAAGTGTCAGTCAAGTTAATGAAAAGAGCAAGTCTAAATGTTGAAGTGATAGTTAAGTCAATCTTATGATTAGAGCAGACTCAAGTCACAAGGGTAAAGCGTGATCAAGTCAAGACAACTGACATTGATCCGTTGGAAGGAAGTTATGAATATTACTCGATATAGTAATATGTCCAAGCTGCCAGGTCTTAAAGTGTTTCGACTAGAAACATGCAAAATGAATAAGCCAATGGGAAACACTGAAGCTTGTGCAGACCCTGTAAAGCTGATGAGGAAGGGTCAACATCACAAGTGTTTCAGACCAAGAAAAGACAAGCCAACGAACAAGAAGTGTCATTTTGAAAATAACCTATCTATTCAACGGGCAAATTTTCAAATGAGCACTATAAAAGGCTGAGGAAGCAATTGAGAAAATGTTACCTTGTATACCTAGAAAATCGATCTTTCAAGAAATATTCAAGAAAACATAACCTGCAATATTCTCCAAGGTTATCATAGAATTTCTCAAGACTAAAACTCGAAGAAACTCGATCCAACACACGCTGTGAAGGAAAAATAACTTCAACCCATTGAAGAGGAAACATTTGAAGAACAAAAATGGGTCTACTCTCCAAGTTAAAGGAGTTGTAGAAAAGTTCAAGGTCGAACCAGGAGATTCAAGTTTGTTGGAGGGTTGTGTGAACAAATCCAAGGACTTGAAAGTGAGCTGAAATAGCAAGGCAGCTGTCTTGTGAAGAAGCTGAGTCGAACGAGAAGCCATCTATGTGATCAAGGTTGTCTCTAGACTGAGAATTACTCTGTAACTTGATATGTTACTTAATGGATTCCTCCAGGAGTTGGATAAGAGTGGATTAGAGGAATTACCCCATCCTCAAACTACTATAAAAATTACTTGTGTCATTTTATTTTCAACATTTACTTTCATACATATATTTTTATATATACTGTTAGTTAATTTGCTAATCCAACTGATAAATAACAAGTGCTAAAACAAGTGTTAAAAATAAGCTTTAATCAATCAAAAGGGTGTTAAGTCTTCCGCTGTTAAAAACCAGATCAACTAAAGTTAAGTGTTAGCTTAAGCAGCCAAGTTGTACTATCAACAGCTCTATCGACTCTGTTGATTGGGTAACTTAGTTGAATATAGCCAACCTAGATGTTGTAAGTCCAAGCGGCTACGATAATCTAGAGGGGGGGTGAATAGATTATGTCCATCTTTTCGATTTTGCCCTCCTTTTATAACCGAATGCTCAAACACAATAATAAAGGTGCGGAATGTAAACAACACACGTCGATTTAAAGAGGTTCAACCCACCTAGGGCCTAATCCTCTACCACCCCAGTATATCCGGGATGGATTTCAAAAAGAAAAAGAATTTTATTAATTACCAAAATTAATACAAATTCAACTTACAACACCTTGAAGAGCACCACACTCTTCTTCAACACCACCTTTGAGATTACCACAATCTCTTCTTGAAGATTACCACAATCTCCAACGGCACCTTGTAAAGATTACCACAATCTTCAACCTTGAAGAATACCAAATTCTTCAACACCTCAATAAGAAGATCACCACAATCTTCTTGCACCTATCACCTAGATCATCCAAGTGTGCTCTTACCACAAGAACACTCACAAGGATATCTTGTGTTGAATGATAACCAAAAATCAAGATTACAACCTAATAATGAATAATACAATTTGAGTGCAAAGTGTAATCAAGAGTAGCCTAGACATCAAGGATGTGAAAGTGATAAGCTAGGCAAATATACAACAAGAATAATAACAATGAAAGACCAAGTATTTGCTTGAAGTGTATCTTGTTGTGTTGTATCTCAATTGTTGTATTGGTTGCTCCAAAACATCCTCTATTTATAGGAGATGATTGATCAAGCATAGGCTCCTCTTGGGGATTGAAAATCTCTGAGAAAAATACAATTAAAATCAAGAATATAGCTGTTAGAAATTAATCCCACAATTTAAGGAAATGTGTCTCATTGTCAAACGGTCATATTTTCTTTGTCAATGCCTGCAGGCGCCGATGCACGGCCACGAGAAATAAGAAAATTGAAGAACACTTTGGAAATTACAATAGGGCGGCCGGTCGATATAGGCCGGCCGGTCGACCCTGTCTCAACCGGTCCCCCTAACTCAAAAAAACAAGGTTTGAAGTTTTGTTTCAACGCCAACTTGCAGTACCGGTCGACCACTGGCGGCCGGTCGGCCGTCGACGCCGACGCGGCCGGTCGACTGCCTGGTTTTCCTTCCGTCTCATCTCTGTTTCAAAAATCATCTTGATGCGGGTTGCCCTATAGAGCGACGGGTCGACCACGAGAGGCAGTAAATGTTGTCGAGTTTTTGTCGAAAATAAAACTCAAGAAATACTCCGAAAATTTAGTAAAAATATTTTAAACCAATCGGGAGTATTTAGACAACATTTAGAAATCTTGTTTAGGAGTAAAAACCCATTGACATAAAATCATTAAAAGTGTTGTCCATTATTATTAAAATTGAACTTGAGGAAATACTCCGGAAAATATTAAAACCATTTTAAATCATTTAGGAGTATTTGGACAACCTTTAAAAAAACTTTGTTTTGGTGACAAAATAAAATCATCAAAATTAAGATAAAAACATGTATCAAACAGATGTCTCCCAAGGACACATCTGATTTGAGTGAACTCTGTTAAAATTCTTAAAAAGACTAAAAGTGAAAATTTGGTAAGGTTTATTCAACCCCCCTTCTAAACCTTACACCACACCCCTTGGGACCTACAAGTGGTATCAGAGCGGTTGGTTCTTTGAGCCTTCCGCTTTGGTTACTGAACTAGATCTCAATCTTTTTCAAAGGTTTAACACTTGTGCTTTTCAGAGAATCTAACTCGTATTCCAATGTTCACTGTGGAAGAGTTTGATGGCTGGAAAATTCACAAGCAGGCTCATCTATCCACTTTACACGATAAAATGTGGCTTGTGATAGAGGATGGGACATCGCAAACACTCAAAGTCAATACGGTAACAGACGAAGAAGCGTGCGGTGAAAAATAGGGAAGGCTGCTGCTTTGAAAATTTAGACCGACCATGGTTAAAAAACCACGCACTGAATGGACTAATGAAGATAGAAAGTGATACAACCTGGACAATTTGGCCAAGGATATACTCTACAAGACGTTGGACAAGGCGATGTTCAACAAAGTCAAGTCGTGCAAATCAACCAAAGAAATCTGGGATAAGCTAACCCTAATTTATGAAGGATCAGAACAAATTAAGCAAAATAAATTAACTGTTGCTATTCAAAAATTTGAAAATTTTAAAATGCTTGCAGACTCAAATAGTAGTGAAGCTGACTAATCAAGAAAAGTCAGCTTAATCAAGAAAAGTCAGCTGACTAATCTGGCTGGATGCCAGATTCACAGAGAGAAGACAAGAAAAGAAGAAAGTCATGTTAGCAAATTTGAGACTCTTGAGCGGCCAAGTGCAAAAAGCGGTGAGACTCAAATAGTAGTGAAGCTGACTAATCAAGTGATACAGAGGAAGAGGCTTTGATCTGACTCATGGCCAAAGAACAAGATCAACAAGATCAACAAGATGAGGTACATTCTAACTCATGTCATTCTGATTCAAGTGATAGTGACTGTGATACATACACTTCATCACCCACAGATCTTTATGATTTATTAGGAAAAATGAGGCAATATTTTGAGTATATTAAAACCTCACACACACTTTTAAATGAGGAAAACGGCCAGCTTAAAAGCCAAAACTCACAGCTGACAAAAGAGCTGAGTACTCTGAGTCACATAGCTGATGACAACACTAAGCTGAAGGCTGAAAATGCCAAAATCTTAGCAGAGTTACCTGCTACTGAGAAAAGAGAAAAGGATCTAAAACATGTGATTGTCTCATTTACAAAAGCATCCAAAGCATACAAAAAGAATGTGTAGACAAGACAGGCATAAGATTCAATTTCTTTGTGCATAGTCAAACTTTAAGAGTGATTTTGGAAAAAGGATCTTCAAGCAATGAAGGAATCCAAGAACCCAAAATACCAAATGCTGCACCCACATTCACACCAAAACACAATAACAAACATACTGGCCTTGGTTATAAAGGAAAAGGAAAGAAGCCAGTAGAGTATGTTGAAAGGACAACTGAGAAAAAATTCAGATAGGTCCATCAGCAGACTCCAAACAGAAAATACTCTGTAAAAGCCAAACAGAGCTACCAAAAGCCCCAGAAATTTCAGCAAATACCTATGGGATACAAGCCAAAATGGCAAAGACCTCAACCTCAGCAAAGGTCATTCCCAAGGCAAAAGAGCTATTATCAGCACACTTATGCACCCAAGCACTACACTTAGAAATTTTACAACTATCCCAAGAAAGCAATTGCTAAAACTAACACACAGGCATACAGACAAAAGAGATATCTGTATGATCCTAAAGCCCCCCAAGCAATTTGCTAATGTGAATTATGATTATGGTACTGATAGATGGAAACCTCTTAGAGTCAGATCATCTGGCTATAGGTTGGTTGGAACATCTTATAGCACTAACCCCCAGGACCCAGGGAAGTATGGATACTTAAAAACTGATTTCCTTGATTACAGGTTCAAGGAACAGCGGAGTGCCAAAGAACCTGGTACATGGATAGTGGCTGTTCCAGACATATGACAGGGAATAAAAGAAATCTATCAAGATTCAAGGAGATCAAAGGTGCTAAAGTCATATTTGGAGAAAATGAAGCTGCAGGGGAGATCGAAGGTACATGATCCATCAAGAAGAATGGACTGGAGATCACAGATATTGCTTATGTTAAAGGTCTCAACTTCAACATGTTAAGCATCACCAACTCGTGACAAAGGGTACAATGTAGGATTCAACACGGGGATATGCGGATCAAAGATCTTTGAATCAAATGAAATTGTCTTTTGCAAGGAACAAGGCAAAAGAATATGTATATGGAAGATTGGTCTATTGCTACACCAAGTACATGTCTGATAGCAAGGAGTACAACCAAATCCAGTTGGCTGTGGCATAAGAAGTTGAGTCACCTGAATTTCAAGACAATTAATAAGCTTGCAAGGAGTCATCTTGTGGAAGGATTGCCAGAGTCAGTGTATAAGAAAGAAAGCATATGTGATGCATGCCAGATGGGAAGCAAATCAAATCATCATTTAAGGATAAGCCAAGTCCTTCTTCAACCAGGATATTACATCTGTTGCATATGGGTTTATTTGGTCCATTTGAGCCAGCTAGTATCAGTGGGAAAAAATACACCTTAGTGGTGGTGGATAACTATTCAAGATATACATGGACAATTTGAATGTGTAAAAAGAAAGAAACATTGCAGAAATTACCTCAGCTGACGAGAAGAGTTCAAAATGAGAAGAGTCAAACCATTAGAAAGATAAGATCTGACAGGGGGACTGAGTTTGTCAATGGGATTATAACTTAGTATTGTGTGGAAAATGGTATTGCTCATGAGTTATCAGCAGCAATGACTCCACAACAGAATAGACTAGCTGAAAAAAGGAATAGAACTCTCAAGTAAGATGCAAGGACAATGATAGTTGAAGCTGGATTGCATAAGAGATTTTGGGCTGAAGCCATAAATACAACATGATATACTCAAAATAGATGCATGATTAACAGGCAATTGACCAAGACTCCCTATGAGATTTGGATGGGGAGAAAGCCAAATGTTGGATATTTCAAGATATTTGGATGTAAATGCTTCATCCACAACAATGGCAAGGACAATTTGAAGGCTTTTGATGCTAAAGCTGATGAAGGTATAATTTTGGGATACTCAGCTGAGAGTAAAGCCTATAGAGTGCTAAACAAGAGGGCTATGGTCACATAAGCGTATATCCATGTGGTTTTTGATGAACCTAATGTGAATGGAGAAGACATTGATGAGTTAGCTGATAAAAGAATCAGCCAACTATGCAGAAGAGTCCTTATATTGAAGCAGAAATGAAAACACTCAACCCTTATGATGATGAGATAGCTGAATCTCAAAGATAGCTGGAAGGTCTACAACTGAATGAAGATGAAGAAGTTGTTCAAGACAACTTAGCTGCAAGACGGCTGAATCCAGCAGACTTACTCCGACCTGATGTGAGGTGGCTGAGAGATCATCCACATGAGTTAATCATTGGAGATGTTAGAGATGGCATAAGAACCAAATCCAGAGCACAACATGAAACAATGTTCACTTGTTTTATTTCCCAAATAGAGCCTAAAGATGTGTCTCAAACATTGGAAGACACACATTAGATTCAGGCCATGCAAGAAGAGCTGAATCAGTTTGAAAGAAACAAAGTATGGGAATTAGTACAAAGGCCAACCCACCAAAATGTTATTGGTACTAAGTGGGTATTCAGGAACAAGATGAATAAGGAAGGATCAGTTGTAAGAAACAAAGCAAGATTGGTAGCCAAAGGGTATTGCCAAGAAGAAGGTATAGATTTTGATGAAACATTTGCTCATGTTGCCAGATTGGAAGCAATAAGGATGTTTCTTTCTTATGCAACACATAAAAACTTCACTGTATATTAAATGGATGCAAAGAGTGCATTTCAAAATAGACTGCTAGAGGAAGAAGTATATGTTAAACAACCTCCATGTTTTGAGCAGAAAACTATTGAAGTTAAAGTCTACAAGCTCAAGAAAGCACTATATGGATTGAAACAAGCACCAAGAGCATGGTATGATACATTGTCTCAGTTTCTAATTGACAATGGATTCACCAAAGGCAAGGTTGATAGAATACTCTTCAGGATTCAAGATGGAGAGAGTATACTGCTTATTCAAATATATGTGGATGATATCATTTTGGGTTCCACAAACAAAGAGCTGTGTGACAAGTTCTCAACCTCATGCAAGGCAAATTTTAGATGAGCATGATGGGAGAGCTGACTTTCTTCTTATGACTTCAAGTCAAGCAATTGAAGGATGGAACCTTCATAAGACAAACCAAGTATACCAGAGATTTAATGAAGAAATTTGGTATGGAAGAGAAGTCATCAGTAAAGATTCCTATGAATACATTAGTCAAGATGGACATGGATGCATGGCAAAGCTGTTGAAACGAAAGACATCACTTTAGAATACATCTCAACTGATAAGCAGTGAGCTAACATATTCACAAAGCCATTATGTGAATCAAGGTTTGAAGAACTCAAGAATGAGTTAGGGTTAATTGACTGAGTTAGAATACTCAGAAGACTCAATCAGCAGAGACAAAAGCATAGAGAATGGAAAATAAGCAAGTTTCACATTTCAGCCAAGTGAAACAGCCTAATAGGAAATTCAGTTTTACCGAGTTAGTTGACAGCTGAATGATTTAATGTGAAGAGAGAAGCAGAGTTAAGTCATTTTGGATGAGAGCTGAATCATTTATGAGCTAAGGGACAAAAACGCAGTCGTTTTATTCGAATGTTTTCAAGGATGACGTCAGTGTAAATATATTTTGTTAGTACAAAAGCCGCACTGATAAACCATATGATTGGATATAAATCTTTGTTGCATTTGATGTGGGAAAATTAATGCGGTTTTGAAGAGTCAATCATAACCGTTGATTTTGATCAAATTTTTCAAATTCCAAAAATTGTCCTTTCGAGTCCCATATATACCAAAATTCATTTTCTCTCTCCTCACACAAACACTCTCGTCTTCAGCAAGCAAGAAGGAATTCTCTCTGCAAATGTATGAAACCCTACCCTCAAAAGATCAAGTTTTTCGCGTATTTCACCAATCAATCATTCTGAAAATGGCTGCTACTCATGATTTTGCTAAACTTTCTGGGAAGATCCTCTCTGGTGCTTCAGTGGATTTCAAGGGGGTGATCAAGCAGGGCACTGATGAGGCCCTAGTGAAGAAGATTGTTGCAAATCTAGAGAAGTCCGATCTGAAGGACTTTCTCTCAATGGAGTTCACGCACACGTACTTGGAGGCAATCGCCATGTTTTACGTAAACGCTGAAGTTCATCACGATGAGATTCACTCATCCATTCATGGCAAGGACATCAAAATAACTGCTAAGGACCTTGTTGAACACTGCTTTTTGCCAACTGAAGGTTTGAAGGATGTAGCCGAGAAGGACGTGAACTTGGCTGCAGCTTGGAATGAAGTTGCAAAGCCCGAGTATGCTGCGAAAGCTGTGTATACAACTAAGAAGGAGTTTATCAAGAATGATTACCACAAGCTAATGGACATTTTGTCCAAGTGTGTGGACATGAAGTTCGGGAGCTTCAACGAGCTATCACGGACAAAGCTGATAGTGATGGCTACGATCATGCAGGATAGGAAAGTCAATTGGGCTGAGTTCGTCTTGAGCTGAGTATTCCAGAATGTCATCAACAAGTCCTTCAAGGAAGATGGAACTTTTCGTTGTTCCCTGGGGTATGGCCTAGTCATTGGCCATTTGATGGAGATCAAGGGGATGGCACTGCGCAATGGGAAGCCCTTCCATGCGCACAGAAGAAAGCTCATGCAAGGAAAGCTGATACCAGTGAGGGATAATCAGCTGACCAAACAAAAGATACAGCTGCGACCGCTCCAGCTCTCTCGCCTAAGCCTATTTTCTAAGAAGATAGCTACGGCAGTTAAACCTGCTCCTACCCTAGTAGCCAAAACCAAGAAGGCACCTTCCACCGCAGTCAAAACGAAGGAGGAACCCCTACTTTCTTCTCCAGTCGTGAAGAAGAAGAGCACTGCCAAGTCTCAAAAGGTAGTTGTCTCGAAGAAGAGTGATACTGAAGAAGAGGAACCCGAGATTCCCCTGGTTGCCACAAAAAGAAAGACTTTGTTTAAGAGGTCGGAATTGGAAAAGACAGTAGCCGAATCTTTGTAAGTAGGAGAAGCCCGTTGAGACTACTGATGATCAAGAGGAGCAGTCTCAAGAGAAGATTGATGAGACCCTGAAGACTATTGATGCAGATCAGCAGAGTATTGAAGACCCAGCTGTCTGAGAAATAGCTGTGGAGACGGAAGGAGGTGAGACAACCAAAACACATGAAGAAAAAGTTGTCTCACCCCCTCAGACTGATGCTCTTGAACCTGAGGAGGAGCAAGCTCCATTGGATACTATTCGAGGCGAGAGAGGATGCGATGATTTGATCATGTCTTTATCCGATCTATCAGGACACATCAGAGGCTAAGGGATTGGATAAGATGGAAGCTAGACTACTCGGATAGCGATTCACTCATCCGGAGTTCATGGACGAAGAAGAGGAGCTTCTAAGCTTCCTTGGGAATGTGTCTGTCCAATATGCCCTTGATGAGAATTCCCGCATGGACGCCCTCCGTGCTAGCAAAGAGGATGATGAGGAGAAAACCCTGGAAAAATCCAAAGCCTTGGAGAAATCAAAGATGTGTATGCAAACTGGAACCCATGAACACCTCATGGAGTCCAATGACAGCAGCGATCTGGAGGAGATGGACCCAGATGCTGCTGTTGAAAAGGCTGAGTTGCAACAGGTAGTTAGAGAATCCCGAGCCATGCATGAGCATAACCTTCAAGAAGGTTTAGGAAAGTCTTCCAAAATCTCTCCTTGATTTAATCCATTGGGAGTGGCGCAAGAGATTTCAACTGTCATTGTTGCGACCACATCTCCTGTGCATTCTCAAGATGGCTCACAGGGGAACAACGATGAAGCTGGGAACGCAGGCACCCTAGGCAAGCCTACCCTCGAAGAAGGTGTTGAGACACCTACCCCAACGGCTAACTACTCAACAGGAAACATAGTCGTGTCTCAGGAGCTGTGTAACCGCACTCCCGTTCACTCAGCTGGTGCGCCAGCTGAGCAGCAGGCTCTCTCCACCACAACAAGGTCGGAGGACGCTGTGGGAGACAACTCTATGAAGTTTGAAGGCAAAGGCGAGCAAACAACTAATAAGCAGAGTGAAATCAATGAAGCTCGAATGGTTGAGACTGTTCCAGCTGAGGTCTCCTCTGATATGCAGACCGATAAAGTTGCTTATGCAACTAAGGCAAATGATGGAAAAGAGGCCACGGGAGTTGAGACTCTTGGCCATGAAAGTGCAATCCTAGGAGTTGAGACTCCGAAGGATGCCATTGCAGACCCCGAGATAGCTGAGTCTGTCGAAGGGAATGTAGAAGGCCCTACAGCGGTTGAGATTGTTGGGGGTAATGAAGGCCTAAAATAGGTTGAGACTTCCTTATGTAAGGAACCGAAACAGGAAAACATTCCTCAAGTAGAAGGAGCTGGTGAAGAAGAGGAGATCAGCGCCCTTCATGATTCCCAAGAACATATTGATAAATCTTTCCTGGGATCAGAGGATGAAGCCTAGTCCACACATAATGAAGATTCCATGCACGACGAGGCTGAGGATGTTCTCAACTCACGGAGCTATGTTAGTGATAAAACAACTTCGATGAGATTCAACTTTGATGATGAGCCATTGCCTCAGGCCACATCACATTACGATGTATATTTGTTAAGACAACTGAGGACCTTTAACCTCCAAGGGAAAACCCCCTGAAACCAACAAAGTTGTTAAGACAAATGAGGCTCAGTCAGCTGAGTAGATAGATACAACTGCTCCAGCTAAAACACAGTCAAATAGCTCCATCGCAGGCTCCCGCAGCTACGTTATCTGCCGATGATGTTGGCTCAGCCGAGGCACAAAGAGCTGATGAATTGCAACAAGAAAAGGGAAAGGCCCCCCAGCGTGGACCTCCGGGGATCCCTTTTGTTCGAGATGATGTCTTTGAAGAGATTTTCCCTTCACTGATGAATTGCTTGACATGGAAGCTGAGTCTGCCCCAGAACAAGAAAAATACACTGTGCAGGAAGAGCCCATTATTCCATCTGATACGATTATGCATATTGGTTTTGATTTTGATGCAGTGTGAACAGAATAAGAGTCGTCTTCCCAGTAGGGAGTTACGTAATGCTTTCAAGAAGATATGCGATGAAATTGAGAAGATGGAACGCCACCATGCATCACTGGATCTTCATTTGGACAATTGTGATGCAACTCTCAGTGCAGATATTCGAGGAGTTATCCTACGCATCAGGGAATGGGCTGCACATCAGACTGCCATGCGCTCGGAGCAGGGCCATTACTCCAAAGCTTTGTTTGCAAAGTTGTTGGTTTGGAGTGCGGATAATTCAAAATTCCAGCAGATGATGAAGGAATATATGGTCGAATGGAAACCTCTCATAAGTCGGACATGGAGTTCTTTGTCAAGTGCACCATCAGAACGAAATTACACGCCTAGAGGACAACATGAACCAGATATTCAGTCTTCTTATGGCAGAAATGAAGTTGTTAGCAGCTGAGTCAAAGGCTACACGGTCAGAGTTCCAGACATCCCACTCCAAAGCAGATATCAAGCAGAATTCAACAAACAACCGATTGGATTTCATTCTGAGTGAATTATTGTGACGCCCAGGGCCAAAGAGGGCAGGGAGTGATCGTTGGTGCAAGAAGGCATGGACAAGGAGCGGCTCCTGGTAGGCTTCTAGGCAGAGGCGGACATGAATGAGCCAATCCCACACCCGAATAAGAGGAGATTCTGAGACTGTGTAGGTATGGGGTTATACAGTTGAGGAGAGCTTAAAAGATTTCATAGGTACTACTCATACCGACAAGATGCATCTTCTTTTTTGGTGCTCATCATGTAAACACTCCAAAGTTAAGCGTGCTTAGCCCAGAACAATAACATGATGGGTGACACCCTAGGAAGCTGCTCTCAGGGTGCGCGTGAGTGAGGACAAAGCGCACTGGAAAGACTTGTATTCATTTGTGGGGACAGTCGTTGATCTTGATAGGCGGGTCGTTACAATTATTTCCTAGCCTAACCCTTTCTTTTGATGATGATGCAAAAAAGGGGGATGATGAGGCCTTAAAGGAATTGAAAGGTGAAGGAGAATAGAGTAATAATGAGGTGAAGAAGGGAGAATCAGCAAAGGGGGATGAAAGCTTCAAGAACCCCCCTTTGAAACTCATGTTTGCTAAAACACCCCGGCAAGGAAATGTTACTGCTTCAATTCTTAGCAAGCTACTGAAAGAGCTGTCTGTGGAACATAAAACTGAGATGGCCATGAAAGAATCAAGAAAATCCATTGAAGCTAAATTCGAGAAGGTAGTTGAGAAGCAATCTGCGCGCATCCAGTATATCAGAAAACAGTGCGATGGTCCTCTAATCGGAAAGGAATACCCTGTAATAAAACTCCCAAGAAAATTTTCCATGCCTGATGTTGGATCTTTGCCCAGATCTCTAGACGAATTCCAGACTCTAGAAGGAGAAGGTTATTTTTAAGATATGATTCTACCACAAGCCTGGGATCTATACTGGGAGAAGGGATTTGATCTATGCAATTCGGTTGTTAAGCAACCAAGTTCCAGCAGTCATTCGGCTGGAAAATCAAAAGCTCAAGTGCAATAAACTCCCAGAGGAAGGGAAGCTGAGTCAGGAAGGGGTAGACATGGTGGCAGTGGGACAAGTAGTCAACTGCGGCCAAGACCTGAAGACATCAAGTATGTGGATCCACAGAAGAAAGGACTCATATACTGGACTGGATATGATCAATTTGCTAACATGGAAGTTGCGCGCAAGATTGCTGAAGCAAAGAAGAAGCAAGAGGCAGAGAATGAGAGGCTGAATCGAGAATGGGAGTAAAGGCAGCGAAGGGATGACCCTGCTGCGAAGCAAGCTTATGAGAAAAGGAAGAAGGAGGAAGAGGAAAGGAAAAGGACGAGAGCTGACAAACACAGGAGGAGAATTGATGAAGAAGAGAGAAGAAGGAAGCATCCAAGGCGTTGAACACAGCAGCAAACCCCTTCATGTATTTTACTTAGGTGTAAATACATAGCTGTAAGTTTTCCCTGTAACATAGATCTGAAGATTTCCTTGTAAAACTTATCTTCCCTGTACCTAGCTTAGATACACATTGTAAAGTTATACTTGTATAAAGCTCTGATACCTATTGTAAACAACTTTGTAAAGGACAAGAATGCTATGATCAATAAAGTTGATTAATTAAAAGCATACATTCTTTATTCTTTGCATTGCTTGTATTTGTTGTTTACTTATTGTTTGTTTAAGTTTTGGCATCATCAAAAGGGGGAAATTGTTAGGAAATTTATTTGTTAGATTTTGATGATACCATGTAAAACATAGATTAGGAAGTTTACACCACATTTTCCATGTAATTCTATGTTGTGATAGATAGGATTGAAAAAGCTGAGTTAAGTCGGCCAGGTCAAGGATGCAAGAAGTCAACTGCAGACTAGAGTGAAGACTCTGTTGTGTGCCGGCTGAGTATGGCCATGAAGGAATACAAGGACTCGACTGAAGGAGAGCCAGCTGAGGAACAGTTGTGTGAAATTTGAGGAAATGTCGCTCAAGTTAATGAAAAGAGCCAAGTCTAACAGTTTAAGTGATAGTTGCGTCGATCTTATGATTGGAGCAGACTCAAGTCCCAAGGGATAAAGGCAGCAGCCAAGTCAAGACAACTGACATTGATCCGTTGGAAGGAAGTCAAGAATATTACTTGATATAGTAATATGTCCAAGATACCAGGTCTTAAAGTGTTTGGCCCAGAAACACGCAAAAGGAATAAGCCAATGGGAAACACTGAAGCTTGTGTCAGACCCTATAAAGCTGCGAAACCATTTAATGCAAGGAAGGTTCAACATCACAAGTGTTGCAGACCAAGAAAAGACAAGCCAACATACAAGAAGTGTCATTTTGAAAATAGCCTATCTCTTCAACTGGCAAATTTTCAAATGAGCACTATAAAAGGATGAGGAAGCAATTGAGAAAAGGTTACCTCGTATACCAGGAAAATCGAACTTTCAAGCAATGTAAGCATAACCTGCAATATTTTCATAGCTTATCATAGAATTCCTCAAGCCTAAAACTCAAGTAAACTCGATCCAACATACGTTGTGAAGGAAAGATAACTTTAACCAGTTGAAAGGAAACATTTGAAGAACGAAAAGGGGTCTACTCTCCAAGTTGAAGGAGTTGCAGAAAGGTTAAAGGTCAAACCAGGAGATTCAAGTTTGTTGGAGGGTTGTGTGAACAAATCCAAGGACTTGAAAGTGAGTTGAAGTAGCAAGACAGCTGTCTTGTGAAGAAGTTGAGTCGCAGGAGAAGCCAGTTGTGTGATCAAGGCTATCTCTGGACTGAGAAATACTCTGTAACTTGATCTGTTACTTAGTGGGTTTCTCCTGGAGTTGGAGAAGAGTGGATTAGAGGAATTACCCCATCCTCGAACCACTATAAAAATTACTTGTGTCATTTTACTTTCAACATTTACTTCGTGCATATATTTGTATATCTGCTCTTTGTTAATTTGCTAATCCAACTGATAAATAACAAGTGCTAAAACAAGTGTTAAAAATGAGTTTTAATCAATCAAATGGGTGTTAAGTCTTCCACTGTTAAAAACCAAATCAACTAAAGTTAAGTGTTAGCCTAAGCAGACAAGTTATACTATCAACAGCTCTATCGAGTCTGTTGAGTGGGTAACTTAGCTGAATATAGCCAACCTAGCTGTCCCCCAAGGACACAACTAATTTGAGTCAACTCTGTTAAAATTCTTAAAAAGACTAAAAGTGAAAATTTGGTAAGGTTTATTCAACCTTCCATTCTAAACCTTGCACCACACCCCTTGGGACCTACAATAGTAGGCTGATCCGGTGGAACATGTTGCAACTGCATTTCATATTGTCCTCTGATTTGTTGAAAACAATTGTAAACACCCCTACATCGATGACTTTAATCTGATATGAGCACTTTTCAGTTTCGTCATTGATTTGCACCATTATGCAATTGTAACAAGAAACGTCAATCTCTTTACTAACATCTAAAAAAACCCTCCGTGTGAAAACTGATGCTACATGTTTTTCGATTCCTAAACGTGTATTGCAACTGGGGTTGTGAATTGCACTTTCATTGTTTAATTTATCTACAGCATGTCTTTAAGCTTCCATTGCATTCTCATAGTGCATAAAAAACTCAACCAAGTTAACTTGTGGGTTGATGAAACTTCCGAACCAGTTGTTAGCACTTTTTGATCTTGAAATGGTCCTGAGTAGCCCTCCCAATATGTTATCCTTAAAAAATACAGGAACCCAAGAAGTCCTAATCTCAAACATATTTGTGAACCATGTATGTGATGTAAACTCATACTCTCTCATTAGCTTGTTCCATTTTTCCTCAAATTCCATTGGTTCGATAAAGTTACTCCTCACGATGTTATTCTGTCGTTGCATGAACTGACTGTCACTGGATAGTGCACTGCCAAACTTCATGTCGACACATTTCGAGACGATATCCATCAGCTTGTGATAGTCGTCCTTCAGCAACTTCTTGTCTACTGTGTAAACCACCTTAGCAGCACACTCGGGTTTGGCTACTTCCTTCCACGCAGCAGCCAAGTCAACATTAGCTTCAAATATCTCCTTCATGCCTTCCGACGGCAACAAGCAGTGCTCAGCAAGGTCCTTAGCACAGATTTTTATGTCCTTGTTGTGGACAGAAGACTTGATTCCTTCGTCATGCACCTCTGCGTTAACGTAAAACATCGCTACCTCCTCAAGATAGGTATGCGAGTACTCCATGGTCAGAAAAGCCTTGAGACTTGACTTTTCTAACATCTCCGCTATTTTCAGAATAAGGGTCTCATTTTCACCCTGTTTTGTCATCCCATCAAAATCCACAGAAGCACCTGAGTGGATTTGCTTAGAGAGCTTAACATAATCTAACTTTGGTGCCATTTTCAGAGAATTTCACCGAACGAAAAGCTAGAAACTTGCTTGAGAAAACTTAGTCTAGAGAGAAAAACTTTGCCGTTGCTTGAAGATGAACAGTTCGCGTAAGTGAGAGAAATGCAAACTTCCGTATATAAGGGACGTGAAAGGACACATTTCGGATTTTGAAATTTTGATCGAAATCAACGACTCAGATTAAAACGTCAAAACTGCATTTAATTCATCGCATTTAATGCAGCAACATTTATATCCAATCATATGCTTACTGTGCAGCTTTTATTGTGACTGTCATTATTACACTGACATCATCCTTAAAAGAATTTCCGCTCATTTAAAACGACTGCATTTTTGTCAATTAGCTCATAAATGATTTAGCTTATATCCAACGTTACTTAACTCTGCTTCCCTCTTCTCATGAAATGACTCAAATTTTGTTAGCTAACTCGTCTGGTGACTTCTCGACAAGACTGTTTCACTTGGTTGAAGTGTGAAACTTGCTCTGTTGTTATTTTCTCATCTTCTTTCTCTGCTGATTGAGTCGTATGAGTTTCAACTCAGCTCAATTAACCCTAGCTCATTCTTGAGCTCTTCAAATCTTGATTCACATAGAGCCTTTGTGAATATGTCGCCTAACCGCTTATCGGTTGAGATGTATTCCAAGGTGTGGTCTTTCTTTTCAACATGATCTCTTATGAAATGATACCTGACATCAATGTGTTTTGATCTTGAATGCAACACAGGATTTTGAGTGATTGCAATAGCACTAGTGTTATCACACATAATTGCAATCTCTCTTTCTTCAATCTCATAATCTCTCATTTGTTGTCTCATCAACGAATCTAACTCGATTGTCTTGACTTGATCTTTGTCTTTTAATCCCAGTCACTGAAATCGCTCCGGACATTGGATGACTTAATTGTCACTTCAACTTGAGACTTCGCTTTCTTGAGTTGACATCATTGACTCTTCTCACAACTGTTCCTCAGCTGATTCTCCTTCAATCGAGTTCTTGACTTTCTTCTTGTCCATACTCAGCTGACATACAGCGGAGTCTTCAATTTAGTCTTCAGTTGACTTCTTGTATTTCTTGGCATAGCTGACTTGACTCAGCTCTCTAAGCCCTAACTATTACAATACAAATTACAAGGAAAATGGGGTGCCAACTTCCTAGTTTATGTTTTACATGGTATCATCAAAATCTACGAGATAAATTTCCTCACAAATCCAGGAGTTATTGGACAAGATATTTATCCGACCTAGTGTCTCACCTTGGGGAGCTCCAGTACTATTCGTGAAAAAGAAAAATGGATATCTTAAGATGTGCATAGACTATCGAGATTTGAACTGGTTAACTATCAAGAACAAATATCCTTTGCCTAGGATAAAAGATTTGTTCGATCAATTAAAGGGAGCCAGTGCGTTCTCCAAGATTGATTTGAGATCAGGATACCACCAATTAAGGATCAAGAATTGTGATATCCCTAAGACATCGTTCAGGACAATATATGGTCACTTTGAGTTTCCTGTTATGCCTTTTGGATTGGCGAATGTGTCAGCAGTGTTTATGAGTTTGATGAACATGATGTTTCATCCTTATCTAGATAAGTTCGTTATTATCATCATAGACTATATTTTGATATACTCGCAAGACAAGGAACAACATGAGTAACACCTCTGCATTGTTTTAGAAACGTTGCGGCAAGAGAAACTTTATGCCAAATTCAACAAGTGTGAATTTTGGCTAGGCATGGTTGTGTTTTTAGGGAACATTGTCATTGCTAATGGAATTGAATTAGACCCATCTAAAGTGGAGGCAGTATTGAACTAAAAAGCACCTACTAACGTAGGAGAAGTGCAAAGTTTCCTAGGGTTAGCTGGATATTACAGAAGATTTATCCAGGACTTCTCAAAAATCGCCAATACACTTACACACTTGACCAAGAAGAGTGAGAAATTTCAGTGGACCGACCAATGTGAAAACAACTTTCAAGAGCTTAAGCAAAGATTAGTAACAGCTCCTATTTTGACAATTCCAAATGAAACCGAATGATTTGTTTTTTATACAGATGCGTTAAAATTAGGATTATGATGTGTGCTAATGCAAAATGGCGAGGTCATTGCTGATGCATCAAGACGTTTAAAAACGCATGAACAGAACTGCCCCACTCATGACTTGGGACTAGTGGCAATAGTTCACGCCTTAAAGATTTGGCGTCATCACATTTATGGTGGGAAATGTGAGATCATCACGGATCACAAGAGCTTGAAGTACTTCTTCACACAGAAGGAGTTGAATATGTGTCAGATGAGGTGGTTAGAATTGGTGAAGGATTATGATTGTACATTTCAATATCACCCGGGAAAGGCAAATATTGTGCCAGATGCGCTCAGTAGAAAGAACAACGGGCATATTGCAACTTTGCTCACACAACAAGAATCACTATTAAGAGACTTTTCCAATCTAAGGTTGGAAATTTTGAGACCACCTAATCAGGCAGTTGCCATGATTTCATCCTTGATAGTACAACCTACCCTGAGGCAACGAATAAAGGATGCTAAGAAAATAGATATTTTTCTCAACAAGATGAAGCAAAGGGTACTCGTATGAAGCATTCAGGGATTTGCAATTGCGCTAGATGAAACGCTAGTCTATGATGGAAGATTATGCGTGCCAAAGGATAAGGATATGAGAAAGAAAATTCTTGATGAAGGTCACAATACACCTTATACTGCTCATCCAGGAGGAACAAATATGTATAGAGACTTGAGAGAAATTTTATGGTGGAGGAATATGAAGTAGACAATAGGAAAATTTGTGGAGAGATGTCTCATTTGCCGGCAAGTGATAGCCGAACACGAGAGACCGTTAGGATTATTGAACCCACTTTGCATATTCCCGAATAGAAATGGGAACACATTACTATGGATTTTGTGACAGACTACCAAGATCC
This sequence comes from Rehmannia glutinosa, assembly GCA_016081115.2. Classification (NCBI taxonomy): domain Eukaryota; kingdom Viridiplantae; phylum Streptophyta; class Magnoliopsida; order Lamiales; family Orobanchaceae; genus Rehmannia; species Rehmannia glutinosa. The sequence goes on from CM071932.1 coordinate 68,040,996, forward strand.
GTAAGGAAGAATGAGGAAATTTGGGTTATCGTGGACGGACTCACGAAGAGCGCGTATTTTATACCAAGTAAAGATGACTTTTAGCATGGATTGTTTCGCCAACTTTACATTGAGTAAATTGTTAGCCTTCATGGAGTGCCGGTATAAATTGTATCGATCGTGATCCCGATTTACATTGAAATTTTGGGGAAATGCATGCGCTATGAAGACAAAACTTAAGTTCAAGACTACGTATCATCCTCAAGCAGACGGTCAATCGAGAGGACTATTCAGGCGTTGGAAGACACGCTCGGAAGCTTGAGTTGTGTTGGATCTTGATGGAAGTTGGAAGACTTATCGTCGTTAGTGGAATTTGCATACGAATGATTGCAAGCTACAATCCAAAGCATTATGCGGAAGGAAGTGTCGATCACCGGCTCATTAGGGACGAAGTTGGTGAACACAAAATTTTGGACTAGAGATTATTGAGAAGACGTGGGGGTAATTACTATGATTCGAGATAGAATCAAAGCACAAGACAAGACCGATGAAACGTTATGCCGACATAAGAAGGAATGATTTACAATTTAAGGTGTTAGACAATGTATTTCTCAAGGTAGCACCTTCGACGGGGAGTGGTTCGTTTTGGGAAGAAAAGAAAATTGAGACCGCGGTACATTGGACCATTTGAAATTTTGGAAAGGATTGGCGATGTTGCATACCGTCTAGCACTACCTCCAGAGTTTGCAATAGTACATAATGTGTTTCACATATGTATATTTAGGAAGTACATTTCCGACCCAAGGCACATCATTAACCATGAGGAATTGGACGTCAGTAATAACATTGCCTATGAAGAGAGTCATGTTGCTATTTTGGGAAAGAATGTGCATAAGTTGAGAAATCAAAAAGTGCCCCTAGTATTAGTGTAGTGGAGCCGTCATGGTAGGGAAGATCCTACTTGGGAGAAAGAGTAAGAGATCATAGCTAAGTATCCGAACATTCCTAACTAAGTAAGTTCGAATTTTGAGGACGAATTTTTTTTAAGTAGGGGAGGTTGTGACGACCTAACCCTTTTTAATTACTTGAACTTTTTATATTAATGTTCATGAATAATGTTGCATCGAATATCTAGTTTATATTTTAAATATGCGATTTACTCGCTTTATGCATTTTATTTATTTTGAGCATCCGGAAACCGATTGCGCCCCTAACTACGGTAATGGATATGAATGGACATCACGATGACATGTTATAGATATTATTATGGAGTTTCGAACATAAATTTTAGGATCGACAGTTTTGGACCGATTAAGTGAATTTTCGGAGATTTTCATTAAAGTGCTTATTTATATTTTTGGAATTAGAGACTAAAATTCTACCTCACATTTTATTATTATTAGTGATCATCTAATTTATGAAAAACAAGTTTTAATTAACTCTCGAGAGTTTTAAAAAATAATAATAGCTTACTTGAGGATTTTTAAAAATATCTAATTTTGCAAGATATTTTGAAATAAGGTAAAAATGGATTTTCCACCCCCAATCACTCTTGCATTTTATAAAAGGGATAAAGATTATTAACATCCCAAACTATTCGGGTTTTTACACTTTACAATCCGAACTTTGAAAAGTTACAGCTTGCAACCTCAACTTTATAAAATTTTGCACTTTGCATAAAATTCCAATTTTACCCCTGGTTTCATGAAAGCTGGTTTGCAGTTTACACTCTCAACTTTAAAGTTATTGCACTTTGCAACCTGAACAATAAATTTTATTGCATTTTCTACGTTTACTCCTCAAGGTCTTGTGATCCTCGAAAATGGTATCAGAGCCTAGGTTTATTAAGAACTTTTAGTTATATTTATTATATTTATGTAATTAACAATTGGTGAGAAGAATTTCTCCAAGAATATGGATCTGGACAATTGTCCAAGATGTACACCTTACAGGACCTATCGTCAAATTTTGACGATGTATGCACAAGAACACCAGGACAAGATATCATATTAGTAAAACCAATATGACAAAAAAGAACATGCAGGAGCTGACAGGGAAACCCTAAGGCAATGCGAAATGCGAGTGGCATTCATATGAGTTTCTGGACAGTAAACCAGACCTTATATGTAGATCTGATGAATCGCTAAGAAGCAGTTCATGAGAATGCCCACCAAAATCATGATTCTTGATGGAGTACCAGTATGGAATGAGATACTTCTGGACACATCTAAGATATCAAAAGATATTAGGGAAGTCCAGAAGACGGTGCAGGATTATGGCAACCGCCATATTCATTTACCTACACAAGTTCATCAGATCCAAAACCAGATGGAGACGATGGTGAAATATCAGAAGGAAACTCTTGAAATCCTTCATAATATTCAGAAACGAGTCAAGAATTTGGAGGACATACCGAGTTCTTCCGTAGGAAAGAAGCATATCGATTTCAGGACAATCCCCTATTTACACCAAAAGGGGAAAGCAACCGAAGTGGTACGAAAAATGATAGATGATAAAAAGCTTATTTCTATCATCAAAGGAAAATCCGTCACAAAGTAAAAGTGATGGATATGGAGAAGATAAATCTTAAAGATCTACACGACCTGGCAGAATCCTTCACAGGATTAGGAATTGTAGATTTGAAGATGAACATGGGAGATGGATCGGCTTTGGTTACCTATGACCGACTAGGTCGACCAATTCCACCACCACTGCCACCAGTAAATCCCAACATCGTGGAAAGTGCGAGTTCAAATCATGGAACCCAGGACGAGAGAATGCATCACGCTGGAGATTTCACCACAGGGAATGAAACACTTTCAGGAACAGGAGCTCGACCACCTCTTGCGGGAACTCGACAACCTTCTAGAAGGCCAACTATTTATCAAACGCCTTATGGAAGATCACATCTCGACCTAATACATCCATATGGGTTGATGCTAAATCTGGATATCCCAGATTTTAAAAGTCGAGAAGTTCTCATTGATGAATGGGCATCAGTTATGAGGATTGCAGCATGTACCCTTGATCTTACGAAAGATTCCTTCATTTTACTCCTTGAAATGAGTCTTGAGGGATCCGTAAGGATTGCATGGGATAGGACCGAAGCAAGTATGAAAAGCGCGGTCACAGCAGGAGAATCACTAAAAGGAATTGTCGATGATATGGCAAAATTATTCAAAATCCATTTTATCGGCACATGTTACTTTGAGGGATTAGAAGAAGAAAAAGGAAAAAGATATAAACAAGCCCTCTACAGCCTCGAGTTGCATGATATTTGTCATATTGACGAATATCTCAAGTTGTTCACCGAGTACCGGTGGAAATCCAAGATTGGAGACAAAGAAGCTTCACAGCTATTCTTTGCAAAGATTCCGAGTCCCTGGAGAGAAATGCTTATCAGGGAATACAAGGATGCAACTGATTTTGATACAGTGGCTAGAAGAATGTCTTTCCTAAAAGCCAATCTATCTGAATGGTGTTATCAGGCAGCACTATACAGGAATTACAAGAGATTACGAGGAATTAATAAATCAGTTCCTCTATGTTGCGTAGACGATGATATCCCAACAGTTGTGGGAGGTCAACCCAGGCGGCATAAGAAGAAGAAGGAGAGAATCCATCCATACCATCGGGGAAGCAACAACAAAAGAAGTAGGTCTTCATGGAGACCTAGAAGGTTCTGGTCAAAACAAAAAGCCCGAAGTTACAAATCAGGGCAAAGACCAACACCAAATAGGAGTAGAGCCTCATCATCAGGTTCTAATCAAGCAAGTACCAGCAGAACCCCAGGGAGAAGAACTTTCAAGTGAGACCAGAGCTAATGAAAGTTTCGAGGACTGTAATTGCTGGACATGCGGAGCAAGAGGGCATATTACAACAGATTGCCCCGAGAATCAGAAGTGAGGAGTCAGACAGTTTGAAGCAACACCGGAATTTGAAGCAGCTGTCTATTATCATGATTTGATCCAGGTGTATCAAATTGAGGATCTACCCTTAGATAAAAGCATCTACGAAGAAGAGATCTATTCTGATGATGGAAGTGAATCCAGTTCAGAATCGGAGTGAAGAAGAATTTCTTCAGTAAATGGTTAGGGAGGATATGTCAGGATTCCTCTCCCACACTACGATTTCTCATAAGACTCTTATGAGAATTATGAACGAAGATCCAAAGCTTCAGATATACGATGGATTTACAATTGGAGCTATGGAGAAGGACTTGGATAAAATTTGGTTTCGTAATAGAAATCACCAAATTATCCACAGAGTAACTTCTGGAGAATTTGCCATCCCAATGGAATTCACTAATAACCTGATCGAGATGCAGTTGGTCCCTTACAGAGAAATCCAGGAGATCAAAAGCACAGTCAAAAGAGATGTTGCCAACACACTTTCATAGATTCACATCGGAGTCATAAGAGTCATTATTAAAGCAACATTCAAAGAAGGAATAGATTTGCCACTCAATCTTGCTATCTTTGACAAGCGAATCTCAAACCTCAAGGATTCATGCCTTGGAGCAGTTACAGGAAATTTGTATGCAGGAAAATTAGCATTTAATGTCTATCCTAGAATTGCATACAATTTGGGAGATCGAGATTTCAACAGAGTCCTAATCCTTCATCAAGATTTTAAGAGAGTCGATTTGATGAAAGAAGGAAACAGGCCTTACTCGATCACATACAAGATTTCCTATGCTCTCTCGAATACACATCATTCAGGAGTATTCTTGAGAAAGGAATTTATTGAAGTCCCAAGAATTTTTGAGGACTTTGTCAGGGTAGTTCTCCCAGAACTAATCGAGTCTCCAACAATAAAGGAGATTGATATGCAAATTCAAGATCAACCAGTCTTCAACAAAAGTCGAAGTCTTAGAGTTGAGCCAAGGAGGATGTCTTTCCAACAAGACAGAATTATAAGTAGCAATCGTTGGGAAGAAAAGAGACCGAGTACAATTCAGCGTATTCCAGATGTTTTCAAAACACAAGGGAAGTTGAAATGCCCAGAAGGATGGCGAGAAGTTGAAGTAATATTTGACATCACTCAAATGGATAATATTTTTCCTTGTGATGTTCTATATTATCTCCAACAACCTATAGTTGGAAGGTATCAAGGAAGCTTGAAGATAGATGAAATTAAGCTGACTGTCACAGGAGTTGCAGGGAAAATCCCAGAGCAGTTAATATTGGAGATTGAATTTCTTGAGGATCATAAACCTTATGAAAGATTACAAGATGGAATGGAGTTCACAGTGGTGGATAAAAGATACAGAATCAGATGACCACTAGTCCATTCTACATATATATTCCTATCGGAATGTTATATGCTGAATACAAGGCCGAATATTTCGCCGCTTACATTGATTCAGGAGCCGGAATATGTACTACAAAGCCGGATGTTTTTCCTAAAGAAATTGGAAAAGATTTACCAGCTATTACAGGAAGGGATTTCTCTAAAAGTATTCTTATCCTTAATCGAGGAATTAAACAGGCAGAAATTATGATTGGAGGTGCAGGTGGTACCCCATGGTACAAAGTGAAGACGCCACCAATCTATTTCCATGATACGGGAGCAGATGTTTTGCTAGGAAATAATTTCCTACAAACATTTAAGAGATTTACACAAGAAAATGAGACAAGAAGACTTATTTTCACAACATTATGTGATCATAAGATCATGGTCCAGAGACTGCGGGAAGCATTTTACAGAAAAATGCCTATTAATTTTCGCAGTAAGCGTGGTGATGAAGCCAAACTTCGAAATCCAAAAATGGCGGATAAGAAAAGATTTGGTGATGCATTATTATCCTTTCGACAATATGGTTTGAAGCAAAAAGATATAAAACGATGGGATAATGATGTGTATTCATTTAGAATACAAGGAGAAGAATGAGTACCTCCAGAGGCTATTGCAGAATTGATGATGAGCCTAATGGAGAATCCACAGAGTGATGTTATAATAGAAGAACAAATATCACTCGAGGATATCAAGAAGAAGATCCAAAGGAATTATAATTAAAATCCTTTGGCATGGTGGAATAAAAATGAGCTCAAAGCATCCTTAAAGGTTAAACCAGGAAAGGAGTACGAGTTCGTGAGATTCAAACCAATCCTTATGAATCTGAAGGATCGTGAGGATATGCAGAAGATACTTAAGGAACATCTTGACCTTAAGTTGACTTCAACAGGAGTTTCTCCATATAGCAGTCCAGGATTCTTAGTCAGAAACCATGGAGAAATTAAAAGAGGAAAGCCAAGAATTGTTATTAATTGCAAAGGGATTAATAACATTTTAGAGTTCGACAGATACTATATCCCAAGCAGAGAACATCTGGTTAACAGTATCAAAGGTGCCAAGATATTCTCAAAGTTCGATTGCAAGTCTGGATTTTACCAGATTAAGATGGAGGAAGAGAGTAAGAAGTTCACAGCTTTCTCTACACCACAAGGACATTATATTTGGAACGTGATGCCAATGGGAATGGCTAATGCACCCCAGATATATCAAAGGAAGCTGGATAATATTTTCAGAGATTATTTCAGTTTCATGTTCGTTTATATCGATGACATTCTGATCTCATCAAAGAACATGAAGGAGTTCTCAAACATTTGGAAATATTTTCAGATGTTTGTCACAAGGAAGGATTAGTGCTTCCAAAGAAGAAGGCAGTGATTGCAAAAAGACAGATTGAATTCCTCGGAATTAAAATCGATGAATCTGGAATCGTCCTACAAAGCCATATTGTGGAAAAGATACAAGGATTTCCAAATACGTTGAAAGACAAGAAACAACTTCAAAGTTTTCTTGGAGTAGTGAATTTTGCTGGAATGTTCATAAACAATCTAGCACATTACAGGAAGGTGTTTAGCCTATTGCTCAAAAAAGATTCTACATTCAAATGGGAAGATGAACATCAAGAAGGAATAAAACAGCTTAAAGAAGTTTGTAAAAAGCTTCCAAAACTTGTCATTCCACAAGACGAGGATGAACTGGTTTTATACACAGATGCCAGTGATGATTGGTGGGCAGCAGTTCTTACAAAGGCTATACCAAATGAAGAAGTGCCATGCAGATACTGCAGTGGTTTATTCACCCCAAGTGAAGCAAATCGATGGCATATCAACAAGAAAGAATTCTTTGTAGTCAGAAAAGCTTTCAAAAAATGGCCTCTATTTTTACTGGCTAAAACGTTCACTTTAAAAATTGATAATTCAAGTGTCAATGCTTTTCTGAAAAACAAAATGGAATCAAAACCAGAAAAGGCTAGATTACTTAGATGGCAAGCTGAATGTCAATATTATGATTATGATATTGCCATTATAAAATCTCATGAAATTGTTCCTGCAGATTTTTTGACACGAGATGAAAGGATGCGTTGCTGACGAGGTCCTTAAACGAGTAAGACATCTCAGGGAAAACCTAGACAGTCTAGAACGAGATTTTTGGACATTATGTCTCAATGCAGAAGTTGATGGACGACTTCAACAGGCTGACCAGAAATCCATTTCTAGTCAAATACGAGCATGCCAGTTCGCTCAAGGACAATTGTTCTTAGCGCTGCAAGGGCCTCTCCTCCAGGCTACATCTCCCACGATGTAAAAAGGGTCGAATAGAGAACGGGGTTCTAACCCGGAGGTTATGGATTCAAGTACCATAATCACAAATGTTGCAGGTGATGCATCCCCTGAGGGTGTACAAACTGTAACGAATGTTGAAGCTCCAGTGTCAAAACCCAAGTCTTCAAGTCAACCCAATACCTCTGGGGTAAAAGAGGGAGACTTGAATCTTAGGCCACAGACAGGCAAATCTAAGGTTCAAACTGACGAGATGAAAATTTCTCCTATGCAGGTATATCAGCAACAATGAGAGAAATTAGTTACAAGAAGAGGTATTAACCCATAAAAAACAATGGTTGATATCTTAGGCAAGTATCCAAGAGTTTGGATGAAACCAGGAAGTCATCCAAATGAAGTACAAAAATGGTATACTTTTGGAGCTCTTGCTTCAATCTATACTATATCACCAGGATTCCCTGAAATTTAGAAATTACCAAAATGGATTGGGGAAGCAGTTTACGAGACTTGGGCCAACAATCCACATTTGGCCAGAGGAGATATTTTGAGGCGTATTTTATCGGTGCGACCCCGAACAAATGAAGAAAGGCTTTAATGAAGCTTTTCATTTCATCAAGCTAAGAAGACCGGATGGAAATGCTTTAAAATACATCAAAGTAGCTTCACCGAAAGAAGTACCAGTGTTAGTAGGAGCAATTTCTGAAGATGAAGCTTCTACAAGGCGAGCATGGGGTCTTTGGGTTTGTCTAACCGAAATGTACAAAGTCAAATATCCATTCAAGTTTTTCCAGAATTCATCAAATGGATCTTTCCTTTTGAATTCGATGACTGGATCAACAACATGATTCACAGAGGAACTTTTCGAGACAAAGAGAAGAATTCTCTGGGAGAACAAGATTCCGACTAGCAAAGAAACCTACCGAAAATTCTGTAACATGGCGCATGTTGGCCGTTGGATCGATCGGATCTGTCAAGCATGCCCCGAATAGAAGGAACCCGAGTTTGGAAAAGGATTCCGACCCAAACCCGACTGAGAAGATTATGCAGCTGGAAAGTACAAGGGCCCAGCTCACAAGACGCGTTATCCTTGGGGACCACGTAAACCAAATTTTTAAAAGATTCCCCAACAAACATCACATGGGCTGAGTCACGCGGAAGAAAAAGGAAAAACAGTTGGCGAGGCAATAATACAGGATATGACGTAAGCACCAACATCATAGATATCAGCAAGATTTGAAGTCCGCCTTTGAAGTCCGGACTTAACTCTATAAAATGCAGGATTTGAAGAAAGCTGAGGACATCGAACATTTTCCTTAGTTTTCTTATAATAAAGTCTGAAAAAGAAAAATTTGTAATTTTTGAGTGTTTTAGTTTTCAAGTTTTATGTGTTTTCGAGTGCAAGCCTCATCTATGAGAGGCTAAACCGGTATTCTCCTCCCAAAAGGAGATTACTAATATAATAAAAAGAGGCTTTCTGCTTCAACATGTGTTCATAATGTTCTATTAATTCATCCCGTTTAAGAATTACTTATACGCCTGGAGTAGGAAACGAACCAAGGCTGTGCTGAATAGTTGCTGAAGGAGTCGGATAATGTGCAGATCATCTTCCCCGAAGGTTGAAGTTGAACATTAAGGAGTTGTTTGTCAAAGGATCTGGGGGCAGTAATTTTCCGACTGGTGGTGTTGCGAGCCATCTCACCCGGTGCTATTTCGGTCAAAGAAGGTATGAATTATAAGGGATTTATTAATTTTACGGAAGCATGTTGGGCCTGATATGGTCGTAATGGACTATTTTCATTTTCAGTCTAAAGACCTAATTTGTATACGGATTAATCCTTGAAATAAGATCTTGATGGAAGTATATCTTGTTGAGTTTATAGGCTGGAAACCTGACACGATCCATTTAAAACCTCTGAATAGAGACTGGATCTAAGTAGGTGTAACAATGCCACGAACAAAACAAGTTACAGAAAATAAGAGTTCTTATTTCTCGAAAAATCCGAAAAAAAAAAACAAATTGATTATGGAGTAAAATTTGATTTTTATGGTATATTGCAATAAATTTATCATTATGTAGTACTTTGCCACAAATTGGAGTTTAAAGGGATACCTAAAACTATTGTTATTAAAGAATAAAATGCTAGGGGCAAAATGGTCAAAAGTGTGCAAAGTGTAATTATTTTCATAGTTCAGGGTGCAAAGTGTAACGAATCAAAATATAGGTTGTGAAGTGTAAAAAGAGGTAAAGTTGGGGTGGTTAAAAATAATTATCCCTTTATAAAAACCCCCCAACACCCTCACTTCTCCCTCACACTCTCATACTTAGCCAAATATCTTCATTATTTTCAAGACTTCAAAGAGGTAAAAATTTCTTCATCTTTTTCTTTAATTTTTGTCTTTTCATTTAAGTATGATAAGATATTGATCTTATGCTAGAACTAACATTAGAAGTGTAAATTGATGGTGATTATATGAAGTTTATAAACCTCATTATCGGACTTGAAATATTCAGCCTTTAGTTGAAAAAAAAATTATAAATGATTTTTTTATTTCATTTTTTTTTGTGATTTGATCTTGTTAAAGAGAAGGAAAATACCTTTATTTTCGGATAGAAATTTAACCCTATACAAAAACGAATTTCTGGATATTTTGAGCTATATTTGAACCCAAACCTTGTTTCCTACTTATAGAACTATGTCTTAACTTTCATTTGAAACTTGAATCATGTCAATTGAAGTTTTGTAGACCAAGTTATACCTTAAATAGTGGATTGTGCCAGAAATCCGAAAAAAGACGCCTGCCCTTCAGTAATATCACTTTTTGACCTATTTGTAGTAAGAATTGGGATTTTCTTATTAGAGAAACATAATTGTCTTAGCTTTCTAACAGTGTACGATTCACCTAAATCGGATGTTTAGTTGAGGAGATATCGTTGAATTACAAAAACTGCTACAACAAAGAAGTTTTTGCGAAATTTGGTGTTCCTGGTAAAATATAAAGATTTGTGTGTAATTGGTGAAGTGTGAGAAATAAAAACTTTGAAGATGAGTGTAGTGTGTGTAATTGGTGTTCTTTGTGAAATTTAAAGAATTGTGTATTCTTGGTGTAGTGTGTGTAAGAAGGATGGAAACACTCTTATTTTCTAAAAGTGATTTTGAGGATAATAAGTTGATAAAATTTAGTGATTAAAATTAGAGAACCAGGAAAAATTGAATATAGCTCGAAAAACAAAAAAATACGTCCTGCCGGGTCCGACTACTGTCCATCGGAGGTGGCAGTGCCAGAGCGGCTGCGATTAGCCGGAATTGGGGATAAGAATGATGAATAGTGACCGATTTGACATAAAGATTACGTGGCATGAATAGTGACATGAATAGTGATGTGATGTGATGTGACATCTACTTGGCACGCAAACTAATGCAACTTTATCGGGTTATTTTAATGTTAAGTGTTAAATCAATAAGCTCGGGTTTCCTGAATAAGATATTTTCGGGATTTTTTTAGATGACATGTCATATTTTAAGATAATCAAGAATTTTGAGTCGAAATAAGATTTTATAGATTAATGTTTCGATTAACCGGGATTTTCCATCTAAAACGAGTCGTTAGACGAATTATTTGTTTTTGGTGATTTATTACAGATTAATTGAATTTAAGTTGACTTTGATTTTATGTTGACTTTGACTTTAAGTTGACTGTTGACTTTTGACTTTAGTCAACTGTCATCTTTTAACGCTCTTTGAAAGGGTACCGAATACCCGATCATGCAATAATTGACTTTAGGAACTTTTAGACTTTACTTAGCTCGAGAGACTAAGTTATTTGATGATTATTACATTGTCCTATGTCATTTAAGTTGAAAGAATTAACTGTTTTAGGTGCGGCCCAATCGAATAACAGACTCATTCGAGCAAATACATCACTAGATTTTTTTAAACTTCTAAGGTGGGTAAACTTCTGATTTTGTAAGCATGTCGTACTGTTATACTAATGTTTATATGCAAAACTCTTTTTATGCTCTGGTATATTATGATTGAGGACCTTTGGGTCATGAGGCCTAATGTTAATATCATGTGAGGTGCAAGCATGGACTGAAGCATCGGCTGTGGCCCACGAGACATGAATTAGTCCTTATAATAAACTAGAGTCAATAGCATGTGAGGTGCAAGCACGGACCGAGGCATCGGCCGTGACCCACGAGACATGAAGGTGACTCACCAAGTGAAAAGTAGTTAATAACATGTGAGGCGGTAGCAGGGTCTGAAACGTTTGACTTGGGGCCCGCGAGACATGAAAGTAACTCACCAGGGAATTTTATAAATGTTGCTAAATTCATTAGTGTAAATGCTTACGTTTCCCACTGAGTTTCACAGCTCATGCCTTCAAATATTTTTACATGTTAGATAATGATGACGAGCATGGAGCTGAGGTATAGGGACTATCTACATGGGCATCATTTTGTTATTCCCAAAATAATTTAAATACATGTGTTTTGATGAAACAAACTTTAAAGCTTTTGTAATAAGAATTTTAAATAATGCCTAACTCTTATTATCCTTATTAGTTTTTGATAACTTTCAAGTTTATATTAAGAAATTTTTAAGCCCACGTTTTAGTAATTAAAGTATTATATTTATGCTTCCGCAAATTATTTATAAATACTCAAGTGTACCACAATGATGTTCCTAATCGAAATGGGTTTGGGGCGTTACAATAGAACTGGGTCGTAGAATGGTATATTCATGAATATGACGATCTATAGGCAAAAGCCCATGGCCAACGAGACGTCGAGCCTACAGGGAGGGATAAGGTGACTGGACTTCGGTCGAATATTGTTGGGAGCAATAAGGAGAACGGAAAGCGTCAGTGTCTGATCAACACTGATCCTACGTTTCTTATTTCAGGCTGATGAACTAACTGATTAACTGTTTATACTTTGTTTTTAAAATGAGATATCCACTTTTTATTTAAAACACTGGGATATCTATTGATCATTTGAAAAGCCAAATATTTACCGTACTTGACTAACTGTTGTACAATGTGTATCACATCACTGATAACATCAAAAGTTAATATATCATTATTGAATTCCAGTATGTTCTTGATCATTTCGATAAGCAAATCTTAAGTGCACCCTTATCATGCATACATAAATATCTTTTAAGCTCCCCAAGTACTTTACTCAAGTAAAGGAAACACTTCATCTTTCAATTAAACAAATATTGCATCCCCTACCCCCACCTACTGGGTTCATTTAGCTCACCCCATATTTTTTTAATCAAAAATTTCAGAGACAAAATATTTTGAGATTGAGAAGACTGACACGGGACTTCTAGCTCAGAGTTGACTCTACATATTGGTTTCTGTTGAAGGGTTATCCATCAACAATTGAACAATATAACTAATTTATCTTGTAATAGTTAGGTGAGTTACGACTCTATTGTAATTGTATGTTATATTTTATAGACTTCCGATGTACTTATATTTTTTTTAGTTATTTGTACTTAGATAATAGCTCTTGATGAGCTTAAGTTTGAATATTTGGGTTGTACCATATTGGACGTTATTCTACTATATTAGGTTATGCAAATTTAAGGCGTGACAGTTGTGGTATCATAGCTTAGGTGCAAAAAAGAAACTACACCTAAGCAAACCCAGGATTGGATCTTCGGCATATGATTAGGTTACCAATATTATGTATCTTTTTAGGAATTTGAATCTATGTGACAATTTTGGTAATTGTGATGAAATAATGGTGAATTATTTTGTTATGGGCATTTGATTAGTTTATTGGTTGCATCTGGCTACACCAAAATAAATAGTTATAAGTTATGAACTATAATCAAATGAAACTGAGAACAAATGAAAGATTTATTGGGGTACTCGTGGAATTATCACGATATATTATGAACATTTGGATTATTAAAATTTGATGACTCTAATAGTATGACACTATCTAGTGGATATGAGCTTAAAGTGCATTTGATTATGACCTTTTATTGAAAGAGTATTAGTGTTAATTGTCAAGAGGAGAGGAGATTTTATTGCTAAATTGACATTAAGGGTTAAATTAGGTCAATTGCGGAGTATTAAAAAAAAATTCTTTACGGAGAATGAAGAAGATGTTACCACAATAAGAAAAAATTTAGGTTGTTGAATTTTATTATAGGTAAACACTTTAATAGATTTAATATAGAAGTGGGATTAGTTCATGTAAAATGATAAATGTGAATCTTGTTTGAAATTAAAATAAGGATGGATCATTAAGTCATTAAAAGTTTAAATTATGGTACTTGTATTAGTGTTGGTTGAATCATTAATCGGATTTGTTGTCGAGTGAGATCTGAATTATTGGGGTTTGAATTGGATGATCGATGGGTCCCACTGAAATTCGGAGAACATCTTTAGTATTGAGGTAACAAATATTTAGGTTGTGGATGAGATCTACGAGCTATCTCGTGGACCTTTATTAATATTTGTTTATGTGTTAGGTACCTGGTACGTGTACTATATATAGTTAGGATATATGGTATATAAACACTTTTCTGGATCATCAATACCTTTTACTTTTATGTTGATTTTTTTTTAATTTTAAATTTTTGGAACTTGTAATTATAGATGATGTTTTCCCTTGTATTATTAAATCTAATCGTTCTTGAATTGAGATTTGTGTTATAAGACTTAATAAGAAGGCTATGGTTATTTAAGATACATCTAGGTGGATGAGTTTACTTAATGGTTGACTTGGTTTTTCGGTTATTGCTGTTGGAAATGGTCTATTAGGAATTCTTGATAAAGAGGAAATGTAAAGGATGCAATTGGTTGTTGAATTCTTGATTGAACATGGCTTAGAAATTTGTATCCGGATATTCGATATTTCTTTTCTGAACAGTACAAATACTTGTATATCACATTTGGGCTTTGTATATGATTGACTACATAAATGATCTGTGGGTATGAAAAATGGGTAATAGATGCACTTTTTGCATCACCATTAATTGAGTTTACTTTATCACTCATATTAAAAGAATTTTGTTTTACTACAGATATTTGAATTCGATATTATTTTGGAAATAGAATAGTTGTCCCGACAGCAGACTCATGTGAACTGTCTTACAAAAGAAAGTGAGATTGTTGGTAAACCTAGACGACCAATGATAATGATCATTTTTTCCAATATTCCAACTCCTTTTGTTTTTTTGGAAACTAAGTTATGATTCTTTGAATTTTTCTATGAGACCTATGAGGGTTTATGATAATACACTTAAGGGAAATTGACCAGAAACTTATTTCAGGTGGAAATATTGATAGGAATAAATAACCGATAATTAAGCTTTAAATCTTTTGGTGATTTCATAATGATTCCTAGTCGATAACTTGTTAATTAATTTCTGGTATCTCTAGAGATGTAGTCTATAATTTTACCTTACAATGAGATTGATACTTATTTGATGTTTATGCAAGATTGGAGATGAATGATTGAGGATAGAACTAGATCATTGTAAGATATTGATCATTTAAGTAACTATTAACACCTTTGGTGTAGATTCAAGAAGAATACAATAGAAATTCTTGATTAAAAAAAATAGATGTCTATTAATTATTTGAAAAGGTTAAGTTATTGAGGCTTGAATATTTCTAATTTGGATTCTTCTAGTACGCATAAAATTGAGGTTATTTACTAACTTTTAACAGGATGACTTGACTGAATATGTAATCTATCATTGAAATTTTGGGATTTAAAAATATTTTAGGTATTATAACTTCTAGCATTTTCTGAAGACTATGTTATGATTCCTTAAACATTGAGATTTAAATAGGTTTACTGCAATGGATTTAAAGGACTCGAAGGGAACTATTTCTTAAGACGGCGGAGAGATATTCACAGGAATAAGGTGCTCAACAACTCATTAAATTTCTAATAATAACTAGTATATTTTGGTACCGTAAAATGATAAACTAGGAAATCTCGACTTATTAATTTCTTCAAAGAAAATTTTTGAGGGATGCAACAAATTGTTGAGTTCGTGATGGAACGGGATTTAGAAAATCTATGGGAGAAATCTAATAGACAATAAATTTCTTGGGAATAGTACAAATATTTGAATATTATATTTTGGGTATATGTCGCCGACTTTAAAAATGATTCATATGTATAAAAATAAGGTATTTTATGCATTTTTTTCATAGTTATTACTTGGGTTATAACCTATTTGATTATCGAACTTACTTAAGGAATTTAGTTTTATTGCCGATGTGCAATCTAATATTATACAGAAGATGAATGAGTGATCTTGACGACATGTTTACATGGATTGATGCATGATAATAGTGAAATCAGGTGCACCTAGGTGTTAGTAGTAGAAGTCATTGTAAGTTATTCTATACTTTTTGGGGACTAAGTTATGAATTTTAAATGTTTTTTTAGGACTTATGAAGGTCTACTAGGCGGAACTTAAGGAGAAACTAATAGGAAATTTTTTCTTAATGGTTTATATATATTTTGAGAATACAAGAGTATAATTTGTTTTAGAAAACTTTAGTTATCAATAATTGTGGATCTAAGGCTTGAAATAATGTATAATTGACTGTTACAACTTCTCGATAGACTTTTCTTTTTACCTCAAGAGAAAAAGTAGCGAAACAAGGTTTTTAATTGATCCAATAGGCACAGGGCTAAGAAAATGATTGAATTATCTGCATCATAGGAGAATTGAAGAAACCCATATGAAAGTGAATTGTATGAAGTAAAGATTGAGTATAGACAATTAGAAATGACTTTATTGTTTAAGGATCATTTGTGGATATAACTTGAGTAAACGATTCTCTACATAATACTTAAGATTAACATCACCATAAGTGTTTCTAAGTTACGATTATCTGATATTACAAACTCAAGTTTTATGGAAAATATTTGGGAAAAAGATAATATTATTTGTTGTATTAGTGAGAATAAATGAAACTTTTGTCATATCTAGAGATGTTGATAGATGGAATTTGGGGACCAAATTCTTTTAAGGAGGGGAGAGTGTGAGACCCCATAATAGATGACAATTTTAATTATGGATATTATAAATATTTGAGCTGTAAATCTTTATATGAAATTTTAATTTATTTAACCATAACCCATTTAATTTCATCATATTCTTATCTAATAACCCAACCTTTTAGTCTAGCCCATAACACTTTAGTCCATTAGAGATTTTGGTTTATTCTCATCATTTGTTGGCTCAAGCTAATAGCCACACTCCAGCCCAGCAACCTGGAACCCAATAGCCCAACCCATAGCCCCATACCCGATCGGTTGACCTCTCTCATATCCATTTGATGGCTGATGCATTTAAAAATATCCCAACTTCAAATCTTATATCATTTGCTTTAACTCCCCTAGCACACAGTAACACATAAACCACTCCCAACAATTCTCATCTGCCTTCTCGGATGCGCCGACCAGCTGCACCACCGCCCGTTGCTGGGTACTGCCATTGGTAGCCACCATCTTCCTCTTTTCTATTCTTGTGTTTATTTTCACCTTCATACACTATAGTAGGTGGTGTGCGTGAATCTAAATATTTCTTTTATTTTTATAATTATTTATTTTTTTCTTTCCTTTTGCTTGTTGAAATTAATGAAAATCTCTTGTGATTGAGATTATGATGTAGTTCCCAATACACAAAGAACTGAATAAAATCAAGACAAAATATTGAAATTTTTCTTTTACTGAAGCCTGAACTGTCTTGGGGTTTTAAGTTTTTTTTTTCTGATTTTGTTGGGTTATGATTTACTATTAATATTAAAAGGTTAACAGAGAAAAGATAATATGCTTTCATTAAATCATTTCTATAATAGAATAATTATCTAATTTAAGGGTTAAACTATGAATTAAATGAAACTCTGGTTATATTTCTAACATTAAGAACTTTAGGGTAATAACTATAAAATTCTAAAATTTCGGGATCCAAATGAAATTCTAAAACTAAGACTACTGGTAAATTTTAAACTACAAAGAGTAAAGAAAGAGAATTTACATAAAATAAATGAGAGATATTAATTTGCTTATTCATGAGATATATATAAATAAATATAATGTATTCTAGTAGTACTAGAACAATAGTAATGATATAGTATTAATAGTTAGTATTACTAAAAAGTGAACGCAGTATAATGAATACACAAATAAAACAAAATAGTTGTATTATTTACGGATAATAGCAAATGTATTAGCAGTGATAAATAATAAAGGATAATATGTTAAAATTGTTGTGTTTTATTGTAGGAAAACTTGGAAGCCTGGTTAATGAATTTGTTGAAAAAATGCCATGATCAAAGTAAAGGTGGGTAAATACATTTTCCTAAAGAAAATTAGGTTTGCTTTTAATTTCATAAATTTCATGACATTAGTTATTTCATGAACTTCACGGTATTAAACTATCCCATGATTTCACAGTATACGCCATTTTTAAGATAATTTAGTTATTAAAAAAACATAAATTGTATCATTCATGGTTTGAAATTACATTTTCATTTGCATTTTAACTATTATAACTACTTGACTCGGTTTTTGGGCAAATAAATTTTATTTTGACAAAAATATTGACTGTTTGAGTCTATTGCTGTATGGGTAGATTAGAAAATGGATTGAACAGGTTGCCTGTTCTCCCTGTTTGACTACCCATATGCCGATTACCATCTTCTGGTCGGGCCGGAGACGGCGACAGAACTTTTCGCAGAATAGTATAATGATGAATATGACGATCTCTGGACAAAAGCCCATGGCAAACGAGATGTCGAGCCTATAGGGAGGGATAAGGTGACTAGGTTTCGGCCAAATATTGTTGGGAGTAATAAGGAGAACGGAAAGGGTCAGTGTCCGATCAACATTGATCCTACGTTTCTTATTTCAGGCTGACGAACTAATTGCTAATTGTTTATACTTTGTTTTTAAAATGAGATATCCACTTTTTATTTCAAAAACTAGGATATTTGTTGGTCGTTTGAAAAGCCAAATATTTACCGTACTTGACTAACTGTTGTACAATGTGTATCACATCACTGATAACATCAAAAGTTAATATATCATTATTGAATTGCGGTATGTTCTTGATCGTTTTGATAAGTAAATCTTAAGTGCACTGTTATCATGCATACATAAATATCTTTTAAGCACCCCAAGTACTTTACTCAAGTAAAGGAAACGCTTCAACTTTCAATTAAACAAATATTGCATCCACTACCCCTACCTACAGGGCTCATTTAGCTCACTCCATATTTTTTTAATAAAAAATTTTAGAGACAAAATATTTTGAGATCGAGGAGACTGACACGAGACTTCTTGCTCAGAGTTGACTCTACATAGTGGTTTCTATTGAAGGGTTATCCGTCAACGATTGAACAATATAACTATTTTATCTTGTAATAGTTAGGTGAGTTACAATTCTATTGTAATTGTATGTTATATTTTATAGACTTCCGATGTATTTATATTTTTTTAGTTATTTGTACTTAGATAATAGCTTTTGATGAGCTTAAGTTTGAATATTTGGGTTGTACCATATTGGACGTTATTCTACTAAATTAGGTTATGCAAATTTAGGGTGTGACACAAGTAACTCGAACCTGAGCCCTAGAACAATCCACAACATTAGAAAATTAGACAAAAGTATCTATTACCCAGAGAAATTAATCGCCAAGGGTTTGTAATATTCCATATTTCCGTAAGCTGTTTTTGAAGTGACATCAATGCCCAAGGCTTAGTTCCTTTACCCAAAACCATCCTCCCAATTAACGAAAATGAAAATTCCATAACACTTTGCTGATAAATATGTTCATCAACAAAACCGAGTAATAATCTCCTTTTTTAACATGCTCAGGGATAAAACTTGGTTTATCAGAAACCACAGTAGAATAAGATTTGGGATTACCAGTAGTTTGTGGGATAGCATTCTTGTCAACCAAGAGACCAGGAGTAGCAACATGGGATAACCCATAAGAGAAAGTAGAAGAAATGCTAGTTAATGAAGAAGAGACCACAGCAGGGGGGATCGCAATCACCTGGGACCAATGCATCATATGAGAAGATGAGGGGAGGACCACCGAAGTTGTTGGAGTAACAACCTTTTCCAACTGCTTGAGGGGACCGCCACCTCCAAGGGACAAAGGAGGGGGCGGTTGGTGCAACAAATTAGTGGGGACCGCTGCAAGCCTATGAGGGGACATTTTGGTAGCAGCCAATAAAAGTTAAGAGGCATCTAGGGTAGTAGTCGCTGCAACATGATCCAAAGGGAAAGACGGAACCGGACACATAGATTTAAAATCAATCGCAGAACAAGATGGAGTCATAGAGATGACAAATCCGGCCATGTCATGGCTTGAAAATTTGTCCTGAGGAGCAACCATAAGGACGGCGTCCATAGGTGCTAGAGGAGAGAGAAGAGAGCATTTCAGTCCCCCACAACAACATAATAAATACACACAAAAATATACAAAGACATAATAAGTCATAAACCATTTGCAGATCCTATGAGCATCTACAACGAATCTCTATCCCCACCAAAAATACTAAAATCAGCCAAGAAAATATTAGGGTGGGGCGGATAATTTTTTTTTTTTAAAATCATATAAATTATAACTAAAATAGTGTTTTCAAAATTCTTAGTATAATGGTTTTTTTAAAAAAAATGGGGGTAGCTGGGGACGAGGTTCCCCCTTTCGCCCTTGACTAAAATAGTAATAAAAACCAATGTCAAAGCCCAACGGCTGCTCATCCCCTGCGCTAGTTTGGAGATCTACAATGTTGCGCCAATACTTAGTTCATGCACTATCTTTTCCCTTTTTTTTGTTTAAATAGACTTATCAAACTTTTTACATTTCAAAAATGTAATAAAATTTTATTTTTTTGTTCTAATTGTATATGTTCATTAAGGTGTTACATTTATGTTACATATTTAAATAAAAGAATTAATTAAATTTAATTATATATATTTATATTGACATTATTAAAACTAGTTTTAACTAGTAAGTTTTACATACTGGATACAAGACAATTAAAATACGATATGATAAAAGTGAGAATTACAATACATTAATATCAACTTACGAAATTATAATAATAATAATAATAATAATATATATCATAAAATTAAGTAAACATGTGTATATATAGAGATATATATAGGGTTAAGATCAAATAATGCGCCAGAGGGCTTACCGTGGCAATATGGATTAATCCAATCCATCCACACCTTTTATTCAATGGTTCAAATTGCTATTAAAAATAACTGATTGATCAATTAATTAATAGGTGGAAAGGGCATAATAGTAACTAGCAAGATGCCATAAATCACGCCCCTATAATCAAGGAATTGATTAATATCATGTTTCCATAACTGAATTGTGCACCATTTTAACAGATGAATTGTACACCATTTAATAACTGATTGTACACCATTTTATATCTAATAGTGCATCATTGTATAACTAATTGTACACCATTCTATCCCAACGATTTTTTATGGGACTTGATTTTACGATTGTTCCCGCTTTTCATTCAATTATGTTTTACTCACAATAATGTACTATTAGTTATATAATGATCCACTGTTAGATATAAAATAATCCACAATCAATTATTAAATGATGCACAATTCAGCTATTAAAATGGTGCATAATTCAGTTATGGAAACGTGATTTTTATCACATCCATGATTGTAGAGCATCATTATGGGAAGGTGGTTACACCATTTTGTCTTTATAGAGTTTTTTTTTATGATGTACAATTATTTATACAATGATGCACTATTAGATAAAATGGTGCATAGTTAAGTTATTAAATGGGAAGATGGTTACACCATTTTGTCTTTATAGTTCCTTTAGATGATGTACAATTAGTTATACAATGATGCGCTGTTAGATATAAAATAGTGCACAACCAGTTATTAAATGGTGCATAATTCAACTATTAAAATGGTGCATAATTCAGTTATGGAAACGTGATCTTTATCACATCCATGGTTGTAGGAAGTCATTATGGGAATTTGGTTACACCATTTTGTCTTTATAGGGGTTTTAGATTATGTACAATCAGCTATACAATGATGCACTTTTAGATATAAAATTGTGCACATTTAAGTTATTAAATAGGAAGATGGTTACACTATTTTGTCTTTATAGTTCCTTTAGATGATGTACAATTAGTTATACAATGATGCACTATTAGATATAAAATGATGTACAATCAGTTATTAAATGGTGTACAGTTCATGAACTATTAAAATGGTGCACAATTTCAGTTATGGAAACGTGGTATTAATCAATCCCTTGATTGTAGGGGCGTGATTTATGAGACTTTGCTAGTTACTATTATGCCCTTTCCACCTATTAAATAATTGATAAATCAGTTATTTTTAATAGCAATCTAGACCATTGAATAAAAGGTGTGGATGGATGGGATCAATCCATACTGCCGCACGGTAAGACGCTGCCACACGAGATCCCATCCCATCCCCATATATATATATATATATATTAATATGTTAATAAATATTTGATGCAATGATTAGTTTTGGTAGATTGAATAACAAAGAATATTATTTTTAGTTCAAAATATGAAATAGATGAGTTGAAGATGGATTGTTAATTTTAGTGCAGAAATTGCACTATTTCAGTACAAATTAAAGTTGCACTAGAATTTTGGGTTGGAGATGGAGAACCTCGTAATCCCATTGTTTGTTCCTCTTTTGGATAATGTTCAATGAATAAAAAAGTTAAAATGCGCCTTTTCATTATTAATGGTGAACATGTATATTAATGTAATTAAGCTATATGACACGATTTAACAAACCTTAAAACTTAAGGTAAGGATTAGCTACATTAGCAGGTGCTGATGGGGATGGAGGATCATGTTGCATTTCTTGATCTCTGGTGAATAAAGCCTATCCAAAAGAAGACGAAGAAATAACACAAATCATTCCATAGGAAAAATAAATACATAACATGCATTCAAGTATATTTCAATTAGTTAATAAAACCAAAACATACTACATATGTAACTATTTAGTGGAAAAAATATGTTGCTATCCAAACTATGATGTTTTTTATATTTGGAAGGAAAACCATTTTTTATTAAACTTTATTATCTAAACTATATGGATTTGCACTTTGCCATCTGAAATATCTCATTTATTGAATTTTTCGCCAGGATTTTATCACGTGCATGACACACTTCTTGTTTGAGTATTTTTGGTGAATTCCAAGTTGTTTTATGCACTAAATTCCAACTATTAAGCTAATACTTTAAAAGTTACATTATTAATTTGTGCACATAAAATAACTTGGTTGGCCAAAAAAGTGTACTAACATGAAGTGTCTCATGCATGTGACAGTATCATGGCAAAAAAAGTTCCACCATCGAGGTGCTCCAGATGGCAACGTGCAAAGCCTGTGCAGTTCATATGATAAAGTAACAAACAAAAGTTCAACTCCCAAAAAGTGTGAAAATCATCATAGTTCGGATGTCAAAGTCTTTTTACCTAATTATTTATAAGGTTTTATTGGACTTGCATTATTCATGTCATAAAGAAAACTCATGGGAAAGGCCTAGGAATGATCAATTGCTGCCGGACGACCTTCCGGTTCTACCTCCTAATATCATTGCAAGTATCAGATTTGATAATTAAATAGAACCTAATTTTTTTCAAACAAAAAAAATGAACCTAATTGTAGAAAATGGAGAAGTTGTATTGTTGAAAAACTTCATTAATTTAGGTGTATATATATTCACAGCTTGATTTGTGCTTTGCATATTCACCACCAGATAGTAGGGATAGGCAGGGGTTCCTTGAACTAGGACATGAACATGCAAGTGAAGGTGGATCCTCCTGAGGTTCATGTGATTAGCAGTTAATTAGGCAAAAAATCATTATCAACAAATTTAGTAAGCAATATAATAAATTTGCAATATGAAAAATATCTCAAATTTCAATTTAGTATTGCATTTCTCAAATTTTTTCCTCCTTTTCTTTTTTCTTTTATTCCCATCAACCAACACTTGCACAATCATCTAAATTCAAGACAATATCTCATTCAACCTCATTTACTCCCCTTACTCAATGCTATACGCTCAAGTCTAGGGTAACAGATATATAAAGTTAAGGCTTGAAATGTGGCTATCAAAAATCAGGCAACAGACTTAAATTGGCTTACTAGGGACTTCAATATCATTAGGTAGGCAAAAGGCTTGAAAGGCTTAACAAAAATGGCCTTAAATTATTTTCACAAATCGCATACAACATGTGGCCTTGACAGAGATACCAGAGCAAGTTCTAGAATTCTAATCAACATGAATGACACACTCAAATCAACAAATAAGATTGCATAATATGAAGCAGTAAAGGCTCAAAAGCTCACAGGCTTGCAATATCGTAAATCAAAGCATAAAATCCATGTTCTCAATATCCACATGCTCCATATCATCTATTCTCATCATGATCAATTCGCACTCAACACCCAATTCAAAACATCACAAAATGTTCAAATATCCCCCAAGTCGCAACGCACATCACAAAAACGGTTTACTCACTCTCTAAAAAACCTACTAAAGCAGTAAGTCTAATGAAATGCAACCTAAATTCTCTACATGCAACTATATGAAATGTAAAAACAATTCTCTCCACACTCTTCATATCAAAATAAACTATCTCTCCCCCAAAACTTGAATGAAATTATATCGCAAACAAAGAAAAAAATATAATTTCAATAAAGAAAAGTGTGGAGATAACCTGACTTAATGAGAAGGCGGTGGTGGGTAGTGACCCAATGTCTACCCAACGTTGTGGTCGCCTGATGAGTGATCTCTGTAGCATCCTCTTGCACTTCTTCCCGACATATCAACTCGCATAAACTTGTACTCCTTTAAATACATATATTAACTGCTTTGGGTCTTGGTCAAGAACCGTATTTGCATTGTTTACATCTAGTAATGCATACTTGGGGTTTCCAAGCAAGGATTTGAGTCCTAGTGTCGGGATATACTGATATGGGTCACGCACGGGGGTTGTCTGTGCGCGTATGTACGACCAGTGCTCGTCTCGTTCTGGAATAGCTTTCTTACGATATCACGCACGAGCTGCCCGTGCGTACACCCACGGGTTGTGCGTTCCTTGTCCTATTTTTGCTCCTCTTTAGCACCACACATTGTTTGACCATTCATAGACACACAGTCTATGCGTGGTTCCGAACTTTCTTGCTTTTCCAGAATCTTCGGCCCCTCGTACTCGGTACGACTCCTTAGATGAATGGCACTACCTTGTTCCTTTGAGTTGGCTTCAGTAGTACTCGAAAACTGGCCCTTTTGATGTTGTCCACCAACGATCGTAGCTAATAGGCCAATCTGGGTTTCAAGATTTTTCATTTGTGTACCCAAGGTGTTAGCCAATTGTGCGACATGTGCTTCAATTTTGTCCAGCTTAGCCTCATGTGTATTGAACCGGTTCCTTGTCTCCCTTATAAATGAACTCGTTTGACTCATAACCGTAGCAAGAACGTCCTCCATGGATGGCTTTGCCTTGTAGAAATTCAAGTTATTGAAATAATTGACTTCCTCCATCTGAGCGGGTACTCGTGCACTACCTGAAACCAACTCAAAGAAACATAACAAACAATGTAGGGGTAAAATTATATAAAATAAAAAGAAAGAAAAATATCTAAATTAAAAATAATTCTATTTATCACAATATTAATACTAAAAATTTAATAAGTTCCCCGGCAACGGCGCCAAAAAATTGTTTGCCTTATTTTTAGCTTCACCACAAGTGTACGTTGTAGTTTATAGAATAGGGTAAGCAAGGTTGAATCCACAGAGACCAATAAATTAGTGTACTGAGTATTAAGATTGTAATAGTCTTATTTTTATCTAGACGATCGAAATTTGATTTGCTGGTTTGTAATACTAAGAGAAGAATTTATAATAAAAAGATAAAGTAAGCGTTGATTGAAAGATCAAGGAGATGAATGGATTCCAGGGTTATGGTTTCAGTTAATATTCCTCTTGTTATCTGATTAATCACAACCAAATTTATTATTATTCTTCCCTATAAGACAATCACACAAGTATTTTACCCACTCTCTCGAGATGTTTATAAAAACGTTGATTGGATTATCTATGCTTGTATCTCTACTCAACATAAGATAACCAACTCCTAAAAGCACAAAAGATTATTAATCCTCACAAATATTTACAGACTTCTCAATCATGCAAATATTCATGTCAAGTACTCAAGATCTAATATCAAAACTCATCTCTCGAATTGTGAGTCAATACATCAAACAAGTTAAACTAATGGACATTTGATAAAACAAGAAATAAAACAGAGTACTCGAATAGGGTTTGAAATAATAACTTCAATTGCAATTAAACATAAAACAAAAGTATCCATTAACCCAATCCCAAACCCCGTAATCACAAGGTGTTTAGCCGGACATGGGAAATAAACAATTCATAGACAAATTATTCATGTTCATGTCTAACTAATCGAAAGTAAAAGATACAATGGAATGAGAAAACCTAGGGATGTCGATGATCTCTCGATCTATCTTCAATCCTCAAGCGTGTGGTTGCGATCTCGATTAATATCTCGAATCCTCCAGTAGAAGGTTTCTCTTTTCTCTGCTTTCTAGGGAAAACATAAGTGTCTCCTTGTTTGGGGCCGCCTCGTCTCTATTTATACTCCCGTTGCATTAAAACCTAAGTTAAAATCGTCAAAACCTGATTTTCCAGCACCGACGCACGGGCCATGCGCCCAAGCACGGGCTGTCCGTGCGTCAAACCGTAGGAAATATCAATTTTCACAGCCCACGCACGACCCGTGCACCGATGCATGACCAGGTTGTGTGTGATGCCGAACTAAATATCAATTTTTCTTTCAAACCATTCGCGGCCCATGCACTGCCCATGCTTACACGCATGGGCTACCCGTGTGTGGTCAAATTCTGCTCCGATTCCGCTGATTTTTCTCATGTCAACTCCTTACTTCGTGTACTCATTGTTCCACATATATTTTCACGATTCACAAGGATTCTAATAGTTGCAATGCTCCCAATTGCCACAAAAGTGTTACGAAAATAGTGATTTTCCTACAAAACGAGTAAAGCGTAATATCTATTCCACATATTGAGAATACGACCCATATTGCTAAGGTAATGCATGTTATCAACTCATTATAGCCAAAATCACGCCCAAAATACATGCAAAACTCACACTAAACATTTCTCTTAACAATTTCTTTTTCAAACAAATTTTGCAGCCTGATCATATTATGGAATTCTGTAATAACAATTGAAGAATCGAAGTTTTGGGTCCTCCACAAATAGGGCTTTTCTGAATTTATACAAGTGTGAGCAAGCTTTTAGCTTTTATTTATGTATTTCAGTTGTTGCTTATAATGTATATGCATATTGCTATTTGGTTGTTGTAATTATAAATCCCCTCCAGATTAAAAGAAAGTTAGAACTGGTAAAATTCTCCTAATCTAATGTTCGAACAGTGTTGAGAATAGAGTTTTTGAAAAGGAGTGTTGGTAATTGTTTTATAAATCATTTTAGAGATAAGATGTATTTAATTAAGGCCATAATACCCAATGTATCTCCAGTTCCAATTGATCTGATTAAAGAATAAGGCATGATTTAGATTATGTGATCATGGGCTAATCACTAACACAAACTAGTCACAAAATCCTAAATCAGGAAGCTATATATCACTTATAAATGATATAAATTGTCATACAAGCTACCATATACCTTTACTTTTTCTAAAAGAAATATTCCAACAAGAATTAAACAAACGTGAAATTAAGCAACAAATTAAATGGTTTCATAAATTTATAACCCATTTTCTGTTTTTTGCATATTTATTACAATTTTTTGCTTCTGTTTCTATCATATATGCTTATGATGTGTATGTCTGTTGTAGGTTAATATTTTTGTGTGTTAAGAGATGGCTAAAGTTACTGATAAGAGAAATAAAGATAACCTAGATAAGCATGATGTGGTGAAGAAGGTGAAAAGGCAATGTGATGGGGGCAAAGTAGAAGATGAGAATTTTTTCCCACAAATTAATACAAGAGCCACTCCTAGGGCTTTAGTTAAAGCTATTGGACGTTTTAATCTTGTTTAGAAAGTTGCCATAGTGAATATGGGATTTGAAGGATTGCTGGAATTGAAATTTAAAGATTTCCCTCCTAAACTGACCTATTTGCTTGTTGACAATTTCAATCCTGTTAGTTGTGAGTTGGCCTGGGGTTCTGGAAAATCAATACATGTAGACGTTAGTGATGTTGAACGGGTCTTAGGATTCCCGAATGGTAATGTTTAAATTGAGAAGAAGTATCGCTCAGATGAGCGTGGGTTGTTTGAGGAGTAGCAGAATCTTTTTTCGAAACCTGGTAAGAAGATTAAGGTTAGTGAGGTGTGCACGAAGATGTTGAGTTGCAAAGATGGGTGCGTCTGGTTTATGAGACATTTCATTGCTCTTGTTGATTGTTTGATTATTGGGAATAGTCCATGTGGATATGTAAATCCCCTCATCATGAAATGTCTCGAAGATTTTAATAATATTCGAAATTTGAATTGGTGCGAGTACACATTGAGTACGTTGATTAGTAGTAGGGAAAAGTGGGACAATGGTGAAAAACATAAGTTCAATGGTCCTCTTCTTTTTCTATGTGTAAGTTGGAATATTTTTTTTATTAGTTTTTGCTTTTTCCGTGCTTATGCATTTTATGCATTCATTTTTTCTATTTTTTATGTGTTTGTTCATATTTGTTTTTTTTTTTTTTTATTTTTGTAGATATTGTACATGGATCATGTTGTTTTTATACTCGGGATGTTCCGAGGACGTTGCCAAGTTTTTGCTCATGGAATACTGAGATTGTGAGGAGAAGAACGAAGAATGAATTGAAAGACGGTGGGTTTGGCAGAGAATTCGTGGACACCCCATTGCCTAATTGTGCACAGATGGAGGGTACTACGGTGTTTGAATTTGGTAGGCCGGACAAGATGATAATTAAAAGAAAATATTTAGATTGTGGCCCGAGTACTGAGGTATTTATGCATATTTTTATATGGTTTAATGTTTTTTGGATATTTGCAAATGAATACTTAAGGCTAGACAATTTTATGACATTGTATTTGTATATAGAAAATCATTAAACTTACCTGGAAACGTTTTATGACAGATATGCAAATTTTACAAAATTTTGGTAAAGGGTTTTTTTAGAATTTAGAAAAAGCTAGATAGGAGATGCATGCAGGGATTCTAAGAGAAATCATTTCCATAATATTGGACAACAATTCATTTAATTACATTAACCATAGTTTTAAATCAAATATATCAATTTCTATCTGTCAACTGAGGTATTCAGAATCTCAAATGCCAACATCTTATTATTAACAATTTTTGTCATATGTATCGGACACCAGTCGTGTTTTTTTAATAAATTGAAGTTATAGTCCAATAATTATAGGGTGTTGAAAATAATAGTCCCACTGAATCATGTTAGCTTTTTGCATATGAAATATTTTTTGATGATTGATTTTTAACGCACATTTAGTTGATAATCTATATCTTTATCAATCTCAATAGTTATTGTTTGCATTTGAAGTGTGTGGTTGTTGTTATGTTTATTTATGTCTAGTGTTTTGCATACCAATAGTTAGTTGGTAGTCCATTTTTTTGTTAATCTTACTTGTTTACATTTTCTTTTCTTGTTGCTTTTGGTATATTTGGTTTTTGCTTCTCTATTGCTTGGTTTTTGCTTTTTAAGAGTTATTTGGTTGCATTTTGAAGGGTGTGGTTGCTTCATGCTCATGTATGGCTAGTGTTTTGCATAACAAGAATTCTTCTTTTTGATGAAGTTGTTGTTCTTATGATGTATTATTATATGTGCTGCTTATTTAGGAGGAGTATGCATCTAGATTGATGGGGAAGCTCTCTTGTATATCTACATATGTGATTGACTTAATCACATTGCTTGAGAATGCACGCAAAGGAGTGATGGGGGGGATGGAGATGAAGTTGCGGGGCTTAGTGAATCTCAACTCAATGAATTGTTTTGGAGTAATGCTGAGACAATTGAAGCGATTAAAAAAATTGAGCGAGCATTAGGTAGGCGGGACGAGTACAAAAGGGTGGTGGATGATATGCCAAGCTTCAGTCTTGGTGTTACTTAAGAAAACCAAAAGACAATTGGGATGATGTCATCGGTATTTCGCGTGGAAATGTTCGAATATCTGGTGAAAATGTTTCGGCAGATGATGGGGACATGGAGGTTCATTGTGTGTTTTATATTTTATTATCATTGAAAAATTTATAAAGTCATTTTTTGTTTAATTTCTTCATTATCATTTTTTTAAGAAGAGGATGGGAGCAGCACTAGTGGGGATAGCGATAGTGACGGCGGTGATGCAGACGGCAACGAAGTTGATGGGACAAATGAGATTGATGATATGGTTAGTGAGCTTTCTTAAAAAAGACGAGGAATAAAAAAAGAGATCTGTGATAATTTTTCTCTCTTCTTTCGAAACAGGCTTATGTAATGATGAAATATAAAAAAATGCAGATTTTGGCGTCGAAATGGATATTTGAGAATGAAGCTGGGGATGAGTAATTTTTTTATAATTCTTTGTCTTCGGGTGTTTTAATGGGTTTTTTAACTGTGCACTGAAATTTGTTCTTTTAATTTTTTTGTAGGCTTGAAATAATTTTTAAGTCGGGTGACTTCATTCTAATGAGGAAAGAGATTCAGACGTTGATAGTCGGGAGTTATGTCAGTTTTCTGTTGTTGATATTTGGTCGAGAATTTTGAATTTCAAGGAGCAATTAAAGAGTAATAATTCACCTCTTCGGTTCTTCTTAACAACTTTCCCAACAGTTCATTTCCTTCATTTCTTTGTACTCCTGTGACTATATATATTTTTTATAATTTCTTATTGTTTATTTTTTTTGCAGCTATTCACCTTGGTGAATTTTAACGAGGGCGATGACATGACTGCACTTACTCAAAAGTTCAGTCAGAACCTTGATGCAGAATTTGTCAATGCCACTTCGAAAAATATTGAGGCTATTGACATGGTGACTTACCTATTTTGTGTCTTTTTTTTTTTTTTTGGGTCATTTCTATTCTGTTCAATTTTTTTCTTTGTGGTTATTTTTCCCAATTTGCCACCACGAACATTTCTATGTTGTGTGTTTTGATGTTCCGAGGAAGCAATGTCACGTACTTGACAATTCATCGGTGGGCGGTTCGACTCTTCAGAAGTACGAATGACTCCCTGAGAGGCTGGTAAGATCCTTTTTATTTAATGCTTATGAAGTTTTAGGATTATGCTTTCCTAGTATACATTTTTTGCATACAATATATGAAAACCATGCACACTAATTTTATTTCCTAAATATGCATTTATAATGATTACATTTTGCTTCTACAACATTGGATTGTTGCCTGTGGTAATTCTCAATACGCATTTATGATGATTACATTTTGCTTCTATAGCACTGGACTATTGCTTATATAGCATTGCATTGATACGTAAATATGCAGTTTCATATGCAATTATACTGATTTAACTTTGCTTGTATAGTAGTGGGTTGTTGCTTATGTAAATTAATGTAGTTGTACACATATGAACTGGTAATTTTTGCATGTGGTAATTCCTAAATATGCATTTATAATGATTAATTTTTTATTATATAGCATTGAAATGTTGCTTATATATAGCTGTAAATATATAATCATTATATTTTGCATTTGGGGCATGTGTTCATCTTAAATATGCATTTATACTAGTAAAATTTTGCTTGTATAATAGTGGATTGTTGCTTATGTAAATTAATATAGTTGTATACATGCATTTGCAGTGATTGGATTTATACTGATTAAATTTTGCTTGTATTGTGGTGGACCTTTGCATTTGCATATGGTAATTCGTAAATATGCTTTTGTAGTGATTAAATGTTGCTTGTATGGAAGTGGAATGTTGCTTATGTAAGTTAATATAGATGTATATACATGAAGTGATAATTTTGCATGTGGTAATTATTGAGTATGCATTTATAATGATTAAATTTTGCTTCTATTGTAGTAGACTGCTGCTTTAGTTAGTTAATATAGTTGTTTATATATAATATGGTAATTTGTTATGAAAGTAATGGCAGGCCTTTTTTTCATTTCAGAGACAAATATTCTTTCAGTATGTTATGTCGAAGGGAGCAATGTTGAAAGCTCGATTTTTTAAAAATTCATCAATGACTCGATTGCGTATGCATTGGAGGGATAAAAAAAAGATGGGTTGCGCCATTTTTGCCATGCGTCACATGGAGACGTACAAGAGCGGTGGTGTTAAAGATTGGGATTGTGGTCTTGAGAAAGGGAACGATGCTCAGGTCTCGACTTTAAGGACAAAGTATTGTGCTGCAATTGTTCTGTACGAGAAGAACGAACAAAGAGCTTCAATTTGGAGAAGGCAAAGAAGTTCACTAGCTCATAATAGAGTTGTTTTGGTGAATTGTGATGGATTTGAAGTTGTAAATTGATATTGATAAATTTTTTTGGTTTACCTATATAAGTAGATTTTTTGGTTACTGGTTGTCTAATAAGCAACAAGTTTTGGGATTTGCCTAGCTGCTCGTATCGGTCAATTTTTAGTTGATGGAACAGATTTTACATAACGACTGATCTAAGTAATGTTAATTACCAGTTTTTGTGCATGTTTACCACACTGTTTTTACTTGTGTATATTCTAAATATGCATTTATAATTAGCACATTAATTTTTGCATGTGGTATTTCCTAAATATACATTCATAATGATTATATTTTGCTTCTACAACATTGGATTGTTGCATGTGATAATTTTTAAATATACATTTAGGATGATAACATTTTACTTCCATAGCACTGGAATGTTGCTTATATTGCATTGGATTGTTGCTTATGTAAGTTTAATATGCAATTATACTGATTAAACTTTTCGTCTATATAGTAGTGCGATGTTGCTTATGTAAATTAATGTAGTTGTACATATATGAATTTGTAATTTTTGCATGTGGTAATTCCTAAATTTGCATTTATAATGATTAAATTTTGCTTCTATAACATTGGAAAGTTGCTTATATAAGTTAATATAGTTGTAAATATATAATCATTCCATTTTACATTTGGGCATGTGGTCATTCTTAAATATACATTTATAACGATTAAATTTTGCTTCTATAGTAGTGGACTTTTGCTTACGTAAATTAATATAGTTGTATATATACATTTGTAGTGATTGCACTTATACTGGTTAAGTGGTGGACATTTTCCTTTGGCATACAATAATTCGTTAATATGCTTTTCTAGTGATTAAATTTTGCTTATATAGCAGTGGACTGTTGCTTATGTAAGTTAATATAGGTGTATATATAAAAAAATTGATAATTTTGCTAGTGGTAATTATTGAGTATGCATTTATAATGACTAAATTTTGCTTTTATTTGTAGCTTTCTATGTTGTAATGGTCAATGTCTTTCACACATGTGAATATTGAAAAAAATCCTCATAAAACGTAGTTTTGAAGGAAAAAATTAAAATGTTCAATCGACCACCATTATTAAGATAACTTGTTGCATGTCCGCCTATTGTGGTTCTCGATGTCCCCACATTTTCCACAACGCCTCTTTAGTTTTTGGCTTGCACGCAAAGCCTTTTCCTTTTGACTTTGTAGTTGGCTTTTGACCCGACTTCCGCTCCCCTTGTTTTTCGCTTGTTGTGGCGGTAAGACTGTAATTTCAGAATGTGCAGTAACTCCTCCAAAATTGTAAATCACTGTATGTTTGCTAATTATGCTTGAATTATTTGCATCATAAGATAACAACTTCTGCTTATGATCTTCGATGAGTTGGGCTAGAGCGTCCATTTGCTCTCTGCTCCCCTTTGCGATTTCAACACAACAATCGAGGCTGACCAGATTTTTTGTAAGGTTGTGTCACAATTGTTGTTGCTTGTAAGCTGTGACATTAATCTGATCTGTACTTTTTGTCCAGCGTTTGAGTATATACTTGCCGGGACTTTCATTAAGTTCCTTGAATAGCATGAATATATGACGATGTACTAGTTAGGAAATTTATTTGTTAGATTTTGATGATACCATGTAAAACTTAGACTAGGAAGTTGGCACCCCATTTTCCTTGTAATTCTGTAATGTAATAGATAGGACTGAAAGAACTAAGTGAAGTCAGCCAAGTCAAGAATGCAAGAAGTCAATTGCAGACTAGAGTGAAGACTCTGTTGTGTGTCAGCTAAGTATGGCCATGAAAGAAGACAATGACTCAACTGAAAGAGAGTCAGCTGAGGAACAACTGTGCAAAGTTTGAGGAAGTGTCAGTCAAGTTAATGAAAAGAGCAAGTCTAAATGTTGAAGTGATAGTTAAGTCAATCTTATGATTAGAGCAGACTCAAGTCACAAGGGGTAAAGGCAGCAGTCAAGTCAAGACAACTGACATTGATCCGTTGGAAGGAAGTTATGAATATTACTCGATATAGTAATATGTCCAAGCTGCCAGGTCTTAAAGTGTTTCGACTAGAAACATGCAAAATGAATAAGCCAATGGGAAACACTGAAGCTTGTGCAGACCCTACAAAGCTGACGAGGAAGGGTCAACATCACAAGTGCTTCAGACCAAGAAAAGACAAGCTAACGAACAAGAAGTGTCATTTTGAAAATAACCTATCTATTCAACAGGCAAATTTCCAAATGAGCACTATAAAAGGCTGAGGAAGCAATTGGGAAAATGTTACCTTGTATACCTAGAAAATCGATCTTTCAAGCAATATTCAAGCAAGCATAACCTGCAATATTCTCCAAGGTTATCATAGAATTTCTCAAGACTAAAACTCGAAGAAACTCGATCCAACACACGCTGTGAAGGAAAGATAACTTCAACCCATTGAAGAGGAAACATTTGAAGAACAAAAATGGGTCTACTCTCCAAGCTAAAAGAGTTGTAGAAAAGTTCAAGGTCGAACCAGGAGATTTAAGTTTGTTGGAGGGTTGTGTGAACAAATCCAAGGACTTGAAAGTGAGCTGAAGTAGTAAGGCAAATGTCTTGTGAAGAAGCTGAGTCGAAGGAGAAGCCAGCTATGTGATCAAGGTTGTCTCTAGACTGAGAACTACTCTGTAACTTGATCTGTTACTTAATGGATTCCTCCAGGAGTTGGATAAGAATGGATTAGAGGAATTACCCCATCCTCAAACTACTATAAAAATTACTTGTGTCATTTTACTTTCAACATTTACTTTCATGCATATATTTTTATATATACTGTTAGTTAATTTGCTAATCCAACTGATAAATAACAAGTGCTAAAACAAGTGTTAAAAATAAGCTTTAATCAATCAAAAGGGTGTTAAGTATTCCGCTGTTAAAAACCAGATCAACTAAAGTTAAGTGTTAGCTTAAGCAGCCAAGTTGTACTATCAACAACTCTATCGACTCTGTTGATTGGGTAACTTAGTTGAATATAGCCAACCTAGCTGTCTTCCAAGGACACATCTGATTTGAGTGAACTCTGTTAAAATTCTTAAAAAGACTAAAAGTGAAAATTTGGTAAGGTTTATTCAACCCCCCTTCTAAACCTTACACCACACCCCTTGGGACCTACAAGTGGTATCAGAGCGGTTGGTTCTTTGAGCCTTCCGCTTTGGTTACTGAACTAGATCTCAATCTTTTTCAAAGGTTTAACACTTGTGCTTTTCAGAGAATCTAACTCGTATTCCAATGTTCACTGTGGAAGAGTTTGATGACTGGAAAATTCGCAAGCAGGCTCATCTATCCACTTTACACGATAAAATGTGGCTTGTGATAGAGGATGGGACATCGCACATACTCAAAGTCAATACGGCTGTACGAAGAGCAGCTGCAGCTGAAAAAGAAGCAGCTGCTCTGAAACTAGACCAGCCATGGTTAAAAAACCACGCACTGAATGGACTAATGAAGATAGAAAATGATACAACCTGGACAATTTGGCCAAGGATATACTCTACAAGACGTTGGACAAAGCGATGTTCAACAAAGTCAAGTCGTGCAAATCAACCAAAGAAATCTGGGATAAGCTAACCCTAATTTATGAA
The DNA here is from genome assembly GCA_016081115.2 of Rehmannia glutinosa. Classification (NCBI taxonomy): domain Eukaryota; kingdom Viridiplantae; phylum Streptophyta; class Magnoliopsida; order Lamiales; family Orobanchaceae; genus Rehmannia; species Rehmannia glutinosa. Next base: position 68,076,709 of record CM071932.1, read on the forward strand.
GGATCAGAACAAATTAAGCAAAATAAATTAACTGTTGCTATTCAAAAATTTGAAAATTTTAAAATGCCTGCAGGTGAGACTCTGGATCAACTGGATGCCAGATTCACAGAGAGAAGACAAGAAAAGAAGAAAGTCATGTTAGCAGCTGAGACTACTGAGCCAGCCAAGTGCAAAGAAGCAGCAGACTCAAATAGTAGTGAAGCTGACTAATAAGTGATACAGAGGAAGAGGCTTTGATCTGACTCATGGCCAAAGAACAAGATCAACAAGATCAACAAGATGAGGTACATTCTAACTCATGTCATTCTGATTCAAGTGATAGTGACTATGATACACACACTTCATCACCCACAGATCTTTATGATTTATTAGGAAACATGAGGCAATATTTTGAGCATATTAAAACCTCACACACACTTTTAAATGAGGAAAACGGCCAGCTTAAAAGCCAAAACTCATAGCTGACAAAAGAGCTGAGTACTCTGAGTCACATAGCTGATGACAACACTAAGCTGAAGGCTGAAAATGCCAAAATCTTAGCAGAGTTAGCTGCTACTGAGAAAAGAGAAAAAGATCTAAAACATGTGATTGCCTCATTTACAAAAGCATCCAAAGCATACAAAAAGAATGTGGAGACAAGATAGGCATATGATTCAATTCCTTTGCGCATAGTCAAACTTCAAGAGTGATTTTGGAAAAAGGATCTTCAAGCAATGAAGGAATCCAAGAACCCAAAATACCAAATGTTGCACCCACATTCACACCAAAACACAATCACAAACATACTGGCCTTGGTTACAAAGGAAAAGGAAAGAAGCCAGTAGAGTATGTTGAAAGGACAGCTGAGAATAAATTCAGATAGGTCCATCAGCAGACTCCTAACAGAAAATACTCTGTAAAAGCCAAACAGAGCTACCAAAAGCCCCAGAAATTTCATCAAAGAAATACATATGATGGGAATTGCAAAAACTATCCAAACCAAGCTGATTGGAATAATTTGAAATATCAGCAAAGACCTATGGGATACAAGCCAAAATGGCAAAGACCTCAACCTCAGCAAAGGTCATTCCCAAGGCAAAAGAGCTATTATCAGCACACTTATGCACCCAAGCACTACACTTAGAAATTTTACAACTATCCCAAGAAAGCAATTGCTAAAACTAACACACAGGCATACAGACAAAAGAGACATCTGTATGATCCTAAAGCCCCCCAAGCAATTTGCTAATGTGAATTATGATTATGGTACTGATAGATGGAAACCTCTTAGAGGCAGATCATCTGGCTATAGGTTGGTTGGAACATCTTATAGCACTAATCCCCAGGACCCAGGGAAGTATGGATACTTAAAAACTGATTTCCTTGATTGCAGGTTCAAGGAACAGCGGAGTGCCAAAGAACCTGGTACATGGATAGTGGTTGTTCCAGACATATGACAGGGAATAAAAGAAATCTATCAAGATTTAAGGAGATCAAAGGTGCTAAAGTCATATTTGGAGAAAATGAAGCTGCAGGGGAGATCAAAGGTACATGATCCATCAAGAAGAATGGACTGGAGATCACATATATTGCTTATGTTAAAGCTCTCAACTTCAACATGTTAAGCATCAGCCAACTCTGTGACAAAGGGTACAATGTAGGATTCAACACGGGGATATGCCAAATCAAAGATGCTGAATCAAATGAAATTGTGCAGCAAGGAACAAGGCAAAACAATATGTATATGGAAGATTGGTCTATTGCTACACCAAGTACATGTCTGATAGCAAGGAGTACAACCAAATCCAGTTGGCTGTGGCATAAAAAGTTGAGTCACCTGAATTTCAAGACAATTAATAAGCTTGCAAGGAGTCATCTTGTCGAAGGATTGCCAGACTCAGTGTATAAGAAAGAAAGCATATGTGATGCATGCCAGATGGAAAGCAAATCAAATCATCATTTAAGGATAAGCCAAGTCCTTCTTCAACCAGGATATTACATCTGTTGCATATGGGTTTATTTGGTCCATTTGAGCCAGCTAGTATCAATGGGAAGAAATACACCTTATTGGTGGTGGATGACTATTCAAGATATACATGGACAATTTGAATGTGTAAAAAGAAAGAAACATTGCAGAAGTTACCTCAGCTGACGAGAAGAGTTCAAAATGAGAAGAGTTAAACCATTATAAAGATAAGATCTGACAGGGGGACTGAGTTTGTCAATGGGATTATAACTCAGTATTGTGTCGAAAATGGTATTGCTCATGAGTTATCAGCAGCAAGGACTCCACAACAGAATAGACTAGCTGAAAAAAGGAACAGAACTCTCAAGTAAGCTGCAAGGACAATGTTAGTTGAAGCTGGATTGCATAAGAGATTTTGGGCTGAAGCCATAAATACAACATGCTATACTCAAAATAGATGCATGATTAACAGGCAATTGACCAAGACTCCCTATGAGATTTGGACATGGAGAAAGCCAAATGTTGGATATTTCAAGATATTTGGATGTAAATGCTTCATCCACAACAATGGCAAGGACAATTTGAAGGCTTTTGATGCTAAAGCTGATGAAGGTATATTTTTGGGATACTCAATTGAGAGTAAAGCCTATAGAGTGCTAAACAAGAGGACTATGGTCACAAAAGCGTCTATCCATGTGGTTTTTTATGAACCTAATGTGAATGGAGAAGACATTGATGAGTTAGCTGATAAAAGAATCAGCCAATTATGCAGAAGAGTCCTTATATTGAAGCAGAAATGAAAACACTCAACCCTTATGATGATGAGAAAGCTGAATCTCAAAGATAGCTGGAAGGTCTACAACTGAATGAAGATGAAGAAGTTGTTCAAGACAACTTAGATGCAAGGCGGCTGAATCCAGCAGACTTACTCCGACCTGATGTGAGGTGGCTGAGAGATCATCCACATGAGTTAATCATTGGAGATGTTAGATATGGCATAAGAACCAGATCCAGAGCACAACATGAAGCAATGTTCACTTGTTTTATTTCCCAAATAGAGCCTAAAGATGTGTCTCAAGCATTGGAAGACACACATTAGATTCAGGCCATGCAAGAAGAGCCGAATCAGTTTGAAAGAAACAAAGTATGGGAATTAGTACAAAGGCCAACCCACCAAAATGTTATTGGTACTAAGTGGGTATTCAGGAACAAGATGAATAAGGAAGGGTCTGTTGTAAGAAACAAAGCAAGATTAGTAGCCAAAGGGTATTGCCAAAAAGAAGGTATAGATTTTGATGAAACATTTACTCATGTTGCCAGATTGGAAGCAATAAGGATGTTTCTTTCTTATGCAATACATAAAAACTTCACTGTATATTAAATGCATGTGAAGAGTGCATTTCAAAATAGACTGCTAGAGGAATAAGTATATGTTAAACAACCTCCATGTTTTGAGCAGAAAACTATTGAAGATAAAGTCTACAAGCTTAAGAAAGCACTATATGGATTGAAACAAGCACCAAGAGCATGGTATGATACATTGTCTCAGTTTCTAATTGACAATGGATTCACCAAAGGCAAGGTTGATAGAATACTCTTCAGGATTCAAGATGGAGAGAGTATACTGCTTATTCAAATATATGTGGATGATATCATTTTGGGTTCCACAATCAAAGAGCTGTGTGACAAGTTCTCAACCTCATGCAAGGCAAATTTTAGATGAGCATGATGGGAGAGCTGACTTTCTTCTTATGACTTCAAGTCAAGCAATTGAAGGATGGAACCTTCATAAGACAAACCAAGTATACCAGAGATTTAATGAAGAAATTTGGTATGGAAGAGAAGTCATCCGTAAAGATTTCTATGAATACATTAGTGAAGATGGACATGGATGCATGGCAAAGCTGTTGAAACGAAAGACATCACTTTGGAATACATCTCAACTGATAAGCAGTGAGCTAACATATTCACAAAGACATTATGTGAATCAAGGTTTGAAGAACTCAAGAATGAGTTAGGGTTAATTGACTGAGTTAGAATACTCAGAAGACTCAATCAGCAGAGACAAAAGCAGAGAGAATGGAAAATAAGCAAGTTTCACATTTCAGCCAAGTGAAACAGCCTAGTAGGAAATTCAGTTTTACCGAGTTAGCTGACAGCTGAATGATTTAATGTGAAGAGAGAAGCAGAGTTAAGTCATTTTGGATGAGAGCTGAATCATTTATGAGCTAAGGGACAAAAACGCAGTCGTTTTATTCGAATGTTTTCAAGGATGACGTCAGTGTAATTATGACTGTTAGTACAAAAGCTGCACAGTAAACCATATGATTGGATATAAATGCTGCTGCATTTGATGTGGGAAAATTAATGCGGTTTTGAAGAGTCAATCATAACCGTTGATTTTGATCAAATTTTTCAAATTGCAAAAATTGTCCTTTCGAGTCCCATATATACCAAAATTTTTTTTCTCTCTCCTCACACAAACACTCTCGTCTTCAACAAGCAAGAGGGAATTCTATCTGCAAATTTATGAAACCCTACCCTCAAAAGATCAAGTTTTTCGCGTATTTCACCAATCAATCATTCTGAAAATGGCTGCTACTCATGATTTTGCTAAACTTTCTGGGAAGATCCTCTTTGGTGCTTCAGTGGATTTCAGGGGGGTGATCAAGCAGGGCACTGATGAGGCCCTAGTGAAAAAGATTGTTGCAAAGCTTAGAGAAGTCCGATCTCAAGGACTTTCTCTGAATGGAGTTCACGCACACGTACTTGGAGGCAATCGCCATGTTTTACGTAAACGCCGAAGTTCATGATGATGAGATTCACTCATCCGTTCACGGCAAGGACATCAAAATAACTGCCAAGGACCTTGATGAACACTGCTTTTTGCCAACTGAAGGTTTGGAGTATGTAGCCGAGAAGGACGTGAACTTGGCTGCAGCTTGGAATGAAGTTGCAAAGCCCGAGTATGCTGCGAAAGCTGTGTATACAGCTAAGAAGGAGTTTATCAATGATGATTACCACAAGCTAATGGACATTTTGTCCAAGTGTGTGGACATGAAGTTCGGGAGCTTCAACGAGCTATCACGGACAAAGCTGATAGTGATGGCTACGATCATGCAGGATAGGAAAGTCAATTGGGCTGAGTTCGTCTTGAGCTGAGTATTCCAGAATGTCATCAACAAGTCCTTCAAGGAAGATGGAACTTTTGGTTGTTCCCTGGGGTATGACCTAGTCATTGGCCATTTGATGGAGATCAAGGGGATGGCACTGCGCAATGGGAAGCCCTTCCATGCGAATAAGAGAATGTTTAAGGAAAACCTCTTAAGCGCACAGAAGAAAGCTCATGCAAGGAAAGCTGATACCAGTGAGGGGTAATCAACTGACCCAACAAAAGATACAGCTGCGACCGCTCCAGCTCTCTCGCCTAAGCCTATTTTCTAAGAAGATAGCTACGGCAGCTAAACCTGCTCCTACCCCAGTAGCCAAAAACAAGAAGGCACCTTCCACCGCAGTCGAAACGGAGGAGGAACCCCTACTTTCTTCTCCAGTCGTGAAGAAGAAGTGCACTGCCAAGTCTCAAAAGGTAGCTGTCTCGAAGAAGAGTAATACTGAAGAAGAGGAACCCGAGATTCCCCTAGTTGCCACAAAAAGAAGACGACTGTTTAAGAGGTCGGAATTGGAAAACACAGCCGAATCTTGTAATTAGCCGGAGAAGCCCGTTGAGTCTACTGATGATCAAGAGGAGCAGTCTCAAGAGAAGATTGATGAGACCCCAAAGACTATTGATGCAGATCAGCAGAGTATTGAAGACCCAGCTGTCTGAGAAATAGCTATGGAGATGGAAGGAGGTGAGACAGCCAAAACGCATGAAGAAAAAGTTGTCTCACCCCCTCAGACTGATGCTCTTGAACCTGAGGAGGAGCAAGCTTCATTGGATACTATTCCAGAGGCCAGAGAGGATGACGATGATTTGATCATGTACTGTCCAGTCTATCCGGACATCCAACAGAGGCTAAGGGATTGGATAAGATGGAAGCTAGACTACTCCAGATAGCAGTTCACTCGTCCGGAGTTCATGGACGAAGAAGAGGAGCTTCTAAGCTTCCTTGGGAATGTGTCTGTCCAATATGCCCTTGATGAGAATTCCCGCATGGACGCCCTCCGTGCTATCAAAGAGGATGATGAGGAGAAAACCCTGTAAAAATCCAAAGCCTTGGAGAAATCAAAGATGTGTATGCAAACTGGAACCCATGAACACCTCATGGAGTCCAATGACAGCAGCGATCTGGAGGAGATGGACCCAGCTTCTGCTGTTGAAAAGGCTGAGTTACAACAGGCAGTTAGAGAATCCCGAGCCATGCACGAGCATAACCTTCAAGAAGGTTTAGGAAAGTCTTCCAAAATCTCTCCTTGATCTAATCCATTGGGAGTGGTGCAAGAGATTTCAACTGTCATTGTTGCGACCACATCTCCTTTGCATTCTCAAGATGGCTCACAGGGGAACAACGATGAAGCTGGGAACGCGGGCACCCTAGGCAAGCCTACCCTCGAAGAAGGTGTTGAGACACCTACCCCCACGGCTAACTACTCAACAGGAAACATAGTCGTGTCTCAGGAGCTGAGTAACCCCACTCCCGTTCACTCAGCTGGTGCGCCAGCTGAGCAGCAGGCTCTCTCCACCACAACAAGGTCGGAGGACGTTGTGGGAGACAACTCTATGAAGTTTGAAGGCAAAGGCGAGCAAACAACTAATAAGCAGAGTGAAATCAATAAAGCTCGAATGGTTGAGACTGTTCCAGCTGAGGTCTCCTCTGATATGCAGACCGATAAAGTTGCTTATGCAACTAAGGCAAATGATGGAAAAGAGGCCACGGGAGTTGAGACTCTTGGCCATGAAAGTGCAATCCTAGGAGTTGAGACTCCGAAGGATGCCATTGCAGACCCCGAGATAGCTGAGTCTGTCGAAGGGAATGTAGAAAGCCCTACAGCGGTTGAGACTGTTGGGGGTAACGAAGGCCTAAAAGAGGTTGAGACTTCCTTAAGTAAGGAACCGGAACAGGAGAACATTTCTCAAGTAGAAGGAGCTGGTGAAGAAGAGGAGATCAACGCCCTTCATGATTCCCATGAACATATTGATAAATCTTTTCTGGGATCAGAGGATGAAGCCGAGTCCACACATAATAAAGATTCCATGCACGACGAGGCTGAGGATGTTCTCAACTCACGGAGCTATGTTAGTGATAAAACAACTTCGATGAGATTCAACTTTGATGATGAGCCATTGCCTCAGGCCACATCACATTCTGATGACGCTGTTAAGACAACTGAGGACCTTTAACCTCCAAGGGAAAAACCCCCTGAAACCAACAAATTTGTTAAGACAAATGAGGCTCAGTCAGCTGAGTAGATAGATACAACTGCTCCAGCTAAAACACAGTCAAATAGCTCCATCGCAGGCTCCCGCAGCTACGTTATCTGCCGATGATGTTGGCTCAGCCGAGGCACAAAGAGCTGATGAATTGCAACAAGAAAATGGAAAGGCCCCCCAGCGTGGACCTCCGGGGATCTCTTTTGTTCGAGATGATGTCTTTGAAGACATTTTCCCTTCACTGATGAATTCCCTGACATGGAAGCTGAGTCTGCCCCAGAACAAGAAAAATACACTGTGTAGGAAGAGCCCATTATTCCATTTGATACGATTGTGCCTATTGGTTTTGATTTTGATGCAGTGTGAACGGAATAAGAGTCGGCTTCCACAGGCGAGTTATGTAATGCTTTCAAGAAGATATGCGATGAAATTGAGAAGATGGAACGCCACCATGCATCACTGGATCTTCATTTGGACAATTGTGATGCAACTCTCAGTGCAGATATTCGAGGAGTTATCCTACGCATCAGGGAATGGGTTGCACATCAGACTGCCATGCGCTCAGAGCAGGGCCGTTACTCCAAAGCTTTGTTTGCAAAGCTGTTGGTTTGGAGTGCGGATAATTCAAAATTTCAGCAGATGATGAAGGAATATATGGTCAGAATGGAAACCTCTCATAAGTCGGACATGGAGTTTCAAGCCGCACCATCGAACGAAATTACACGCCTAGAGGACAACATGAAACAGATATTCAGTCTTCTTATGGCAGAAATGAAGTTGTTAGCAGCTGAGTCAAGGGCTACACGGTCAGAGTTCCAGACATCCCACTCCAAAGCAGATATCAAGCAGAATTCAACAAACAACTGATTGGATTTCATTCTGAGTGAATTATTGTGACGCCCAGGGCCAAAGAGGGCAGGGAGTGATCGTTGGTGCAAGAAGGTACGGACAAGGAGCGGCTCCTGGTAGGCTTCTAGGCAGAGGCGGACATGAATGAGCCAATCCCACACCCAAATAAGAGGAGATTCTGAGACTATGTAGGTATGGGGCTATACAGTTGAGGAGAGCTTAAAAGATTTCATAGGTACTACTCATACCAACAAGATGCATCTTGTTTTTTGGTACTCATCATGTAAACACTCCAAAGTTAAGCGTGCTTGGCCCGGAACAATAACATGATGGGTGACACCCTGGGAAGCTGCTCTCAGGGTACGCGTGAGTGAGGACAAAGCGCGTTGGAAAGACTTGTATTCGTTTGTGGGGACAGTCGTTGATCTTGAAAGGCGGGTCGTTACAATTATTTCCTACCCTAACCCTTTCTTTTGATGATGATGCAAAAAAGGGAGATGATGAGGCCTTAAAGGAATTGAAAGGTGAAGGAGAATAGAGTAATAATGAGGTGAAGAAGGGAGAATCAGCAAAGGGGGATGAAAGCTTCACCCCCCTTTGAAACTCATGTTTGCTAAAACACCCCAGCAAGGAAATGTCACTGCTTCAATTCTTAGCAAGCTACTGAAAGAGCTGTCTGTGGAACATAAAACTGAGATGGCCATGAAAGAATCAAGAAAAGCCATTGAAGCTAAATTCGAGAAGGTAGCTGAGAAGCAATCTGCGCGTATCCAATATATCAGAAAACAGTACGATGGTCCTCCAATCGGAAAGGAATATCCTGTAATAAAACCCCCAAGACAATTTTCCATGCCTGATGTTGGATCTGAGCCCAGATCTCTAGACGAATTCCAGACTCTAGAAGGAGAAGGTTATTTTTAAGATATGACTCTACCACAAGCCTAAGATCTATACTGGGAGAAGGGATTTGATCTATGCAATTCGGCTGTTAAGCAGCCAAGTTCCAGCAGTCATTCGGTTGGAAAATCAAAAGATCAAGTGCAATAAACTCCCAGAGGAAGGGAAGCTGAGTCAGGAAGGGGTAGACATGGTGGCAGTGGGACAAGTAGTCAACTGCGGCCAAGACCTGAAGACATCAAGTATGTGGATCCACAGAAGAAAGGACTCATATACTGGACTGGATATGATCAATTTGCTAACATGGAAGTTGCGCGCAAGATTGTTGAAGCAAAGAAGAAGCAAGAGGCAGAGAATGAGAGGCTGAATCGAGAATGGGAGTAAAGGCAGCGAAGGGATGACCCTGCTGCGAAGCAAGCTTATGAGAAAAGGAAGAAGGAGGAAGAGGAAAGGAAGAGGACGAGAGCTGACAAACACAGGAGGAGAATTGATGAAGAAGAGAGAAGAAGGAAGCATCCGAGGCGTTGAACACATCAGCAGAAACCCGTTCATGTATTTTACTTAGGTGTAAATACATAGCTGTAAGCTTTCCCTGTAACATAGCTCTGAAGATTTCCTTGTAAAACTTATCTTCCCTATACTTAGCTTAGATACACATTGTAAAGTTATACTTGTATAAAGCTCTGATACCTATTGTAAACAACTTTGTAAAGGACAAGAATGCTATGATCAATAAAGTTGATTAATTAAAGCATACATTCTTTGTTACTGCATTGCTTGTATTTGATGTTTACTTATTGTTTGTTTAAGTTTTGGCATCATCAAAAGGGGGAAATTGTTAGAAAATTTATTTGTTAGATTTTGATGATACCATGTAAAACTTAGACTAGGAAGTTTGCACCACATTTTCCATGTAATTCTATGTTGTGATAGATAGGATTGATAAAGCTAAGTGAAGTCAGCCAAGTCAAGAATGCAAGAAGTCAACTGAAGACTAAAGTGAAGACTCTGTTGTATGCCGGCTGAGTATGGCCATGAAGGAATACAAGGACTTGACTGAAGGAGAGCCAGCTGAGGAACAGTTGTGTGAAATTTGAGGAAATATCGCTCAAGTTAATGAAAAGATCCAAGTCTAACAGTTTAAGTGATAGTTGTGTCGATCTTATGATTGGAGCAGACTCAAGTCCCAAGGGATAAAGGCAGCAGTGAAGTCAAGACAACTGACATTGATCCGTTGGAAGGAAGTCAAGAATATTACTTGATATAGTAATATGTCCAAGCTACCAGGTCTTAAAGTGTTTGGCCCAGAAACATGCAAAAGGAATAAGCCAATGGGAAACATCAAGCTTGTGTCGACCGTAAAGTCGCGAAACCATTTAATGCAAGGAAGGTTCAACATCACAAGTGTTGCAGACCAAGAAAAGACAAGCCAACAAACAAGAAGTGTCATTTTGAAAATAGCCTATCTCTTCAACGGGCAAATTTCAAATGAGCACTATAAAAGGATGAGGAAGCAATTGAGAAAAGGTTACCTCGTATACCAGGAAAATCGATCTTTCAAGCAATGTTCAAGCATGCATAACCTGCAATATTTTCATAGCTTATCATAGAATTCCTCAAGCCTAAAACTCAAGTAAACTCGATCCAACATACGTTGTGAAGGAAAGATAACTTTAACCAGTTGAAAGGAAACATTTGAAGAACGAAAAGGGGTCTACTCTCCAAGTTGAAGGAGTTGTAGAAAGGTTAAAGGTCAAACCAGGAGATTCAAGTTTGTTGGAGGGTTGTGTGAACAAATCCAAGGACTTGAAAGTGAGTTGAAGTAGCAAGGCAGTTGTCTTGTGAAGAAGTTGAGTCGCAGGAGAAGCCAGCTGTGTGATCAAGGCTATCTCTGGACTGAGAAATACTCTGTAACTTGATCTGTTACTAAGTTGGTTCCTCCTGGAGTTGGAGAAGAGTGGATTAGAGGAATTACCCCATCCTTGAACCACTATAAAAATTACTTGTGTCATTTTACTTTCAACATTTACTTCGTGCATATATTTGTATATCTGCTGTTAGTTAATTTGCTAATCCAACTGATAAATAACAAGTGCTAAAACAAGTGTTAAAAATGAGCTTTAATCAATCAAATGGGTGTTAAGTCTTCCGCTGTTAAAAACCAAATCAACTAAAGTTAAGTGTTAGCTTAAGCAGACAAGTTATACTATCAACAGCTCTATCGAGTCTGTTGATTGGGTAACTTAGCTGAATATAGCCAACCTAGCTGTCCCCCAAGGACACAACTGATTTGAGTCAACTCTGTTAAAATTCTTAAAAAGACTAAAAGTGAAAATTTGGTAAGGTTTATTCAACCTTCCATTCTAAACCTTGCACCACACCCCTTGGGACCTACAATAGTAGGCTGATCCGGTGGAACATGTTGCAACTGCATTTCATATTGTCCTCTGATTTGTTGAAAACAACTGTAAACACCCCTACATCGATGTCTTTAATCTGATATGAGCAATTTTCAGTTTCGTCATTGATTTGCACCATTATGCAATTGTAACAAGAAGCGTCAATCTCTTTACTAACATCTGAAAAACCCTCTGTGTGAAAACTGATGCTACATGTTTTTCGATTCCTAAACGTGTATTGCAACTGGGGTTGTGAATTGCACTTTAATTGTTTAATTTATCTACAACATGTCTTTAAGCTTTCATTGCATTCTCATAGTGCATAAAAAACTCAACCAAGTTAACTTGTGGGTTGATGAAACTTCCGAACCAGTTGTTAGCACTTTTTGATCTTGAAATGGTCCTGAGTAGCCCTCCCAACATGTTATCCTTAAAATATACAGGAACCCAAGAACTCCTAATCTCAAACATATTTGTGAGCCATGTATGTGATGTAAACTTATTTGTGAACTCCTTAAAATATACACTCTCATTAGCTTGTTTCATTTTTTCCTCAAATTCCATTGGTTCGATAAAGTTACTCCTCACGATGTTATTCTGTCGTTGCATGAACTGACTGTCACTGGATAGTGCACAGCCAAACTTCACACTCACCTTTTCCATTATGTACCACATACACAAACGGTGCACATTGTCTTTGAAAACTATCCTTATTGCATTTTGCATGGCTGGATCTTAGTCGGTGACAATGAAGTTTGGTTCACGGCCCATTGCTTTCAGAAAATTCTTGAACAACCAAACATATGATTCCTCGTCTTTCTTTAATAGCAATCTCAATGCAAATGTAACACATCTTTTATGGTTGTCTACTCTTGTGAATGGAGTGAACACCATTTTCTACCTAGCATAACGTTTTATTAATAACATGCATTAGGTTATTACATTGTATGCAAAAACATGCATTTATGTCACAAGTTCGTGATCTAAAAATTTAGTCATTATAAATGCATACTCAATAATTACCCTATGCAAAATTATCAGTTTATGTATATACACCTATATTAACTTACATAAGCAACAGTTCACTGCTATATAAGCAAAATATAATCACTAGAAAAGCATATTTACGAATTACCGTATGCCATAGGCAAATGTCCACCACTATACAAGCAAAATTTAATCAGTATAAATCCAGTTACTACAAATGCATACATACAACTATATTAATTTGCATAAGCAAAAGTCTACTACTATACAAGCAAAATTTAATCGTTATATATGCATATTTAAGAATGACCACATGCCCATATGTAAAATGGAATGATTATATACTTACAACTATATTGACTTATATATGCAACAATCCAATGCTATAGAATCAAAATTTAATCATTATAAATGCATATTTAGGAATTAGCACATGCAAAAATTACCAGTTCTTATATGTACAATATTAAGAGTACATTAGAAAAAGGTTTTCACCTATAAGTGTTGTACGTTGTATCGAATGAGAATACACCATTGAACATTGCATAGTTTATTTTGGACAGTGGATCAGCACAAAACAGCCTGGTTAGTTGTTCATTTTCATCAGTGTTGTAATCGAATGACATTTCTTGGGACACATTCATATATCTGAAGACGTTGTCTATAAAACGTTGTGCATCAGCTCCACATATGTACGCTTTTAACTCCCTCTTAAAGTTTTTGAAATCAATTTGTACGACACCAACATTAGAGTATCCCCCAACTATCTTCTTGTACAACTGAAGAAATTTTGATGTCCCGACATTTTCTCGCAGGCATTTTGTAATGAACTGTTTGTGCCTAAAATTCATATTTCGGTTGACTTTCAAAAAATGTCGGTGTATTCCAGGTGTCAAACTATGTGCGCGTCGTAACTCAAAACTTCTTATTGCGTAAGTACCATTTCAGCATGTTCAAACACACACCGTGCTTTGCAACCAACCCTTGTTGATATCCTTTCTTTAGTTTTACCGTAAATTTCGTTAATTTCATTGGCTTTTTCTTTAACTGAACTACTTACATTCTTGAACCCTACTTTGTTGCACATAATATATTGCAATCGTATAATCTCACTTTGATATCGCTTCTTTGTACTTATCCGTATATCAAAACCAATGATGCACCCATAATTTTTGTAGAATTGCACTCCTTCCAAACTTCCAAAATTTTGTGGCGTGAACTGTCGATCGCATTCTGTTATCCAATACTCTGTTGAATCATCCATTATTTCAAGTCGTTGGTTAGGTCATTTGATACCTGTCCCTGTTTGAAGCCATGCATGTAGTCTTCTTAAGAAAATCATAATGCGTAAATATGCAATGTTGTGTAGTATCAGAAGCTTTTTTGACATGAGGGAATTTACTTAAAAAGCAATGTACATATCATTCATAAGCATCATATCATGCGTATACATGTCCTGTGTTGTAGGATCATAAGCAAATAGTTGTAGTATCACAAGAAAATTGTTTATCATATGCAAAAGTTGATATTTTCACAAGGAATCATATGATATTATATATGCAAATTACCAAATCATTGATATCAAGTTTTATTTACAAATTTTAATAGCTAATATTTATCAGCCATGCTTATAAACAATATCAGTAGCTAATATATGCAAATTAATCTACTCTAAACATGCATTGTAGTGTAACCTAACAAGCATGAGTGCGAGCAAGAGCATTGTTATTAGAGTTTACATATCACAATCAGTATATTAAAATACGTATGCAAAAGTTCATATGTACAAAAGCAATAAAAGGGTATTACATGTGCAATTACCAAATCATTGACAACAAGTTCTTATCTACAAATTTAAGCGATGCCTTGAATCATTCATGCTTATTTTTTATTCATTTTTTTTTTGTTAAAAACAATATATAACAGTAATTTTCAAATACCTTCATCTAGCGGCGTAGCGAATGCATTTTTGAGAAAATCTTCCATGAATATTTTTCTTCTGAAATTAGCGATCCTTGCCTTGTGTTTTGCAGCGCAATGAAATTAGTGATGCAGATCAGCAATTACAATCTGTTGGGAGATTAACGATTTGACAAAAATCGCAGAATTTTTTTTTTTGGGGTTTTGTCGATGATTGGTTTTGGGTTTTGGAAGAGGTTTGTTTGATTCAACGTATTTTCACCCAAATCTGCATGATAACCGCCCATATATTAATGGGATGATGGAGTTTCAATTTGGACTGATTTAGCCCCATACGTTTTGAATAAGGAAAAATACAATTGGATGCCTAGTAACTTATTGGCCATTGAAAATAGTAGATTTGTGGCTCAGACTCGTCCCTACGAACTTACTCTATAAGGTGTTCCTATATAACCCCCTCCCTATATTTATATACATGAAATAATCATAACCAGACCCATATTCAGTGCGCAGTGCTAGGTGTTGTGCAGTGTGATACAACCTGTGCACTAGTAATGCAAAAGACTAAAGTAAAAATAAGTGAACATAAGGATTTATTTTTTGCTCAAGTTAAACTCTTGGGCATTAAGACGAATCTAGTATTGAAAATAAAAAAGTTACAGAACACATACAAGACTAAAACTTCTTTAGCATTGTTCTGCAAATGTACATAACACCATAATGCGAGCATCCCTCTGATTATTCATCACAGCTCTCATTATGTAATTAGGCTCACGCCGAATACGAAAACTCACAAGAACAAAGACTTTAAGAGTGCATTTGGACGAAGAGATTTCAAATACATTGAATTTGAAATCCATCTCTTGTTTGAATAATGTTGATTTCTATAGGAGTTTTAAATCCATCGTAAAACTTTGATAAAAAAAATTAAAAGCTCTATTCATTATGTTAATTGTCATTTAATGTGAAGCCCCGATTTTTCCGAGCTATTAATTGATCCTTATTGTCGTCTATACTTTTGATCGACTATTTTACCGCGTCATTTCGACGAGTAATCATTAATAATATATACATTTTGTATTTTATTTCATTTTATTTAATTACTTGTGATCATGATCTTTATTAATTCTATTCCTCATTTATGATCACTTGATTGATCATTATTACTATTTTTGTATTTATTAGTCACCTTAGAATTTTAAGAGACTATTTATTTTAGAGACTTTTACCTTATAGAATTAAGATTTTGATTTAGATTAAGTGATCATGAGACTTACAAGTGATCAAGGAAATCACTAATTATTTTGGAGGTTGATATATTTCATCTATTATCATCAAAGTTGGGACAAAAAAAATATATGGAATTACCATAATACCCTTAAATTGGACGGCATTGGTGATGAATTTGGTGTAGAAATATCATCCAACTCTTGTACACTTACACCTTATATTGGTCATCTTGTGTATAATTATACCATTAATTCAAACATTATACACATTATCTTATACCTCAATTTTATATCATTAAATTCCCCAACATATTCTATTCTTCCCAACATTCTTCTTATTCCTCTCAACATTCTAATTTGACCCATACCTTGACTCACCTTTTGTCTCCATGCAAGAGACAAATTACAAGACACAAATTAATCAAAAAAATTTCTCCCCCTCTCTTCCCCAAAGTGGACGGCCATTAGGCCAAAATTTAACAAAAAATTTTATTTTTCACCCAACACCTTCATCTCTCAAGCTAATTCTCCTCCTTCTCTCTAACCTCTCTCTAAGATTCATTCACATCTTCAAACATTCAAACAAAATCCATTCATATCTTCAAACCTTCAAACACCAACTCTTCACATCTTCAAATCTTCAACATAAGTTCTTCATATCTTCAAGTACCACTTCTTCACATCTTCAAAAATTCAAACACAAGTTCTTCACATCTTTAAGCCTACCTTCAAACCTTCAAGAATATCTTCTTCCTAACATCAAACATACTTCTTTCTTCAAACATCTAAACCAATACCATTAATTCAAACATTATACACATTATCTTATACCTCAATTTTATATCATTAAATTCCCCAACATATTCTATTCTTCCCAACATTCTTCTTATTCCTCTCAACATTCTAATTTGACCCATACCTTGACTCACCTTTTGTCTCCATGCAAGAGACAAATTACAAGACACAAATTAATCAAAAAAAAATTTCTCCCACTCTCTTCCCCAAAGTGGACGGCCATTAGGCCAAAATTTAACAAAAAATTTTATTTTTCACCCAACACCTTCATCTCTCAAGCTAATTCTCCTCCTTCTCTCTAACCTCTCTCTAAGATTCATTCACATCTTCAAACATTCAAACAAAATCCATTCATATCTTCAAACCTTCAAACACCAACTCTTCACATCTTCAAATCTTCAACATAAGTTCTTCATATCTTCAAGTACCACTTCTTCACATCTTCAAAAATTCAAACACAAGTTCTTCACATCTTTAAGCCTACCTTCAAACCTTCAAGAATATCTTCTTCCTAACATCAAACATACTTCTTTCTTCAAACATCTAAACCAAAACAAACAATCTTACCATTTAAACACTAAAAATTCGAGCACCCCTATCTCAAGGTAAGAAATTTCACTCCTCAATTCAACTTAAATTCTTACTACTCCTCACCTTCTCTTTTTAATATAAGCCTGAATTTTGGATTTTGAGGTACTTAGAAGATCACTTGGAGACATGCATGCATGGTGGTGAAACTTAAAGACTTGAAGAAGAACTAGTAGAGAAAATTGGACTACAAGGTAAGAATTGGACACTAGAACCCTTCTTTCCTCTTCCTTCTATTTTTTTTCAAATTTTAACACCCCTTTTTCATTTTTGAGAAATAGGGGCTGACCTTAAGTGATTTTGGAGTTGAACCAAAATCTCCAAATTTGAAGCTCCAACTAGTTTCAAATCACCTACTACACAAGGTAAAGTGTAGTCTTTCCCATTTCCTTATCTCCTTCTTTTCTCTTTAATTTTTCTCTCATTTTTCTAACTCCAAATTTTTGATATTTCTTGACTTAGGGGCTGACCTAAGTGACCTCATCCAAAAATTGTGAAATTATCCTTTTATTTCACAATTTCCAATTTTAAGGTGGCTTGAAAAATACTTTCCAACTTCTAGGTGTTTTATTTAAATTTTTCACGCCCCAAACGTGACGCGACAACGATCAATCACTTAAACAGAAATAAATCAACAGTCTAAACCAAAGATACCAAACTCCAAGTGAAATAGAGTCTAATGCAAATGAATTAAAATAAACACGAGTACAAATTACAATCTTAAAGTCCATGGCGGTATCCGAATACAACCCAAAAGATTATCTCGAATTAACTTACACCCAAACAAAAATAAAATGAAGGAGTCCAACAACAAATAAAAGTAAAAGGAAATGTCGCTCCACATCACGGATAGGGATTCAATCATGCGGTAGGTTCGATGTCTTCGATGTCTTCGAACTCTTCATCTAAAGGTTAGAAAACAGGAGGGAATGAGACAGAAATCTCAGTGGATGGGGTGATCGTGTGCAAGTGTGGCGATATAAATAGTTAATGCGAGAAATTTAGTTGTGTGAAAACGCATGAGAGATGATGCATGATTTCACACACAGTCCACAAGCGTCGTGATAAATATATTAAGTAACATACATATATAGTTTAAGAAAATAGTTCGTGGTCACGCAGGCACTATGGTTCAAGCAGACGGGGAGGATTGCGTACGGATGTAACGCCAATCCTATGCAAGACAAGTAGCGGTTTGCGTGCACGGATTTGTATCGCCAACCTATGCAATACAAGTAGCGGTTGCGTACGGATTTGTAGCGCCAACCAAACGGGTCCGATTAACTCCAGAATCGTGTGGATCAAACAGTGATTCCTTCATTCTTCCTTGTAACTCCCCGAGCAAGATGGTCCAAGACCTATCACCTTATCGCTCCGTAGGCAAAGACAAAATCCACAGTGGAGCTAGCAAGGCTCGGATTTGTCATAATCATGATTATTCCTCAAGTACTACGACCCGCTTCCCTTGGACAAACTCCGTCCCTCAGTTGCGTGATTAGGACGATGGGGCCGGAGAGTGGAATAGCAGCCGAGCTGCCGGTTCCATCCCCCGACGTATCCATTCCGATCGTGAGCTCGACACACCAAGTTGACTCAGCAGAAATTAAGTACACGTTCGGGTAGTCAACCAGGCAATACCGAGTATTATTGATTCAGGAAGCAGTTCATGAAAAGTTCTCAAAAATTTGTGCATGATAGTTATGGCGTTGGTGGAGTTATCGGGATGAAGATAATTATCGGAAGGATAAGTAGTCTTCGATATCTTAAGTATTAGGAGGAACATAAGTCCCGTTATAGATTCGAAATCACGAGACGAGAAAGTCGCCCCGCGATCGGGTATTAATCGGTCAAGACGATCCGATAAGTCAAGGGATTTTTAAGAAAATAAACTATTTTAATTAAATATTAAAGTAAGAGGGTCCAGGGCTGTTTCTTTAAAATAAAATAATTTGAGTTAGGTCCTTATAAAAAATAAAATTTACAATTAGCCCCGTTTTGTCAAAACCAATACTTTTGGGGTTAAAAGTTAAATAAATAAATGTCCCGACCTTGAAAAATTATGAGGTCAGTTCCTAAATTCTCTAAATTGTTCAGAGATTCAGGTTTTTAAAGTTTTGAGGTCGAGTTTTTATAAAATTCTCACATTGGCCCCAAATTTGTTAAAATTGCCATTTCGGGCCCTAAGTTTAAAATAATCGGAACTCACAAACCGGAAGGGCTTCTAATGTGATTCCAGTTGGAAAATGTCACTAATGTTAGTGGGATATTGGGAAAAAAGCAGTTTTAAAACGTCATAAGTATAGGTCCCTTAACTTTTGAAAATCTCATTTTTGTCCCATTTTGAAATAATTGCCTTTAAGGCTTTTAGGGGTCCGATTGTTATGAAATTTGAACCTTGGGTCCAAAATATAATTATGTTATAGGTAAATTAGTATTTCCAGGTACATGGGCTGTATAAGTCCTTGAAATTTCATTTGGGTCCTCAAGTTTAATCTTTTACAATTTGGTCCCTCAAGTTTTATAAAATTACTTTCCAAGCTCTAAACGCTTGGATTTTTGGAATACACTTAAAATATGTTATTTCCAGTCCCTTAATAGTGAAAATTTCAAATTTTAAAATTAGGGTCTGGTACAGTTTCGAAATTTGCAAAATAGCCCTTAAACTTCTCAAATTTTACAATCTAGTCCTTGGGCTTTTAAGGGTTGATTTTATTTATCTAAAAACTCTTAAAACTTTATTAAAATGTCAAAACATCATTTTTGAACCTTAGTACAGTCCCAAAAATCGAAATTTATAGAGAGGTCCCTTAAGTTTTATTTTCTTGCACTTAAGTCCACCAACTTTCCATTTTTGCATTTTAAGTCCAAAAATCAAAATTTAATCAATTATGCTCGACTTGTACAGGTTATAGATCATTCAAAACATATATTTCAAGAGTCATACACATACATAACCATCTCATACAAGAATTTATCAAATATGACAATAAAGTGTAAATGTATGTCCTAATTTTCGGTAAATCGCATTTTGAGCAACACTTGAGATATTTTTCCAACTTGATACAAGAAAATAGCATGCAATACATAATATATATCTCAAATTCTCAATAACAAAATACTACATGCATTTTTATGAATTAAAACACCTAGAAGTTGAAAGGATTTTTCCACCCACCTTGTTTGTTCGGTTGATTGGTGTAAAGTGGTGTCACTAGACCTTGAGGATTTTAATCCTCACTTAAGGCAGCCCCTAAGTCCAATAATACAAGGAGTTTTGAGTTAGAAAATGAAGATTTGAACCAAGGAGGGAAAAAGAGGAGGAATGGGCCAAAGGTACCACACTTACCTTGTGTAGTTGAAAGTTGTAGTCAAAAATTGGTAGTCTCTTAAGAACTTGATCACCACTTAAACAAAGCTCCAAGGTCAGCCCCTAATCACCTCAAAATGATAATTTTGGTGTTAAAATTCGAAATTAATAGGGGAGAAGAAGAAGGTACCAAAAATCCCATTGCTTACCTTATAGTCCAAATCCTTCAAATTTCATCAAGTCTAGAAGTCTCCTTCAAGGTGATGGTGAGACTCTTCGTATCTTCCAAGTCTTCTATGTAAACCTCAAAATAAAAATCCAAACTTACACTAATAAGTGAGAGGAGATAGTTAGATGATATCAAGACAAGAAGAGGAACAAAATTTCTTACCTTGTGTAGGGGGGGTGTTCGAATTTTTGTGATGGAGTAGAAGGAAAAGTTCTTGTATTTTTACTAAGTGTTTAAGAGAAGAGAAGAAAATTGTAGAGAGAGGTAGGAGGATTTTTAGAGAGAAGTAAGAAGATTCAAGGCTTGAAGAGATGAATGTTGGTGAAATGAAGTGATGAATGAAACTTGAACAAATTTCTTGCCCAACTAAGGCCTCTTGGCCGTCCACATGGGGTGGGGAGGGGGACAAAATTTTGTTTTGTTCTATGGCTTGAAAGGTGTAGCTTGCATGAGGGACAAGGACCTTGGTCAAGATGAGGTCTTGCATGGGAGGATGAAATTGAAGGGATTGAGGAGAATGTTGGCATGGGATGTTGGGAAGCCTCCAACATGTTGGGTATGTTTATAATAAAGAATTAGTGTATAAGATATTGTGTATAAGATTTGAATTAATGGTGTAATAATACACAAGATGAATACATAAGGTGTATGTGTACAAGAGTTGGAAGATATTTCTACCCTAAAATTTTCCATCATGGCCGTCCCCCTTAAGGGTATTTGTGGTAATTCCATATTTTTTTTTGTCCCAAATTTGATGATAATAGATGAATAATATCAATCTCCAAAATAATTAGTGATTTCCTTGATCACTTATAAGTCTCATGATCGCTTAATCTAATCCGGATTCTTAATTCTATAAGGTATAAACCTCTAAAAAAAATAGTCTCTTAGAATTCTAAGGTGACTAATAGATACGCAAATAATGATGATCAATCAAGTGATCATAAATGCGAAATAAAATTAATAAATGATTATGATCACAAGAAGTAAATAAGGAAATTAAGGAAAAAATATAATTATCATTAATATTTACCCGTCAAAGCGACGCGGTAGAATTGTCAAAAGTACAAAGACGACACGGTAAGTACATGTTCGAATAAAAAAAAATCGAGGCTTCACATTCTCCCCTCCTTAAAAGAATTTGGTCCCCAAATTCTCTTCAAAATAGCTCTGGATATTGATTCCTCATGTCTTCTTCCGTCTCCCATGTTGCGTCTTCGTCTCGGTTGTGGTTCCGCCATACAACTTTAACCATTGGGATCTCTTTATTACGCAACTGACGTATCTGTTGATCAATGATTCTGATTGGTTCCTCGGTGTAAGATAAATTCTCCATTAGAGGAGGAGCATCACGAGTGATGATATGCTCGGGATCTGGTTGATACTTTTTCAATCTCGACACATGGAATACATCGTGCATTCCTCGCATCTTTGTCCGGTAACTCAAGTTTGTAGGCCAACTTTCCGATCCTCTCGCAAAATTTTGTAAGGTCCAATATATCTCGGACTCAATTTGCCCCTTTCCTTGGATTGATCAATCCTTTTTGTGGCAAGAGTCTGAGAAATACTTCATCTCCGGCTTCAAATTCCAAGTCTTTTCTCCTCTTGTCTGCGTAACTCTTTTGGCGGCTCTGAGCTGTACGGATCCGCTCCTTGATCAACTTGACCTTCTCCATGGCCTCCGAACTAAGTCGACCTTTGGAATCGAGGGTGACTTTCGTTTCTCCTTCGAGTCCATTGGTCATCAATCTCCCAGTGTAGAGGGATCTACACTTTCGTCCGTACAAAGCTTCGTAGGGTGCCATCCCAATCGTGGCACGATAATCGTTATTATAAGCGAACTCGGCCAATGGTAAGTGCGAATCCCAACTTCCTTGGAAATCCAATGTGCAGGATCGCAACATGTCTTCCAGGGTTTGAATTGTTCGCTCGGATCGCCATCGGTTTGCGGATGTCTTCTTGTCTTTGAAACTTAGCGAGGTACCCAATTCCTCATGTAAGCATTTCAGACCGGAGACAAACCTCGGTCTCTGTCTGACACTATGTCGATGGCACTCCATGCAAATCGGATGATCTCTCGGATGTAAATGTGCGCAAGTTTTCGCAAGTGTCGGTTTTTTCTTCATGTGTAATAAATGTGCGATTTCGTGAGTCGGTCTCACGACTACCCAAATAGCATCATCTCCTCGCCTGCAGTCCTTGGTAGATCCGTCACGAAGTCCATCGTTATGTGTTCCCATTTCCACGGGAATTCTCAACGGTTGTAATAAACCGGATGGTCGTTGGTGTTCACTTTTACTCGTTGACAAGTCAAACATTTCGCAACGAACTCGCTACCGGTTCTTCATGTTTACCCACCGATAATCTTTGTTTCAAGTCCTTATACATCTTATTTCCTCCAGGATGTATAGTGTATTTCGAACGGTGTGTGCTCGAAAGGATTCTGTTCCTAAGTTGCTCATCACTCGGTACACAAATTCTATTCGAAATCGATGATCCCATCTTCCTGCACCGAGAATTCGATCTTTCTCCTTTGAGTATCTTCTCTTTTAGTTTTTGAAGTTGCACATCAATCCCCTGTGTTACTTTGATCTCGTTTAGTAGATCGGGTTTAACTGAAATATTAGCACATGAAATTCGAGCACTTTGGTTCTCGTCGGATTCCAAGTGCTCAATTCTTCTAATGATCTCCACTCTCGAATCATTAGTCTAGCTAAACTCGCCTTCCCGCTCAAGGCGTCGCCTACTACATTTGCTTTCCCGGGATGGTATTGAATATCAAAGTGATAATCTTCTATTAACTCCATCCATCTCCGTTGCCTCAAATTGAGTTCCTTTCGAGAGAATAGATACTTTAGGCTCTTATGATCTCAGGCAAAACGTGAATGTTGCTCCGTAGAGATAGTGTCTCCATTTCTTTAATGCGAACACTATTATTGCCAATTCCAAGTCATGCGTTGGGTAATGGCTTCATACGGCTCCGATTTCCGTGATGCGTAAGCAATGACCTTTCCTTCTTGCATGAGTAATGCTCCCGATCCTTCCTTTGATGCGTCATTGTAGACGACAAAGTTTTTCATTCCCTTTGGAAGGGCTAAGACTGGAGTTGTAGTAAGTCGTTTCTTGACTCTCTTGAAACTAGCCTCACACTTGTCATTCCACTCAAACTTGACTTGTTTTCGGGTTAGTCGAGTGAGTGGTCCGGCTATCTTGGAGAAATCTTGGATAAACTTCGATAATATCCAGCTAGTCCTAAGAAACTTCTGATCTCCGTTACGGACTCGGGTTGTTTCCATTCAACCACTGTCTATACTTTCGAAGGATCTACGGCGATCCCGGTGCCGGATACTATGTGTCCCAAGAATGCGACTTCACTAAGCCAAAATTCGCACTTGCGAATTTGGCATACAAACTTGTGTTCTCGTAGTGTGTCTCTAAAACAATTTTCAGATGACGCTCATGCTCCTCTTTAGACTTAGAGTATACGAGTATGTCATCAATGAATATCACTACGAATTGATCCAAATAAGGTTGAAAGACTCGATGCATTAGATCCATAAACGCTGCTGGCAAGTGCGTTTGTCGGAAAAGGCATCACCACAAACTCATAGTGTCCATATCCGGTTTGGAATCTTTGTTTTGGAAATGTCTTCTCCACGGATCTTTAAGCGATAATATCCTTGTTGTAAATCAAACTTGAGTACACCGTCGCTCCTTGAAGTTGATCAAACTGTTCGTCTATCCTCGGGAGGGGATATTTGTTCTTGATGGTCACATTTGTTAAGTCCGCGATAGTCTATACACGAGTCTTAATGTGCCATCTTTCTTTTTGACAAATAGACCGGTGCCCCAGAGAGAGACGTACTTGGTCGAATAAATCCCACATCCATCACCTTCCTGTAATTGTGTCTTCAACTCTTGTAACTCAATAGGAGCCATTCTATACGGCGTTAAAGCGATCGGGGCGGTTCTCCCGGTAATACTCGATGGTGAACTCAACTTCCCTATCCGGAGGGAGGTGGTGAGTTCTTGTGGAAATACATCTGTATATTCCGATACTATAGGTACTTGATTAATTTGTGTCTCAACCTTAGGTTTGTTAATTACAAACGCCAAGTACCCTTGTGCCCCTCTAGTGATCGCCTTCCTCGCTTTCATTACTGAAATGATTGGGGCAATCTTAACTCGTGCTCTTCCCGAAATTTCCACTTCGGGCTTATCGGGTTCACATAGTTTAATGGACTTGCGATGGCAGTCCATTTGTGCATGGTGTGCAGACAACCAGTTCATTCCTAATATAATGTCGTATTCAGATATAGGCAGCAAGATCAAATCAGCAGGAAAATTTATCTCATCAATTTTAACTTCGCATGCATTATAGATAATATCTGTTATCTGGCTTGCGCCCATAGGAGTGGATACTTCTAAACCTATAGGCATATGTTCCATGCATGCATGCAACTTGTGTACAAAATGTGGTGCGACAAATGAATGCGTTGATCCAAGGTCAAATAGTACTTTAGCGTAATGGCTAGATACTAGAAGCGTACCTTCCACCACATTTGTTGCCTCCGGAGCCTCATGTCCGGCTAGTGCAAATGCTGGAGCAGGCATCCTTGCTCGGTTACCCTGGCCGTTAGCCGCTTACGTGGTTGCACTGTTTGGTTCGGTCTTCGTATTTGGGCAATCCTTCACCGTGGTGTTGATTACTACCACATCGTAAACACCTTCCATGTTTTACGCGATCATTGGCGGTATGTCCCGGTTTTTGGCAATGTGTACATACTTGGCCCGGTTTTTCAGACTGTATCGGTCCTTTCCCTTTTTTGTCTTAACAATCGCCCTTCTCGAATTTTAACAGCGGCCTTGATGGTTGTCCCACCTTGCTGTCCTTTTGAGATTGTTTGATGGCCTATTCATTGAATCGACCAATGCGATTAAGTCCCGACTCAATGCGGAGAGCCGCTTTTATCAAGGGTGAGTATGTTGTTGTTTCAATAGTCAAAAGTTGTTTCGGAGTTCGGCAGCCCCCGTGTGAACTTATACAATTTGTCCTCTTCCGTCTTTGATTGTTCCGGGGCATATTTGGATAACCGATGGAATTGACTCATCTTGGGCCACGACATGTTCCCCTATCTCAATTTATGGAATTCATCCCCCGTGACTCCTTCACGACTTGGGGAATGTATTGCTCATTGAATTCAGCCAGAAATTTTCCCATGTTCTATCTACTTGATCCTGTTCCCACTTTCTCTCAACTACTCTCCACCAATCTCGAGCGGTGATTCTAGTCGGAACACGGCGAGCGTAACCTTTGTTCCCCGAGTATTGGAGAGCATTGAAGATATTCTCCGTTTCCGATCCATTCTTCTCGCTTCCACGTCATCCGGTTCCCCTAAGAAAGTCGGGGTCGATCGTAGAAACCGCTCCAAGGTGCGGTCATTCGTCTCTCGAGTAGGTTCATGGTTAGCCGACGAGGCTCGCTTGTTGCCTCATGAAAACCAATATCTGTTTGCAAGGCTATTGCGAGTTAGGTTATCTCTGCGATTGGCGGAGGAGGTGGTGGCAATTCGGGGAGGGTGCCCGATCCCTTTGCGCATCATCGTTCCTTTGGGGTATACGGCGGGGGTCTCCCGCCCCGGTTTCACCATGAATCTGGAGTTTAGCTACAATACAAAAATGAATGATTCCAATAAGTATTCGCGTAAACAAGTTATACCGCAAGGAGAGCAACATAAGTTCACAAGACATAGAACGTGTAGAAAAGATATATCCATTAATGTGAAAATTTGAATACATCCAAATGAGTTCATACAATATAAATACAGAATCAATGGTAAATCCGAAATCATGGTACAACGAAAAGCAAAATACAACAGAAAGGTAATATGCGCCTGATACTATCTATCACAAAAGCTATCTATTCGGTTGGGTCGTCGTCATCATCACTAGCGGCCTCGTCGTAACCGGAACTTGATCGGGCCGAGGTAGCACCTCAAAGATTAGGCCGATTGGCGAAATCTAGCCATTGTTCTAGTCCGGAGCATCATCGAGTGGGCGACTTCAAGCGCCTCGGGCTCTTCATCTTCCATTGGATCCTCTACGGGGTCTTCTTCAGGATCCTCCTCGGGATCCTCTTCATTATCGGCCTCAAGGTCGGGCATTGGTTCCGCCTCGGGCGGTGGTAACGGTGGCACATTAGCTGCTAAGGCGCCTCCATAGCCGCATCCCGCCGGGTTAAGGCATGCGTGAGTTCCTCGATTATCTCGCATTTGTTTGTTGATGGTCTCTCATGGCATGGCGTCCTATGGTGTCTCTTGACATGTGCGCCTCCATTCTCCACTTCGTGCGACCTTCCTTGGCACGTTCCATCTTCTCGCGAGTATTATCCAGGCGTTCCTGGATCAACTGAATTTGGTCCTCGCGAGCGCGGATGGTGTCCTCGCGGTCTTTAACGAGGAGGGTAAGGTTATTCTTCTGATCTTGACTCTTTGTCAGGAGGTGTCCCATTTCACGAGTGCATTGTCGTTCCCTGGTAAGCTCAGAGTCGGCCCGTAGGAATGCCTGGCGCCAATGAAGTTCTAAGGCCTTATAGTGATCCCGTTCAAAACGAGCTTCTATTACGTCCCACCAAGTTTGGGGTCTTTGGCTCCATCTGTCAAACAAAAGCGAGGCGGATTAGACGGATGTAAGGAAAGATAAGGAGAACAAGGAAAGAATGACTAAGGAAAGTAAGTCAAAGGTCAGCTAAGTCAAATCAAGTATGACTAGGGATTCTCCAAATATAAATTTTAGCTTAACCTAAACATCAATAATATGGTTCTATGCCATTTTTGAAATCGATTTCACACTTAATTAGTCAAGTCACAAAGATATTACCCAACACAATCCGAGGGTCCTATCTCGGGTTAGCTCGGTGTAAGTTTCCATCTTACTAGCCGAGCTCGATACCATAACAATGTCACGCCCAAACGTGATGCGACAACGATCAATCACTTAAACGAAATAAATCAGCCTAAACCAAAGATACCAAACTCCAAGTGAAATAGAGTCTAATCTGCGGAATTAAAATAAACACGAGTACAAATTACAATCTTCGCGGCATCCGAATACAACCCAAAAGATTATCTTAATTAACTTACATCCAAACAAAAATAAAATGAAGGAGTCCAACAACAAATAAAAGTAAAAGGAAATGTCGCTCCACATCACGGATAGGGATTCAATCTGTAGGTTCGATGTCTTCCGAACTCTTTATCTAAAGGTTAGAAAACGGGGAGGGAATGAGACAGAAATCTCGGTGGATGGGGTGATCGTGTGCAAGTGTGGCGATATAAATAGTTAATGCGAGAAATTTAGTTGTGTGAAAACGCGTGAGAGATGATGCATGATTTCACACACAGTCCACAAGCGTCGTGATAAATATATTAAGTAACATACATATATAGTTTAAGAAAATAGTTCGTGGTCACGCAGGCACTATGGTTCAAGCAGACAGGAGGATTGCGTACGGATGTAACGCCAATCCTATGCAAGACAAGTAGCGGTTGCGTACAGATTTGTAGCGCCAACCTATGCAATACAAGTAGCGGTTGCGTACGGATTTGTAGCGCCAACCAAACGGGTCCGATTAACTTAATCGTGTGGATCAAACAGCGATTCCTTCATTCTTCCTTGTAACTCCCCGAGCAAGATGGTCCAAGACCTGTCACCTTATCGCTACGTAGGCAAAGACAAAATCCACAGTGGAGCTAGCAAGGCTCGGATTTGTCATAATCATGATTATACCTTAAGTACTACGACCCGCTTCCCTTGGACAAACTCCGTCCCTCAGTTGCGGGATTAGGACGATGGGGCCGGAGAGTGGAATAGCAGCCGAGCTGCCCGGTTCCATCCCCGACATATCCATTCCGACTGTGAGCTCGACACACCAAGTTGACTCAGGCAAGAAATTAAGTACACGTTCAGGTAGTCAACCAGGCAGTCGAGTATTATTGATTCACGAAGCAGTTCATGAAAAGTTCTCAAAAATTTGTACAAGATAGTTATGGCGTTGGTGGAGTTATCGGGATGAAGATAATTATCGGAAGGATAAGTAGTCTTCGATATCTTAAGTATTAGGAGGAACATAAGTCCCGTTATAGATTCGAAATCACGATACGAGAAAGTCGTCCCGCGATCGGGTATTAATCGGTCAAGACGATCCGATAAGTCAAGGGATTTTTAAGAAAATAAACTATTTTAATTAAATATTAAAGTAAGAGGGTCCAGGGCTGTTTCTTTAAAATAAAATAATTTGAGTTAGGTCCTTATAAAAAAAAAATTACAATTAGCCCTGTTTTGTCAAAACCAATACTTTTGGGGTTCCCGACCTTGAAAAATTATGTGGTCAGTTCCTAAATTCTCTAAATTGTTCAGAGATTCAGGTTTTTAAAGTTTTGAGGTCGAGTTTTTATAAAATTCTCACATTGGCCCCAAATTTGTTAAAATTGTCATTTCGGGCCCTAAGTTTAAAATAATCGGAACTCACAAACCGGAAGGGCTTCTAATGTGATTCCAGTTGGAAAATGTCACTAATGTTAGTGGGATATTGGGACAAAAGAAGTTTTAAAACGTCATAAGTATAGGTCCCTTAACTTTTGAAAATCTCATTTTTGTCCCATTTTGAAATAATTGCCTTTAAGGCTTTTAGGGGTCCGATTGTTATGAAATTTGAACCTTGGGTCCAAAATATAATTATGTTATAGGTAAATTAGTATTTCCAGGTACATGGGCTGTATAAGTCCTTGAAATTTCATTTGGGTCCTCAGGTTTAATCTTTTACAATTTGGTCCCTCAAGTTTTATAAAATTACTTTCCAAGCTCTAAACGCTTGGATTTTTGGAATACACTTAAAATATGTTATTTCCAGTCCCTTAAGAGTTAAAATTTCAAATTTTAAAATTAGGGTCTGGTACAGTTTCGAAATTTGCAAAATAGCCCTTAAACTTCTCAAATTTTACAATCTAGTCCTTGGGCTTTTAAGGGTTGATTTTATTTATCCGAAAACTATTAAAACTTTATCAAAATGTCAAAACATCATTTTTGAACCTGAGTACAGTCCAAAAATCGAAATTCACAGAGAGGTCCCTTAAGTTTTATTTTCTTGCACTTAAGTCCACCAACTTTCCATTTTTGCATTTTAAGTCCAAAAATCGAAATTTAATCAATTATGCTCGACTTGTCCAGGTTATAGGTCATTCAAAACATATATTTCAAGAGTCATACACATACATAACTATCTCATACAAGAATTTATCAAATATGACAATAAAGTGTAAATGTATGTCCTAATTTTCGGTAAATCGCATTTTGAGCAACACTTGAGAAATTTTTCCAACTTGATACAAGAAAATAGCATGCAATACATAATATATATCTCAAATTCTCAATAACAAAATACTACATGCATTTTTATGAATTAAAATACCTAGAAGTTGAAAGTATTTTTCCACCCACCTTGTTTGTTCGGTTGATTGGTGTAAAGTGGTTCACTAGACCTTGAGGATTTTAATCCTCACTTAAGGCAGCCCATAAGTCCAATAATACAAGGAGTTATGAGTTAGAAAATGAAGATTTGAACCAAGGAGGGAAAAAGAGGAGGAATGGGCCAAAGGTACCACACTTACCTTGTGTAGTTGAAAGTTGTAGTCAAAAATTGGTAGTCTCTTAAGAACTTGATCACCACTTAAACAAAGCTCCAAGGTCAGCCCCTAATCACCTCAAAATGATAATTTTGGTGTTAAAATTCGAAATTAATAGGGGAGAAGAAGAAGGTACCAAAAATCCCATTGCTTACCTTATAGTCCAAATCCTTCAAATTTCTTCAAGTCTAGAAGTCTTCTTCAAGGTGATGGTGAGACTCTTAGTATCTCCCAAGTCTTCTGTGTAAACCTCAAAATAAAAATCCAAACTTACATTAATAAGTGAGAGGAGATAGTTAGATGATATCAAGACAAGAAGAGGAACAAAATTTCTTACCTTGTGTAGGGGGGGTGTTCGAATTTTTGTGATGGAGTAGAAGGAAAAGTTCTTGTATTTTTACTAAGTGTTTAAGAGAAGAGAAGAAAATTGTAGAGAGAGGTAGGAGGATTTTTAGAGAGAAGTAAGAAGATTCAAGGCTTCAAGAGATGAATGTTGGTGAAATGAAGTGATGAATGAAACTTGAACAAATTTCTTGCCCAATTAAGGCCTCTTGGTCGTCCACATGGGGTGGGGAGGGGGACAAAATTTTGTTTTGTTCTATGGCTTGAAAGGTGTAGCTTGCATGAGGGACAAGGACCTTGGTCAAGATGAGGTCTTGCATGGGAGGATGAAATTGAAGGGATTGAGGAGAATGTTGGCATGGGATGTTGGGAAGCCTCCAACATGTTGGGTAAGTTTATAATAAAGAATTGGTGTATATGATATTGTGTATAAGATTTGAATTAATGGTGTAATAATACACAAGATGAATTAAGGTGTATGTGTACAAGAGTTGGAAGATATTTCTACCCTAAAATTTCCCATCATGGCCGTCCCCCTTAAGGGTATTTGTGGTAATTCCATATTTTTTTTGTCCCAAATTTGATGATAATAGATGAATAATATCAATCTCCAAAATAATTAGTGATTTCCTTGATCACTTATAAGTCTCATGATCGCTTAATCTAATCCGGATTCTTAATTCTATAAGGTATAAACCTCTAAAAAAAATAGTCTCTTAGAATTCTAAGGTGACTAATAGATACGCAAATAATGATGATCAATCAAGTGATCATAAATGCGAAATAAAATTACTAAATGATTATGATCACAAGAAGTAAATAAGGAAATTAAGGAAAAAATATAATTATCATTAATATTTACCCGTCAAAGCGACGCGGTAGAATTGTCAAAAGTACAAAGACGACACGGTAAGTACATGTTCGAATAAAAAAAATCGAGGGCTTCACAAAATTGCATGTAGAATTTTGATCATGAGCCTTGAGATATATAATCTATGTATTTCATGACAATTTTATATATCAAATTATGAAAATTCTCAAGAGTTGATCAAAATATCTATTTATTGAATTTTAGGTGTATGCATGTACACTTTAATGTTCTATTTGATGAATTCTTGTATGTATTGGACAAGCATGTGTATGATCCTTAAAATCTATGTTTTGGATGCCTTATAACCTGGAAAAGTCGAGCATAATTGATTAAATTTCAATTTTGGACTTAAAAATGCAAAAATGGAAAGTTGGTGGACTAAATTCCAAGAAAATGAAAGTTAAAGGACCCCTCTGCAAATTTCGAATTTTGGGACTGTACTCTGGTTCAAAAATGACTTTTAGACATTTTAATAAAGTTTTAAGAGTTTTAAGATAAATAAAATCAACCTTTAAAAGCCCAAGGACTAGATTGTAAAATTTTGAAAGTTTAAGGGCTACTTTGCAAATTTTGAAACTGTACCAGACCTTAATTTTAAAATTTGAAATTTTTACTCTTAAGGTACTGGAAATGACATATTTTAAATGTATTCCAAAAATCCAAGTGTTTAGGGCTTGGAAAGTAATTTTTCTAAAATTGAGGGACTAAAGTGTAAAATACTAAACTTGAGGACCCAAATGAAATTTCCAGGACTTATGCAGCCCATGCACCTGGAAATACTAACTTAACTATAACTTAATTATATTTTGGACCCAAGGTTCAAATTTCATAATAATTGGACCCCTAAAAGCGTTAAAGGCAATTATTTCAAAATGGGACAAAAATGATATTTTCAAAAGTTAAAGGACCTACACATATTTCTTCTGAAAACTGCTTTTGTCCCAATATCCTACTAACCTTAGTGACATTTTCCAACTGGAATCACATTAAAAGCCATTGGTTTGTGAGTTCGAATTTTTTAAACTTAAGGTCCGAATTGGCAATTTTTACAGATTTGGGGCCAATGTGAGAATTTTACAAAATCTCGACTTCAAAATTTTAAAAACCTGAATCTCTGGACAATTTGGAGAATTTAGGATCTGACCTCTTAATTTTTCAAGGCCGGGTTATTTATTTATTCAATTTTTAACCCCAAAATTGTTGGTTTTTACAAAACGGGGCTAGATTACAATTTCTCTTTTATAAAGGACCTAACTCAAATTATTTTCTCTTTTACTAAAATAGCCCTGGACCCTCTGACTTGGAGATTTAAATAAAGTATTTTACTTTCCCAAAAACCCTTGACTTATCGGATCGACTTGACCGATTAATACCCGATCGCGAAGCGACTTCCTAGCCTTTCGATTTGAATCTATAACGGGACTCATGTTCCACCTAATCTTTCAAGATATCGAAGGTTGCTTATCCTTCCGATAATCATCTTCATCCAAAAACTCCACCAACGCCATAATTACCACTCGCGCTTTTCAAAATTTTCCTAAAATCGCTTCCTCTGAATCAATAATACTCGATTGCCTGGTTGGTATGCCGTAATTGTAATTACTTTCCGCCCGAGTCAACTTGGTGTGTCGAGCTCCACGTCCGGAATGGATGCGTCGGGGATGGAACGGGCAGATCACCGCTATTCCACTCTTCCGCCCCATCGCCCTAATCCCGCAATCGAGGGACGGAGTTTGTCCAAGGGAAGCGGGTCAGTAATCGAGGTATAATCATGATTATGACAGATAGCCTTGCAAGCTCCATGTGGATTTTGTCTTTGCCTACGGAGCGATAAGGGTGCGGTCTTGGACCATACCGACCGGGAGTTACAAGGAAGAACGAAGGAATTCGATCCACACGATTCCGGAGTTATCGGACCCGTTTTGGTTGGCATTACATTTCCGCACGCAACGCTACTGTTACATTGGTTGGCGTTACATTTCCGCACGCAACCGCCACTGTTTTGCATTGGTTGGCGCTACAAACCGTCACGCAACCATTAATTGCCTTGCATGGGATTGGCGTTACACTTCTGTATGCAATCCTACCTGTCTTGAATGAATCACATAGTGCATGTGTGACCATGAACTGTTTTCCTGAACTGTATAAGTATAGTATTAAAATATTTTATCACGACGCTTGCGAACTGTGTGTGAATCCATGCATTCTACTCACGCGTTTTCATATAACTGTTTTCTCACATTAACTATATTGCGCCACACTTGCACACGATCACCCCATCCACTGAAATTTCTGTCTCATCCCCTTTGTTTTCTAACCTTTAGATGGGGACTATATTGAAGATTTCGAAAAATTCATGAGAAAATCTGTCGATCTTGCACCTTTTTCCGATGATCGTTCTTATTTCATGTACTTTTATTGATGTTGGACTCCGTTTATCCTGCTACTCTTTTCTCTCTTTGACTGTAATTTAAGGGCTAGGACCCTTTGACGTTTAAGATTTGGATATTGTACTTTACCTTTTGTTTTAGTTTTGGCCTGTAAACTTATTCAGGTTATTATGTTGGATGTATTTGGATTTTGCTGGAACTTAAGTAGTAATTCATACTTGTGTTATTTATTTCCGCTGCTATTTAGACTTTGTCTCATTGGGTTCTCGTTGATAAAATTGTTTGGTTATTGTATTTAAGTTGTGGATCGTTCGTCGCGTCCCGTTTGGGGCGTGACATTTAATAAAAAAAATAAAGGATAAATCTTATTATTTTATAAATAATTTTAATTTTATACACTAACAAAAATATGGAATATATAACTTTTATTAATGTGTGAATATTGTGTGAGGATAATGCGTGCGAATATGTGAAAGAGAGTGTCTGTAAATATGTGCAGTGTGTGTATTATTTGTGTAAATGCATGCAATGTGTGTAAATGCATGGTATGTGCAATGTGTGTGTAAATGTGTGCAGTATGTGTAAGTCCGTGCAGTGTATGTAAATGTGTGCAGGCGTGTGGAGTGTGTATAAATGTGTGCATGGTGTGTAGTGTGTGTGTGCAGTGTGTATAAATATGTGTAGATTGTGTGTGTAGGGCCAAATTATGTTGGACTGGACCGTTTAAACCAGAAAAAAGAGGGCTAGGGCCGAATTATTTTGGCCCGTTTAAATCCAGGACCTTTTGGCCCGGAAGTTTAAACCAAAGCTCGTTAGGGCTTGCCCGAAGGTTTAAGGGCTAGTATTTTTTAAAAATTAAATATAATTAAATATTTTATATCTACTTTTTGTACCTATTACTAGTAAATTTATTTTTCAAATTCACGTCTCCCCCATCTTTAAGTTTAACTTTATTAAACAAGCTATATTTCTTGACAAACTTCTTTTTTATTTGTTTTATTTATTACTTAATTTAGTTTTCTGATTTTTAATCTGAATAAGAAAATGTCAAGTAGTTTTATTAGATTATTTAGGATATAAATTATATTTCTAAATGGTGCTAAATCTAATTTTATAATTTTATTATTGCAATGTAATTATAAACTATGCATGACTTTTTTTTATAAAGAATAGATTAACTTTAAATGTTAAACTTAAATGTTATATATGCTCAAGTTTAAAAGTTTAGATTTAAATATATAATTTTGAAAATTATAAATTATAGTCATATGAGTAATTACAGAAAAAAGTGTTAATTTTGGGTAGCTTTAATAATTATTATTTTATTTTTAAAATTTAGATCATAAAATATTTAAATTTTATAAGTTGTTAATGCAATGTAATTAGATACTTTGCATGAATTTTATTTATGACGAATAGTTTAGCTTAAAATATTAAATTTAAATGTCATATATATTCGAGTTTAAAATTTTAGATTTAAATATATAATTTTTAATATTTTGACTTATAGCCCAACACTAGGGTTAGGGTTAGGTTTCAATATTGCTAGCCCGCTTAACGCCGACCCATTTAGTTCGGAGACCATCTAGCCCAAAGCCTACTAGATCTGGCCCTATAGGGCTAAGACCAGCTCATTTAACATCTTTATGTGTCTGTGAATATGCAATAGTACGTAAAGAAAGGACAAAGAATTATATAGGACCATCTCATGGATCTAGTTGAGTCAACAAGGAATCTGCGGGTCAACAAAAAGTCAACTGTCTATCAAAAATAGCACGGTAATACTTTTTGAAAAAAAGTAATACTTTTAAGACAAGTAATACTTTTGAGCAAAAAAAAGAATACTGAAATATGTAATACTTTTGATACCAAAAGTGATACCCATTGTTAAAAATGATGTTGAAGATGATGGACATATTGTAATTCAACAAATAATATTTTTTCACTTAAACATTCAATACGTGTAATGCTTTTATACTTTTTAGTTCAACATGTACTGTTCGCCAAAAAGTTGTTTGGATCTCTATACTGCAAGTTTACAGTGTAGTTTATAAGATAATGGCAAGCAAGGTCGTATTCCTCAGGGATTGACTACAAAACACTTAGGCTATAATAACATCGCATTCCAATTTTATTGAAGCGACCGAAAATCAAGAGTTTTTATAAAATAAAAAATTAAAAATAAACAAAAATAAATTTTCGAACCTCACAAGTATTTTCAACAAATACGAAAGCAACCTTAGGCACAAAACCAATATTAAATCCAATTAATGTTTCACAAAACAAATTCATGCAATTCTATGGGTTAAATTCTTAAGTTAGTCTATTCCTCCTCTCAGGCGGCGTATAAACAATAGATTAGTAATAATTGTAGATCTCCCAATACATTACAACTATTGTATTTCTTTGAATTGAATGACTCCCCAAGAGTTATACATGTTTATTCAATTCAATTTCCGTCTTTGTTAGAACTCTTCTTCCGAATTTTTCCTAACAAATATGACATGCAAATTATTGATCAAATAATAAGCAATTAAGAATAATCACTCGAATTCATAAAATGGAACACATGAATCAATTAAGAAAACCATCAATCAAGATTTAACATGAACCGATAATTTTGATTATGCCCTAAGATCTGAAAGATTAGCCAAACATTGAAACAAATTCATAGACAAACTTGAAATCAACATTGTGACATCGTTTATGAACATACAAAAGATCTAAACTAAGAAAGAAAATCGCTTCTTGTCAGGATGGATCCTCCTTCCAAGCCTTCAAAGCTCTTGTACTTCTCTAGATGTAAAAGGCATTGTGGTGTTCTTCGTAACATAGCTCTCATCTTTCAGAAGACCTTTGATTTGTGTAATCCTGTGTATTTTATTGTGTTATATGTTGTATGGATGAATGAAATTTTGTGCAACCCTTGGTTCCTTTATATAGGTCCTTGGAGAGTTCGGGTAGGAAAAAAAACAAAAATCCACCAAAGACATTCGCACAGGCCGTGTGGTTTCACATGGTCACACCACACGGTCGTGTGGTCCTACACGGCCAGACCGTGCGGCTTGGTTTTACCACTGTTTTCTCCCGAACACTTCACACGAAAACTTTGCTTTGTATGGATAGGTCACACGGTCGTGTGATTCCACACGGTCCGACCGTGTGACTAGTTTTCATCCGGTTTCTTTGTCTTTTCGATCTTCTCTTTGCACTCGTCGATCTTGTCCAGGCCTTCCATTTGATATCATTTCATTTAAGCTCCATTTCCTGTACAAAGTTACAAGAATACGCAGTATCATGCCCTTCTAAGAAAACCAAGTAAAACACACTAAATATACATGCAAATACATCAATTATATGCCATTTTAAGCCTCTAAATGCACGTTTATTTTACACGTATCAAAATTCCCCAAACTTAAACCATTGCTCATCCTCGAGCAAATTAAGAAAAATAATCTCAAGGGGTACAAAGAACACAAAAGAACACTATAAACATTTAATCTCATTTGACTTCATATCTACGTAAACCATGCAATTCATTATCAAGAACCCATCAATCATACGTTTGGCATAATTAATACTCTTTCGGGTACTTGACATCATGACTCACAAGTAAATAGTGTATCACTCAACTGTCAAAGTGTATGGTAAAGTGTTTACTCTCAACTCAATTCATTGAATGTAGAACTACCATAGGCTTACAAATCATTTAACATCTCGACCACTTTAGTGTGCAGAACTTAAGAATGAAAAAGGACTTTCATTTGGTTGTAACGCAGGCTCTTTGGTAAGGGTAGAGAAAAATTTGGGTTAATTGACTTGACTTGAGCAAATAGAATTTAAGCACACAAACTTGCAATTCAACAACCCAATTTTATCATAAAACTCATTTTTTCAATATATATTCTTTTTCTACTCAACTCCACCTTTTTTTCCTTTTTTCATTCTTAGGCCTTTTGTCTTGTTTCTTTTCTTTTCTTTAGCCTCAAGCTCTCAATTTTTCAAAATTTTCAGAAATTTTCTTTCTTTATTTGCTCGAGTTTTTTCTCTTTCTTTTCAGAGATTTTCTTTCTTTTTCGAGCTTCATAAATCCTTCATTTACATATACATTTCTCATCCCTCTTTCTTTTGCCAACTCTCTCTCTCTCTCTCTTTGTTTCTTTAGAATTTTCACCACATCTCCGTCAAACTTGTTCATTCTCTATAAGCTCAAGCAAATTTAGGGGTAAAATCATTTTTTCTTTAAAGATCAAGAAATGTGGCTAACAATAAAAAGTTAAGGCTCAAAAGTGGCTAACTAAGGAATCATGAAATGATAGGTAGGCGTTTTAGTCTAAGTAGGCTAAAACAAAGATGGCCTTAAATCATTTTCAAAAATTGCACATACACGTGGCTTCGTGAAGATACCAGAGAAAGTTCTAGAATTCTAGCAATCATTAATGACACACTTAAGACAAATAAAACTGCATAAAATGAAAGCAGTTAAAGGCTCAAATCTTACAGACTTATTTTTCGCAACATGCTCAAATACCCAATTTTCTTAACGAATGCAAAACAAATAAAAGATATCTCCTCAACTATTCATCGCATTATTCATAAAAATAAGTCATCTCATAAAATCAAATAGTAAAAATCATACGGAAGCTTTGTACTCTTTCGAAATCTTGATTGAAATCACACAGAAAAGCCATTAACATGCCAAAGCAATAAACGTGCTAAAATAAAAATAAAAAAAAAAATTCGAAATATTTAAAAAATTTAATGCAATTTTATGATCTAAATGCAATCCTAAATGCAATGCAAAAATGCAACAGTACTAGTTACGTATTCTTGACAACCCCTCCAAACTTAAAATATGCTTCGTCCTGAACATATGAGGAAATTATCAAAAATAAAGAGGAATGCGTAAAAAGTACTTACTGAATCACTGTGGTGGTGGAGGTGGAAGGTAGTGGCCTTGTGAAATGTGCCACTGATCCATACGAGATATCATCTCGTACATGCACTGCTGTTGCTGGGTGATAGTTTCAAACCTTTATAGGTATTTACTATGGTACTCATCAATTGTGGCTGACAACTGATAAGTATCATCTACTAAATTGCCCATATCGGCTTCCACCCTTTCAAGCCTATCACTCATGGTCCATGGCCGGTTACCCCCTTATCTAGAGGATTCCGGCACATCCCTTTCTTGCATAGGCTTATATTGCCCTTCCTGAGCAGCAGTCCCCTATTCAGCTCTCATTAACCAATTACCCCTATTTCATTAACCAGTAATCACGCCCATCAAATTGAATCATTTTCATAGCAGATAAAACAGTCATATCAATTAGTTTTGCCCCTCTGGCCTCCACAACAACTCAAGGCTAACATTAAAGTGTTCAGCTATAGGAGTAATCAACCCACCAATACAAATTCCTCCCCTTTCTTGTTTTCTCACTCTGTCAAATTGCCGGGCTATCATAGCCCCGGCATTTGGCACAACCTCCATCCTTGACGCCATACACCAAATGATGAACAAACCATCGATTCTTAAAGCCCCTTTGCTATCCTCCCTCGCAAACACCATTTCCGCTAAAGATCTTTGGACATAGTGAAATACGGGGTTCCGAATACTCGATGCTTTTGAAGTACCTGTCGTATAAATCCATTTACCCATAATCTCCCTCGAAAACCTATCCTTATCAAAATCTTCATGTTCTTCTACCCCATAAGCTGAATTTCTATATATTGCATTTTAATCAACAATCGACAACTCCCTCGACTCATTTTCCAACCGAAACCTAATCCCAATCAAATTCTATTTTCAGACCACTAATTTAAAACTACTTAAGAATTCAATTGTATAAATTGAATATGTAGCCCAATGCCCATTCAAAATTTCATGCCAATCTATTCGAACACACATATCTCTAAAATCCTCTAATAAACCCAAATTAGCAAGAGCAGGTTCATCGGGATACCTTGTATTTATCCATGGCCGATCATAGAGCACTGCCCATTGAGCCCAGTGTGTTTCATACGGCAAGATGACATTAGAAGCCTCGAGCTCATCGGCCACATACTCCAGTTGTGGCTCGGGTTTTAGGCTCTTGGTGTTGGCTCTTTTCTTTTTCTTGTGTTCCTTCTCATTCCTCTTTCTCCCCTAGAAGCCATGAAAACCAAGTTTATGAAATAATAAAAACTGAAATTTGGAAATTCAAAATCCCCAACTTGGTGAAGAACTTGCAAAAGTTGAGAACTTTAAGGAGCTTGGTAATGGGTTTCTTAAGAAGGTGAAGAATTTGTGTTTTTGGGGTGAGATTTGAAGTGAATTTGGAGGAGATTTGGAGAAGAGTTTGAGTATTTTGGGAGACAATTTCGAGTTGTAGAGTTTGGGTAGGAGAAAGTGGGATAAAAATTGAGTTTTGGGAGTGAAAAAGTGAACAAAACCCGTCTGGTCCTGTTCGCAAGACCTGGACGGCTTGCACAGCCCGCCCATGCGGCCCTGGGCGCCCACTGTCTCTATCTGTCTAAGTCCACATGGCCGTGTGGTGTCACAATGCCTGGCCGTGTGACGAGTCCTGGTGCGCTGGAGTCGCACAGTCCGTGTGACCTGGTTCACAAGGCCATCTGATGATTTTGGTACCTTTTTTTTCCAGAAATCGGAGTTTGTCATGATGCCACTACACAACAACTCACAAAACCAAACAAAACTAAAAATTTAGTTAATACTTAAAAACAAAAATGGAATTAAAATTTAATTTAATTGAAGGCGATCAAAAATAAAAATAAATAGGAAATAAATTGGGTTGTCTCCCATAAGGCGCTAAGTTTTACGTCTTCAGCCAGACTTCAGATTTTTCACTTTAGTTGAACTAGGTCAGTTGAAATCCGTGAGCCCTCATAATCTGTACCATTCACCAGATGAATGGCAGTGCATTGTTCTCTCGGATTCAGTTCCTTGTCGCTTGGAATTTGCCTTTTTGATGTTGGCCTCCCACTGCAGTAGCGATCTGGGCTACTTGTGTTCCAAGAGATTTCAATCCTGCATTTACATTCATGTTCAATTGAGTGACTTGTTCCCCAATCCTGTCTATCTTTGCCTCATCTTTGTTCAGTCTTGCTCTAGTTTCTCCGATAAACGAGGATAACATCTCTTCTACAGATGATTTCTTGTCACTTGACTCCACTTTGCCTTGATTACCCACATTAAATCCCGGAGGTGGCTGCAAAATATTTTTGTTGTTGATAGTAATTAGGTGTTTAATTATTTCTATAATTGTTGTTGAAGTTTCATTGTTGTCCAACAAAGTTTGCCTCTTCTTCAACAATTGCACGATCTCTTATAGTCACTTGCTGCATCGCATCCAGTTTCATGTTTAACACGGATACTTGTTCTGTGAGAATGGCAACTTTCTCATCCTGAACCTCTGCTACACGTCGGACATTGGATCTCTCAGATGGCCATTGGTAACTATTATTTGTCATCTCCTATAATAGTTCTAGTTCCTCATCTGGATATTTCCTAGTACTGCACCCCCAGATGCATCATCTATAATGGTCCTTTTGTTGCCACTTAAACCGTTATAAAAATATTGAACCTCTTGGTAATCGGGATATCCATGTTGAGGGCACTTCCTTAGCGATTTTTTGAATCTTTCCCATGCCTCATATAATGGCTCTGAATCTAACTACCTAAACTATGCGATTTTCAGATATCAGTTGCAGCGTCTTACTAAGGGGAAATATTTGGCTAAAATACGTTGACTTAGTTCATCCAAATCTTCTGCGGGTGGTGTTAGAGAGCATAACAATCCCTTAGCCTTATCGGGCAGAGAGAATGCGAAAAGGCGGCATTGAATGGTATCCTCAGAAACACCATTCATTTTAATAGTATCGCAGATCTCTAAGAATTGCGCCAGATGCGCATTTGGATCCTCAATGGCTCTTCCTCCAAACTGGTTCTGTAAGGCCATCTGGATCAATGCAGGTTTTAGTTACAAA
Organism: Rehmannia glutinosa; assembly: GCA_016081115.2. Taxonomy (NCBI): domain Eukaryota; kingdom Viridiplantae; phylum Streptophyta; class Magnoliopsida; order Lamiales; family Orobanchaceae; genus Rehmannia; species Rehmannia glutinosa. The sequence continues at coordinate 68,118,497 of CM071932.1, forward strand.
GTTGTTTGCATTGATTGGCAGATGGGCCACACCCCCATAAGTCCGACTAACTTTTGGCTGAAAGTAGTCCCTAACTGCCCTTCTCGCGGGCCTTTATACAATCCGGCCCTGTACCTCCGCCCAGGTGGGCGTTCCTCATTGTTTCTATTGTTCCCGGCATTCTGATTAGTCCCATCTGCCATCACTTTAGATCTTTTCCTTTGTTAAATCAATGGGTATTAGCTGGGTAGATCTAGAACGTGTGATCATGCACTATCTGCACTTAACAAAAGCAAAGTTAGAACTGAAGAAATAAAATAATTTTACAAAAAATAAAAAATTGGAAAAATAAAATAAAATTACTAAAAAAATTCGAGAAAGAAAAGAAAATAAAATAATATTTACAAAAAGCTTCAATAAAGATTGAACTACTTATTACTATATCTAAGTAAAATCTTTCAATCCCCGGCAACGGCGCCAAAAACTTGTTCACCAAAAAATATTTGTTTAGATCTCTATACTGCAAGTGTACAGTGTAGTTTATAGGACAATGACAAGCAAGGTCGTATCCTCATCGATTGACTACAAAACACTTAGGCTATAATAACATCGCATTCCAATTTTATTGAAGTGACCGAAAATCAAGAGTTTTTATAAAATCAAAAATTAAAAATAAATAGAAATAAATTTTCGAACCCCACAAGTATTTTCAACAAATACGAAAGCAAACCCTAGGGACATAATCTCAACATGGTTCTTGAATATTAAATCCAATTAATGTGAGGGTTGCACATAATCTCAACATGTTTTTTGAATATTAAATCCAATTAATGTTTCACAAAACCAATTCATGCAATTCTATGGGTTCAATTCCTAAGCTAGTCTATTCCGCCTCTCGGGCGCGCATAAATAGTAGATAAATAACGACTGTAGATCTCCCGATACGTTACAACTATTATTAACTCCCAAAAGATCTTTGAATTGAATGACACCCCACAAACAGTTGTAGGTCTCACGACTCGTTACACCCATTTATGTCTGAATTTGATTTCCGTCTTTGTTGGAACTCTTCTCCCAAATTTCGCACTAACAAATATGACATGCAAATTATTGTTCAAATAATAAGAAATTTGGAATAAGCACTCGAATTCAAAAAATAGAAAACATGAATCAATTAAGAAAACAATCAATCAAGATTTAACATGAACCCACAATTTTGATTATGCCATAAGATCCGAAAGATTAGCCAAACATTGGTAAAATATTTATAGACAAAATTGAAATCAACATTGTGACATCGTTTAAGTACAGACAAGAGATCTAAACTAAAAAAGAAAACTCCTCCTTTTGTCAGGAGGGATCCTCCTTCCAAGTCTTCGAAGCTCTTGTGCTTCCGTAGATTTGAAAGGCCTTGTGGTGTTCTTCGTAACCTAGCCCTCCACTCTCAGAAGACCTTTGATATGTGTAATCTTGTGTATTTCGATGTGTTATATGTTGTATGGATGAATGAAATTTCGTGTTGCCCTTTGTCCCTTTATATAGGTGCTTGGAGAGATCACTTGTAGAGTTCGGGTAGTAAAATGACAAAAAAAATCCACCACAGACAGTTGCACAGCCGTGTGGATTCACACGGTCAGACCACACGTTTGTGTGGTCCTACACGACCAGACCGTGCAGCATGGTTTAGCCTCTATTTTCTCCCGAACACTTCACACGGACACTTTGCTTTACACGAATATGTCACACGGTCGTGTGATTCCACACGGTCCAACCGTGTGATTGGTTTTCATCCTATTTTTTCGTCTTTTCGATCTTCTCTTTGCACTAGTCGATGTTGTCCGAGCCTTCCAATTGACATCTTTTCATTTAAGCTCCGTTTCCTGTAAAAAGTTACAAGAATGCGCAGTATCATGCCCTTCTAAGGAATCCAAGTAAAACACACTAAATATACATGCAAATACATCAATTATATACCATTTTAAGCCCCTAAATGCACGTATATTTTACATGTATCTTATACATTTTGTAGTTCAACATGTAATAACTTTCTCTTAAACATGTAATATGATCATGCAAATCTTTTCACTAAACTGCAAGTGTATAGTGTAGCTAGCAGATAACAGCCAGCAAGGTCGTATTCCTCAGGGATTGAATATGAAACAATTAGGCTATAATAAATATCGTATTTCAATTTTATTGAAGCGATCAAAAATCAGAAAATTGTTTATCTAAACTAAACACTAAATTAACAAGTGAAAATATTTAAGTATTTGTAAACACAAACTCCACAAGTTTTCAACAAATACGAAAGCAACCCTAGGCACATAATCTCAACATGCTTCTTCAATATTAATTCCAACTAATATTTTATCAAAATCAGTTTATGTGTATTTATGAGTTCAATTCCTATATTAGTTTATTCCCCCTCCTAAAGCATATAAACACTTGATTAATACCAATTGATAGCATCCCTACTCAATAATTAATATCAACTCCAAAAAAATCTTTGAATTGAAGTACTCCCCACAAACAGTTATAAACCTCCCTACTATATACCCGTTTATGTTATGAACTCATTTTTCATAAGTTAGAACTCATCTACCGAATTATGAACTAACAAATATGACATGCAAATTATTGATCAAATATTCTACAAGAAACAATCACTCGAATTCATAAATAGAACACATAAACCAATTAAGAAAAACAATCAATATAGATAAACATGAATTCACAGTTTTGATTATGCCCTAGGATCAGAATGTTTAGCCCAACATATTTGACAACAAATTCATAGACAAACTTGAAATCAAATAGTTTGATATCGTTTAAAGTACAAACAAGAGATCTAAACTAAGAGGATATAACCATTCTTGTTAGGATAGATCCTTCTTCAAAGTCTTGAACCCTTACTCTTTCTTAGATGCGAAAGACCTTGTGGTGTTCTTCATTGATTAGCGTTTCTCCCTCAGAAGTATGTAGATTTGTGTAATCTTAGTGTATTTTTGTGTATGAAAATGTATTTTCCAGTGTTTTTAGATGTAAAATCGTCCATGTCTTGGTCCTTCTTTTATAGATGATTTAAGAGATCACTTGTAGAGTTCCGACGAAATTAAGAAATAAAATCCAACGCCAGACAAATCACACGGCCGTGTGAATCAGATGGGCATACCGTGTGAATCACATGGGCATACCTTGTGACTCATTTTCTTCTTTGTTTTTGCTCAAAACCAAACACACGACCGTGTATTTTCACACGATCTAGTCGTGAACCTCGTCTCTGAAATTCTTCTGTTGAACAAGACGTACGGACGTGTAAAATCACACGGAGTCACTTCACACAGTCGTGTGAATCTACACGGGCTGACCGTATGCCTTGTTTTTTGTCATTTTCTTTGCGTATTCGATCGTGTCTTCGCATTTGTCATTCTTCTTCAGGCCATCTTACTGATAACTTTCCATTTTAGCCCCGTTTCGTGTAAAAATTACAAGAATACGCAATATCACACTCAACAAAGGAAAACAAGTAAAATATACTAAATATACATGCAAATGCATCAAATATATACCAAAATAAGCCCCTAAATGCACCTATATTTTGCATGTATCATAATACTTTTTAGTTCAACATGTAATACTTTTTACTTAAAACTCGGATATTTTTCAGTTCAAAATATAATACTTTTCAATCCAAATATGTAATACTTTCACTTAAAACTATATTAATTTTCAGTTAAAATGAAATATTTTTCAGTGGTGGTTTTAAACGATGTTTTTCTTTTTCCTCTTTTTTTTTCCCTTCGTCTTCTCCTTCATTTTTCTCTGTATTTTTTCTTCTTTTCCCTTCATTTCATGGCAAAACTAAAGTGAAAAGTGAATGAAAAAAGATTAATATTAGAAACATAAAATCTCCATTAATGGAGTATCACACCTTTGTGAGAGCACTAGCTAGCTTCTTTCTTTAGAGAATGTGATTTTCTACTTTCCTTGTCAGATCCACGATCACTCTTTGCTCACTGGGGCCCTGATCCACACTCCATGTAATGATTATTTTCACAGATGTACAAAACCCACAGTTTCATCACCATATATAACATAGTGTATCAATTTTAATATCAAAAGTATTACATGTTTCTAATCAAAGTATTACTTTTTTGCTCAAAAATATTGTGTCTTAAAAATATTTTTTTCTCAAAAAGTATTACTGCGCTAATTTTGGCGGACTGCTGACTTTTTGTTGACCACATTTTCATTGTTGACCCATGGATTTCATGGTTATCTGATCCAACCGACCCATCTAACTGATATCTATTTGTGAGATGGTCTCACAAGAGACATTCTCTAAAGAAAAAAAGAATAGATTTAAAATGGCTAAGTTTTGAGAGGGATTTAAAATCCTTTGAAAATGAACTGAAACTTAAAGATTGATTTGAAATTTACTGATTTGGATTTATAAGCCAAACAAGGTGATAGATAAATGTTTTTATCATGGTTTTGATGATTTTGTTTAAATAAGTTTTTACACCAAAACAATGTTTCTAAATGTTGTCCAAATACTCCCGATCGACATAAAATGTTTTTACTAATTTTTCCGAGTATTTCTTGAAGTTTATTTTTGACAAAAATTTGACAACACTTAATATCTTCTTGGACCAGTCACCCTATAGGGCAACCCGTACCTGAGTTGAGTTTTGAAACAGAAAACGGGACGGAAGGAAAACTGGGGAGGGCGACCGGTCGACCCGGAGGTCGACCGGTGTGGGCAACCGGTGCCTGGGAGTTGGTTTTTGAATACAAAAATCCCTGTATTGAAATTTGGAGGAGCCCAACCGGTCCACACAGGGGGCGACCGGTCGGACCCCCCGTCGACCGGTCCCCCTGTGTATTTTCGTGAAAATAATTTCAAACTTCTATCTGTGTGCAACCGGTCGCTATACGCTGAGTTTTTGACAAAGAAACTATCCAGATTTGGGTTTTCAGATAGCTTTTCCCTAATTTAAGGGGTTGATTTCTAACAGTTATTTCTTGAGTTTAATTACATTATATTTTTGCAGGAATCACTCTCCAAGAAGGAGCCAATGTCTAAAAATCAAACCAAGACCTCTCCTATAAATAGAGGAACCATTTAAGCAACAAGATACAACACAATATACTAGCAAAAGCATACAAGCAAACACATTGTCAAAAACTTTTGTTGTATTAGCCTAAGTACTTTCACTTGCACACTCTTGAGGTCTAGGCTTTTCATTCTTGATTACACTTGTACTCAATATTTGTATTATCATTATCGAGTTGTAATCTTGAATTTTGTCCATCATCCAAAACAAGATATCCTTGTTGTTGTTCTTGTGGTAAGATCACACTTGGGTGATCTTAGGTGTTGAAGAGTGTGGTACTCTTCATAGGTGTTGAAGGAAGATTATGGTAATCTACTTGAAGGTGTTGTAAGAGGATTGTGGTAATCCTCAAAGGTGGTGTTGTATTAATTGTGGTAATTAATAAAACTTCTTTTTCTTTTTCGAAACACATCCCGGATATACTGGGGTGGTAGAGCATATAGTCCCTAGGTGGGGTGAAGCTCTTTAAATCAACGTGTGTTGTTTATTTTTCGCATTTACAGTTTCTATCTTTGCTTGAACACTCGAAAAAGAGGCGGAATTTGAAAAACCGGCATAATCTATTCACTCCCCCTCTAGATTGTCGTAGCCACTTGGACTAACAAGTGGTATCAGAGCCAAACTCTTTCGCTAGCTCATTCCGAGTAAAAAGGAAAGATCCATGGCTACAAATGAAGTTTATCTCACCACCGGCGCCTCGACCAACAAGCCACCGCTATTCGACGCTAACGACTATGCATTTTGGAAAGACCGTATGGAGTACTTTCTACAAGGGTGCGGGTTTGACATTTGGAATGTGGTTATTGAAGGAGTTGCTCAACCAACCAAGAAATTGTAGGACGGCACCTCGACTCCCAAACCTTTCAATGAGTTCGATGAAAATGACAAGAAGCCTTTCTCTCTAAACGGTAAGTCCTTAAATATTTTACATTGCTCTCTTACCGCCACCGAGTATAATCGCATAAGAGGCATAAGGTCGACACATGAAGTTTGGGAAAAATTAGAGATTATATATGAAGGAACCAAGAAGGTCAAAAAAGCAAGAAAAACCATGCTTGTTAAAGACTTTGAAAACTTCAATATGCATGATGGTGAAAGCAATTCAAAAATAGTGGAAAGTCTTGACAACATTGTCAATCCGCTTGTGGCCCTCGGTAAAGTCATCTCCGAAGAAGACAAAGTGACCAAGATATTGAATGCACTCCCCAGCTCGTGGTCGGAAAAGGTGACGGCTATTACGGAAGCACAAAATCTCAAAACATTCAAGTTCGATGAGCTTATCGGGAACCTCCTCATTTACGAAGTCTATCTCAAGGAGAAGAAAAATTCCAAACCATCCAACACTCAATCGGGTATGCAAAATATTCCTAAAGGTCTAGCATCTTCTTCTAATTCATATTATGATAATGATGAGGATGATGAAGAGACGGCCGCACTTGTCCAGAAATTTGCAAAATTTGTGAATAAGAATAAGGCAAGAAACCGAGAAATAACTCGTGTTTTAAATGCGGAAAATCTAGGCACTTCATAGCCGATTGCCCAAAACTTGAGGAGGAGGAACAAAAGAAGAAAAAGCCTTTTCCGAAAAAGAAGGCTCTAAATGCGGATGTCAAAACTTGGGATGAACTACTCGCCACATCCGACGAGGAAAGTGAAAACGAACATGGTCTTATGGCCATAGACGATGAAAATAATGAGGTACGCTCTAACTCCTCAACTTCCTCCTTAGTTGATGAATTGCAATGTCATTTTGATGAATTGCAAATTGGATTTCAAAATTTGAATGTTAAATACAAGACCTTGAAAAAGGAGCATAAAGAGCTTAAAATTGAAAAGGAAAAATTGTTTACTTCTTATGAATCTCTTGATAAAGCTCATGCTATTACTCTTACGAAAGTTCATACTCTTGAAACCAAAAAACAATTGCTCACCAATGATCTTGAATGTTTAAAAAAGGATGTGCATCGTTTTAATATAAGTACGGACAAAGTTACAAAAATTTTAGATGCACAAAGAGGTGAGCAATTCCAAATTAGGACTTGGCTATAAACCTCTTCAACCTATTTCAAAGAAAAATGACAAAGGTCCAACTTTTGTTCGTGCTAGTAGTGCCCACAATATTATTTATTTTTATTGTGGTAAAGTTGGTCATTATGTTGCTCATCGTAAATTGAAGAACAATTTTAGCTATGTTTGGAGACCCAAAGGTCTCAAGACTAACCCCCATGGACCCCAAAATTATAGGGCACCTAAAAGTGGTTCATTTGTAGGTAATAGGGGCTATAACAACCATGGAGGATTCAAAATGGCTCGTGGACAGTGGGTGTTCACGCCATATGACCGGAAAGATAAAACTTTTTACCAACATCAAGCCCAAGAAGAGAGTATGATCATGTTCGGCAATGGCAAATGAAGAATACTTGGAAATGGAGAAATTGGTAACTCTTCTTTCTCTCTTAGTAATGTTCTTTAGTAGAAGGGCTTAAGTTTAATTTGATAAATGGTAGTCAACTTTGTGATTCAAACTATAATGTTGTTTTCAATAAAGAAAAATGTCTTATTCTTAAAAATAATGAAATTATTTGTGAAGCAAATAGAAAAGGCAATCTTTACTAAAATTTTACAAGTGATTTGGTTAGTCAAAATGTTTCTTGTCTTGTCGCCAATAATGATTTAACGAGTTTATGGCATAGGCGACTTGGACATATTGGATACAAGAATTTAAAAAATATTTACAAAAACCAACATGTAAAAGGACTACCCAAATTGAATTTTGAAAATCTTGGCTTATGTGACACTTGTCAAAAGAACAAATTAGTTAAAAGTAGCTTTAAACCCAAAAATGAAATTTCCACAACCAAGCCTCTACAACTTCTTCATTTAGATTTATATGGGAATATTGGTACGGCTAGTCTAAGTGGAAAATATTACACTTTCATTATTGTCGATGATTTTTCTAGATACACATGGGCTCTTTTTCTTGCAAATAAAAGCGATGTCGTTAATGATTTTTTTATGTTGTGTAGACTTATTGAGAATGAAAAGGAAGATACTATTAAGTCTATTCGAAGTGATCGAGGTGGAGAATTTGATGGTGAATTTAGAGTCTTTTGTGAAACCAAGGGATATGCACACAATTTTTCAGCTCCAAGGGCACCTCAACAAAATGGAGTAGCCAAGAGGAAGAATAGGACACTTCAAGAGATGAGTCGGTCCATGCTCAATGAATTTTCACTTCCCAAATAATTTTGGGCCGAAGCCGTAAGTACCGCTTGCTATGTCATTAATCGAGTTTATATTCGTCCTAAAATGAATAAAACTCCATATGAGCTTTGGAAATGAAGAACTCCAAATATTAGTTACTTCGAAATATTTGGATGTAAATGCTTTATTTTGAATACAAAGGATCAATTAGACAAACTTGATCCTAAGGTCGATGAAGGAATATTTATGGGGTATTCAACCAAGAGCAAAGCATATCGGGTTTACAATAAGACTAGCATGGTTGTTGAAGAATCCATTCGTGTAAAATTCAATGAAGCCTCGGGTGTTGAGAGGATACCCAATGATGAAAGTGATGAAGAGGATACTATTGAACCCATTGTTCAAAATGATGCTCAAAATGATCAACCTTCTACCTCAAATGATCAACCATCCACTTCAAATGTTCCTCAAGAAGACAAAGGTGATATTTTGGATCTTCCCGTGGCATTGAAATTTAAAGGAGATCACCCAAAAGATCTTATTATTGGTGATCCCCTTGATAAAATGATGACCCGAAGAAAATTTGCCGAGAAAGCTCTTATATCTCAAAAAGAGCCTAAAAATACTAAGGAGGTTATTGACGATGACGATTGGTTTTTAGAAATGCAAGAGGAGTTTAATCAATTTGAAAGAAATGATGTATGGGAATTGGTACCTTGTCCTCCATCTCAAACAATTATTGGTACAAAATGGGTATTCCAGAACAAACTCGATGATCAAGGCAACATTGTTCAAAACAAGGCAAGGTTAGTAGCTCAAGAGTATTGTCAAGAAGAAGGTATTGATTATGATGAAACATTTGCACCCGTAGCACGTTTAGAAGCTATTCGCATTTTACTTGCCTACTTTTGTTTTAAAAATTTCAAACTTTACCAAATGGATGTTAAATCCGCATTTTTAAATGGTTTTATTCAAGAAGAAGTCTATGTGAAACAACCTCCGGGGTTTGAAAACTTTTTCTAGGCCTAATGATGTTTATAAACTTAAAAAGGCCTTGTATGGTTTAAAACAAGCACCCCGTGCATGGTATGATAAACTTAGCTCATTTCTTTTGCAAAAATGGTTTTACAAGAGGTAAAGTTGATACTACTCTCTTTGTGTTTGAAAAAGGGCAAGATTGTTTACTTGTGCAAATTTTTGTTGATGATATCTTTGGTGCTACTAATGAATCCTTGTGCAAGAAATTTTCTAAGTTGATGCAAAGTGAATTTGAGATGAGCATGATGGGGGAGCTTAATTTCTTCCTTGGACTTCAAATTAAGCAATGCCAAGAAGGTATTTATATTTCGCAATCAAAATATACAAAAGAACTTTTGAAAAAGTTCGGCATTGAGGAAAGAAGAACCGTCTCTACCCCTACGGCAACAAATGTCAAAATTGACAAAGATGAAAAAGGCAAGTCCGTGGATGAATCAAAGTATCAATGTATGATTGGTAGTTTACTTTATTTAACCGCAAGTAGACCGGACATTCTTCATGTTGTATGCCTGTGTGCTCGTTTTCAAAGCAATTCCAATGAATCTCATATGAGTGCCGTTAAAAGGATTTTTCGATATTTGAAAGGAACTATTCAATATGGTCTATTTTATCCAAAGAATGAAAATTTTTCTCTTAAAGGCTATAGTGATTCGGACTATGCAGGTAATATTGATGATCGTAAAAGTACTTTCGGATCATGTCAATTTTTGGGCGATTGCCTAGTTTCTTGGTTTTCAAAGAAACAAAATTATGTTTCACTTTCAACGGCCGAAGCCGAATATATTGTCGCGGCTTTTTGTTCTACTCAACTTCTTTGGATGAAACAAACTTTAGCGGATTACAAATGCTCTTTTGAAAAAGTTCATATCTTTTGTGATAACATATCTGTGAAGCCCCGATTTTTCCGAGCTTATAATTGATCCTTTGGTCGTTTATACATTTGATCGACTATTTTACCGCATCATTTTGACGGTTAATTATTAATAATATATACATTTTGTACTTTATTTCATTTTATTTAATTACTTGTGATCATAATCTTTATTAATTCTATTTCGCAATTATGATCATATGGTTGATCATTATTACTATTTTTGTATTTATTAGTCACCTTAGAATTTTAAAAGACCATTTATTTTAGAGACTTTTATCTTATAGAAATAAGATTTTGATTTAGATTAAGTGATCATGAGACTCATAAGTGATCAAGGAAACCACTAATTATTTTGGAGATTGATATATTTCATCTATTATCATCAAATTTGGGACAAAAAAAATATATGGAATTACCATAATGCCCTCATAGTGGACGACCAACATGGAAATTTTGGAGTAAAAATATCATCCAACTCTTGCACACCTACACCTTATATTAGTCATCTTGTGTATAATTATACCATTAATTAAAACTTTATACACATCATCTCTTACATTACTTCTTTAATATTATTTTTGCCAACATGTTGGAAGTCTTTCAACATTCCATTCAAACATTCTCTTGCCCATACCTTTGACCTTCAAATTGTCTCCCATGTATGAGGCAAAATGCAAGACACAATTAAACAAAATTTTCTCATCCCTCTCTCTCATTGTTCACGGCCAAGAGGCCTTTGGAGGTGCAAGATTTGGTTCAATTTTTCACTAACACATTCATCTCCTACACAAAATCCTCCTCCTTCTCTCTAAACCCCCAACTTCTCTCTACTCTTCTTCTCACTTTCTTCTTCAACACTTAGAAATTTTTTCAAGAATTCTCTCCTTATTCTTCTTAAAAGTTGAACCAAACCATACTACAAGGTAAGAAATTTTATCTTCAATCCATTTTTGATATCACCTAGTTCATCTCTTCCACCTTCTTAACTTAAGTTTGAATTTGATTTGGAGGTACATTTAGAAGACCATTTGAAGATTAGAGCTTGACATCATCTTGAAGAAGGACTTCAAGAATTGAAGAACAACTAGTAGAGAATTTTGACTACAAGGTAAGATAATGGACTCTAGTGTATTTTCCTTCTTCTTTTTATCTTTTTCAAATTTTAACACCCCTTTTTCATTTTTGAGAAATAGGGGCTGACCTTAGGTGATTTTGGAGTTGAACCAAAATTTCCAATTTTAAAGCTTCAACTAGTCTCCAAACACCTACTACACAAGGTAAAGTGTAGTCTTTCTCATTTTCTTATCTCATTCTTTTTCTCCTTAATTTTTCTCTCATTTTTCTAACTTAAAATTTTTGATATTTCTTGACTTAGGTGCTGACCTAAGAAGCCTCATCCAAAAATTGTAAAATTTATCCTTTTATTTCACAATTTCCAATTTTAAGGTGGGTGGAAAAATATTTTCCAACTATTAGGTGTTTTATCAAAATGCATGTAGAAAATTTGATCATGAGCCTTGAGATATATATAATCTATTTATTTCATGTAAATGTTATGTATCAAATCTTGAAAATTCTCAAGAGTTGCTCAAAATTACTATTTATTGAATTTTAGGTGCATGCATGTGCAATTTAATGTTTTATTTGATGAATTCTTGTATGTATTGGACATGCATGTGTATGATCTTTAAAATTCATATTTTGGATGACTTATAACATGGACAAGTCGAGCATAATTGATTAAATTTCATTTTTGGACTTAAAAATGTAAAAATGGAAAGTTGGTGGACTAAATTGCAAGAAAATGAAAGTTAAAGGACCCCTCTGCAAATTTTGATTTTTGGGACTGTACTCAGGTTCAAAAATGACTTTTGGACATTTTAATAAACTTTTAAGAGTTTTAAGATAAATAAAATCAACCTTTAAAAGCCCAAGGACTAGATTGTAAAATTTTGAAAGTTTAAGGGCTACTTTGTAATTTTTAAAACTGCACCAGACCTAAACTTTAAATTTTGAAATTTTTACTCTTAAGATACTGGGAATTACATATTTTAAAAGTATTCCAAAAATCCAACTGGTTAGGGCTTGGAAAGCAATTTTACTAAAATTGAGGGACTAATGTGTAACATACTAAACTTGAGGACCCAAATGAAATTTCCAGGACTCATGCAGCCCATGCACCTGGAAATACTAACTTAACTATAACTTAATTATATTTTGAACCCAAGGTTCAAATTTCATAACAATTGGACCCCTAAAAGCCTTAAAGGCAATTATTTCAAAATGGGACAAAAATGATATTTTCAAAAGTTAAAGGACCTACACTTTTTTTTAGAAAAACTGCTTTTGTCCCAATATCCTACTAACCTTAGTGACATTTTCCAACTGTAATCACCTTAAAAATACCTTCCGGTTTGTGAGTTCCAATTATTTTTAATTAAGGGCTCGAAATGACAATTTTTACAAATTTGGGGCCAATGTGAGAATTTTATAAAATCTCGACTTCAAAATTTTAAAAACCTGAATCTCTGGACAATTTGGAGAATTTAGGATCTGACCTCTTAATTTTTCAAGGCCGGGTTATTTATTTATTCAATTTTTAACCCCAAAATTGTTGGTTTTTACAAAACGGGGCTAGATTACAATTTCTCTTTTATAAAGGACCTAACTCAAATTATTTTCTCTTTTACTAAAATAGCCCTGGACCCTCTGACTTGGAGATTTAAATAAAGTATTTTACTTTCCCAAAAACCCTTGACTTATCGGATCGACTTGACCGATTAATACCCGATCGTGGGGCGACTTCCTTGTCTTGCGGTTTTGAATCTATAACGGGACTTGTGTTCCACCTAATCTTTCAAGATATCGAAGATTACTTATCCTTCCGATAATCATCTTCATCCAAATAACTCCACCAACGCCATATTGCTACTCGTGAATTTTCAAAAATTTTCCTTAACTGCTTCCCTGAATCAATAATAATACTCATTGCTGGTTTATTTGCCTGTACTTGTATTTACTTTCTCGATCGAGTCAACTTGGTGTGTCGAGCTCACAGTCGGAATGGATACCTCGTGGATGGAACCGGGCAGCTCGGATGCTATTTCACTCTTCCGGCCCCATTGTCCTAATCCCGCAACTGAGGGACGGAGTTTGTCCAAGGGAAGCGGGTCGTAGTACTTGAGGTATAATCATGATTATGACAGATCCGAGCCTTGCAAGCTCCACTGTGGATTTTGTCTTTGCCTATGGAGCGATAAGGTGGCGGTCTTGGACCATCCCCGCCCGGGAGTTACAAGGAAGAACGAAGGAATCGTATCGATCCACACGATTCCGGAGTTATCGGACTGTTTGGTTGGCGCTACAAATCCGTACGCAACCGCTACTTGTATTGCATTGGTTGGCGCTACAAATCCGTACGCAACCATTATTTGCCTTGCATAGGATTGGCGTTACATTCTGTACGCAATCCTACTTGTCTTGCCTGAATCACATAGTGCATGTGTGACCACGAACGGTTTTCCTAAACTGTATAAGTATATTACTTAAATATATTTATCACGACGCTTGTGGACTGTGTGTGGAATCATGCATCATATCTCACGCGTTTTCATACAACTGATTTTCTCGCATTAACTATATATATCGCCACACTTGCACACGATCACCCCATCCATTGAGATTTCTGTCTCACACTTGCATCATATCTCACGCGTTTTCATACAACTGATTTTGTTTTCTAACCTCTAGATGGGGACTATGTTGAAGATGTCGACCCGACCACAGATTGATGACCCTCGCCCCGCCTGTCAAACTTGCATCCTTTTTCTGATGATTGTACTTATTTCACGTACTTCTGCTGATGTTGGACTCCCATTTATCCTGCTACTCTTTTCTCTCTTTGACTTTAATTTAAGGGCGTAGACCCTTGACATTTAAGATTGGGATATTGTGTACTTTACATTTTAGTTTGGCCTGTAAACTTATTCAGGTAGTTATATAAGATGTATTTGGATATTGTTGTACCTTAAGATGTAATTCCTACTTGTTCTTTATTTCCGCTGCTATTTTACTCTGTTCCATTGGGTTTTGTTGATATTTGTCTAGACTGTTTGGGTTTACTTGTATTTAAGTTGTAGATCGTCGCCACGTCCCGTTTGGGGCGTGACAGTTAGAGTGGTATCAGAGCTCGGTTAGTAAGATGGAAACTTACACCGAGCTGACCCAGGATAGGACCCTCGGTCTGTGTTTTGGGTAGTACCGCGACTTGACCAATTAAGTGTGAATTCGATTTCAAATTGGCATAGAACCGTCTTATTGATATTTAAAGTAAGTTAGAACTTATATTTTGAGATTTCATAGTCATACTTGTTTTGACTTAGTTGATTCTTGACTGATTTCCCTTATTCGTTATTTCCTTATTCTCTCCCTATCTTTCCTCTACCTTTGACTGATCCGCCTTAGTTTTGTTTGATCAGGATGGAGCCGGCGCCGCCTTCATGGTGGGATGTTTTCCGTGCCCGGGCTGAGCGGGAATATTACCGGGCACTGATGATTCACTGGCACCGGGAGAGTGATCGCGTGGCCTCAGAGCTAGCCGAGGAGCGCCAGCGTAATAGGGACCCGACTCAGCGCTTGGCGAGGAGCCAAGATGAAAAGAGCGAGCTGACCACTGTCATCAAGGACCGCGACAATACCATAAGAGCGCGAGAGGACCAAATACATAGTATCCAGGAGCGCCTGGATAACATGCGAGAGAAGGTGAAGAGGGCAAGTGACGGCCGCCAGAAATGGGAGATTGACGCCCGCCTATCCCGTGACACTGTCGAGCGCTTGGAGGAGACCCTCATCAAGCAGATGACAGTCATATAGGACCTTACATAGGCCCTAGCTCAGAGAGACGCCGCACTGGAGGCTGCTTTGGCAGCTAATGCTCAGCCATTGCCACCGCCCGAGGTGGAGCCCGTACCTAACGCTGAGGAAGATCCTGAGGAGGATCCCGAGGAGGATCCTGAGGAGGATCCAATCGACATCGGAGAGCCTGAGGCACTTGAGGCTACTCCACTTGATGAGGCTCAGGGATTCGAGCAGTGGTTAACTTCATGGATTAGCCCGAGGTCGAGGCGCCACCTGAGCCCGACCCAACCCCGATTATTGAAATAGATGCGAGCGACGATGATGGCGATCTCACTGATTATTTAGCTGATTGTTAGTTTGTACTTCTATTGTTGTAGACACTTATTCCAGTGTTGTACCTTACCTTCTATTGTACTAGATTCTGTTGTATTTTGGATCCGATGTATCTTGACTCAGTATTCTACTGTTGTACTGTAGGTGTATTCAAGTTTTACGTTAATGGATATGCGTTTTGCTATTTATTCAGTATCTTGTGTTTGTTGTTACTTTCCATGCGATATCACTTTCTTTACGCGAATAATTATTGTATTCATTTACTCGTGAATCGCAACTAACGCTTCAAGATACAGAATGGTCGAACATCGACGACGTGGGAGACCTCGTCGTGTTCCACGAGGGGATGATGACGTACCCAGGGACCGGGTACCCTCCCCTGAATTACCACTGCCTCCTCCACCTGCTGCAGGAGACAATTTGACCGTACAAGCCTTACGACAAATACTAGTTTTCATGAGGCAATAGGTAGAGCCTCAACCCCATGCTCCCGAACCCGCCAGAGAGGCGAACGATCGCACGTTGGAGCGATTTCTGCGGTTCAACCCACCAGCCTTCTTGGGAGAGCCGGACTATTTGAAGGCAGAAGAATGGGTAGAGAAGTTGGAGAATATCTTCAATGCTCTCCAATACTCAGACGAGAAGAAAGTCACACTCGCCGTATTTTGTCTGGAATCGGCTGCTAGAGACTAGTGGAGGGCAGTTGAAAGGATATGGGAACAGGACCGGGTAGTCAGAACATGGGGAAATTTCTTGGCCGAGTTCAATGAACAATATATTCCATAGGTTGTGAAAGAAGCACGCCGAGATGAATTCCACAGATTGAGGCAAGGGAATCTGACTGTAGCTCAGTACGAGTCCAAATTTCACCGATTGTCCAAGTATGCTCTGGGACAATCAGTACCGAAGAGGATAAGCTTTACAAGTTCACTCGAGGATTGAAACTGGAACTTTAGAAACAACTGTGGACTGTTGAATTGACAACCTACTCAGCCGCGGTAAAAGCAGTCTCCGCATTGAGCCGGGATCGAACCGTATTGGGATGATTCAGCAGAGTAGGCCATCGAAGCAGATCTTAAGAGGACAACTGTGCGACAGCCATCTAAACCGCCTGCTAAGTTTCAGAAGGGACCAGTTAACAAAACAGATAAGGGAAAGAGACCAGTACAAGGAAAGCCGGGTCAAATGTGTGCACATTGCCAGAAACCGGGACATACTGCCAACGACTGTTGGCGTAAACAAGGAAGGTGTTTGCGCTGTGGTAGTAATCAACACCAGCTGCAAGATTGCCCAAAGTACGATGACCGAACCAAACAAACGCAGCCACAGAAGCCGGGAAATGGCTAGGGCAATCGGGCGAGGATGCTCGCTCGAGCATTTGCACTAGCCGGACAGGAGGCTCCGGAGGCAACAGACGTGGTGGAAGGTACGCTCCTAGTATCTAACCACTACGCTAAAATATTGTTCGACCCTGGATCAACGCATTCATTTGTTGACCGCATTTTGTACACTGCATCGCATGCATGCATGGAACGTATGTCTATATGTCTAGAAGTGTCAACTCCTATGGGTGCAATTCAGATAACAGATATTATCTATAATGCATGAGAAGTTAAGATTGTTGAGATAAACTTTCCTGCCGATTTAATCCTATTACCTATATCCGAATACGACGTGATATTGGGGATGAATCAAGTTATCGCACACCATGCAAAAATGGACTGCCATAACAAGTCCATTAAGCTATGTGAACCCGAAAAACCCGAAGTGGAAATTTCGGGAAGGGCACGAGTTAAGATTGCCCCAATCATTTCAGCAATGAAAGCGAGGAAGGCAATCACTAGAGGGGCTCGAGGGTACTTGGCGTTTGTAATTAACAAACCCAAGGTTGAGGCACAAATCAACCAAGTACCTATAGTATCAGAATATACGGATGTATTTCCACAAGAACTCACCACTATTCCTCCAGATAGGGAAGTCGAGTTCACCATCGAGGTGTTGCCAAGGACTGCCCCGATTGCCAGAACACCGTATATAATGACTCCTCTTGAGTTACAAGAGTTGAAAACACAATTACAGAAACTGATGGATGTGGGATTTATCCCACCGAGTACGTCTCCGTCGGGAGCACCTGTGCTGTTCGTCAAAAAGAAGGATGGCACATTAAGACTGTGTATAGATTATCGTGGTCTTAATAGCGTGACCATCAAGAACAAATATCCCCTCCCGAGGATAGACGAACTATTTGATCAACTTCAAGGAGCGACGGTGTACTCGAAGTTTGATTTACAACAAGGATATTACCAACTGAAGATCCGCGAAGAAGACATTTCCAAAACTGCATTTCAAACCCGATATGGACACTTTGAGTTTGTAGTGATACCTTTCGGTCTGACAAATGCACCGGCAGCATTTATTAGATCAATTCGTAGTAATATTCATTGATGACATACTCATATACTCTAAGTCTAGAGAAGAGCACGAACGTCACCTGAAAATCATTTTAGAGACACTACGAGAGCATAAGTTGTATGCCAAATTCAGCAAGTGCGAGTTTTGGCTCAGTGAAGTCACGTTCTTGGGACACATAGTATCCTAAGACCTTTGGGATTGCGGTGGATCCTTCAAGGTACAGCATGGTGGTTGAATGGAAACAACCCGAGTCTCAGAACGGAAATCGGGGAGTTTCTAGGACTAGCTGGATATTATCGAAGATTTATCCAGGATTTCTCCAAGATAGCCGGACCACTCACTCGACTAACCTGAAGCAAGTCAAGTTTGAGTGGAATGACAAATGTGAGGCGAGTTTCAAGAGTCAAGAAATGACTTACTACGACTCGAGTCTTAGCCGTCCAAAGGGGATCAAAACTTCGCGTCTACAAAGTGACGCCTCAAAGGAAGGACTAGGAGCAAAGTGCTCATGCGGGGAAGGAAAAGTTATCGCTTATGCATCACTAAAGCTCAGGCCGTATGAAGCCAATTATCCAACGCATGACTTGGAATTGGCGATAGTTTTCAGCGTTAAAGAAATGGAGACAATATCTCTACGGAGCAACATTCACGGTTTTCACGGATCATAAGAGCTTGAAGTATCTATTCTCCCGAGAAAGATCTCAACTGAGGCAACGGAGATGGATGGAGTTGATTGAGGACTATCACTTTGATATTCAATACCATCCGGGAAAGCTAACGTCGTAGCGGATGCTCTAAGCGTAAAGGCGAGCTTAGCGGACTTATGATTCGAGAGTGGGAATCACTAGAAGAGCCGAGAAATTGGAATCGACGAGAACCAATACTCGATTTCATGTGCTAACATTTCGGTTACACCGGTCTCATTGAAAGAGATCAAAGAAGCACAAGAGAAAGATACACATCTTCAAAAACTGAAGGAGAAGATACTTAAAGGAGAAAGATCAGAATTCTCGGCACCTGAAGATGGAGTTATCAGATTCCGGAATCGAGTGTGTGTACCGAATGACGAGCAGATTAGGAATAAAATCCTAGCAGAGGCACACCGTTCAAAATACACTATACATCCTGGGGAAACAAGATGTATAAGGATTTGAAAAGGAGTTATTGGTGGGTAAACATGAATAACCAAGTAGCAGAATTCGTTGCGAGATGTTTAACTTGTCAACGAGTAAAAGAAGGACACCAACGACTATCTGGTTTACTACAACCGTTGAGAATTCCCGAGTGGAAATGAGAACACATAACGATGGACTTCGTGACGGATCTACCAAAGACCAGAGGAGGCCATGATGCTATTTGGGTGGTGGTAGACCGACTCACGAAATCTGCACACTTTTTACCCATCAAGAAAACTGATAGCTTGCAGAAACTTACACAGATTTATATCCGAGAAATCATTCGACCGCATGGAGTACCGGTCGATATAGTATCCGATAGAGACCGAGGTTTGTCTCAGATTTTGGAAGTGCTTGCACGAGGAATTGGGTACCTCGCTAAGTTTCAAAGACAAAGAAGACATCCACAAACCGATGGACAGTCTGAGCGAACAATTCAAACCCTTGAAGATATGTTGCGAGCCTGCACATTGGATTTTCAAGGAAGTTGGGATTCGCACTTACCATTAGCCGAGTTCTCCTACAATAATAGTTATCAGGCCACGATTGGAAGGGCACCCTACGAGGCATTATATGGGCAAAAATGTAGATCCCCACTACACTGGGAGATTGATGACCAATGGACTCCGAAAGAGAAACGGAAGTTGCCCTCGATTCCAAAGGTCGACTTAGTTCAGGAGGCCATGGTGAAGGTCAAGCTGATCAAGGAGCGGATTCGCACAACTCAAAGCCGCCAAAAGAGTTACGCGGACAAGAGAAGAAAGTATTTGGAATTTGAAGTCGGAGATGAAGTATTTCTCAGACTCTCGCCACGGAAAGGATTGATCAGTCCGAAGAAAGGAGGCAAGTTAAGTCCGAGATATGTTGGACCTTACAAGATTTTATAGAGGATCGGGAAGTTAGCCTACCGACTCGAGTTACCAGCACCATATGCGGGAATGCATGACGTATTCCACGTGTCGAGACTAAGGAAGTATCAACCAGATCCCGAGCATATCATCACTCGAGATACTCATCCTCTAATGGAAAATATATCCTACGCCGAGAGGCCGATCCGGATCATTGATCAGCAGATACGACAGTTGCGTAAGAGTGAAATCCCGATGGTTAAGGTAGTGTGGCAGAACCACAACCGAGACGAAGACGCAATGTGGGAAATGGAAGAAGACATAAGGAATCAATATCCAGAACTATTCAGAAGAGAATTTGGGGACCAAATTCTTTTAAGGAGGGGAGGATGTGAAGCCCCGATTTTTCCGAGCTTATAATTGATCCTTATGGTCGTTTATACATTTGATAGACTATTTTACCGCGTCATTTTGACGGTTAATTATTAATAATATATACATTTTGTACTTTATTTCATTTTATTTAATTACTTGTGATCATGATCTTTATTAATTCTATTTTGCAATTATGATCACTTGGTTGATCATTATTACTATTTTTGTATTTATTAGTCACCTTAGAATTTTAAGAGACTATTTATTTTAGAGACTTTTACCTTATAGAATTAAGATTTTGATTTAAATTAAGTGATCATGAGACTCATAAGTAATCAAGGAAATCACTAATTATTTTGGAGATTGATATATTTCATCTATTATCATCAAATTTGGGACAAAAAAAAATATATGGAATTACCATAATGCCCTCATAGTAAAAATATCATCCAACTCTTGCACACCTACACCTTATATTAGTCATCTTGTGTATAATTATACCATTAATTCAAACATTATACACATCATCTCTTACATTACTTCTTTAATATTATTTTTGCCAACATGTTGGAAGTCTTCCAACATTCCATTCAAACATTCTCTTGCCCATACCTTTGACCTTCAAATTGTCTCCCATGCATGAGGCAAAATGCAAGACACAATTTAACAAACTTTTCTCCTCCCTCTCTCTCATTGTTCACGGCCAAGAGGCCTTTGGAGGTGCAAGATTTGGTTCAATTTTTCACTAGCACATTCATCTCCTACACAAAATCCTCCTCCTTCTCTCTAAACCCCCAACTTCTCTCTACTCTTCTTCTCACTTTCTTCTTCAACACTTAGAAATTTTTTCAAGAATTCTCTCCTTATTCTTCATAAAAGTCTAACCAAACCATACTACAAGGTAAGAAATTTTATCTTCAATCCATTTTTGATATCACCTAGTTCATCTCTTCCACCTTCTTAACTTAAGTTTGAATTTGATTTGGAGGTACATTTAGAAGACCATTTGAAGATTAGAGCTTGACATCATCTTGAAAAAGGACTTCAAGATTTGAAGAACAACTAGTACAGAATTTTGACTACAAGGTAAGATAATGGACTCTAGTGTATTTTCCTTCTTCTTTTTATTTTTTTTTCAAATTTTAACACCCCTTTTTCATTTTTGAGAAATAGGGGCTGACCTTAGGTGATTTTTGGAGTTGAACCAAAATTTCCAATTTTAAAGCTTCAACTAGTCTCCAAACACCTACTACACAAGGTAAAGTGTAGTCTTTCTCATTTTCTTATCTCCTTCTTTTTCTCCTTAATTTTTCTCTCATTTTTCTAACTTCAAATTTTTGATATTTCTTGACTTAGGGGCTGACCTAAGAAGCCTCATCCAAAAATTGTGAAATTTATCCTTTTATTTCACAATTTCAAATTTTAAGGTGGGTGGAAAAATATTTTCCAACTATTAGGTGTTTTATCAAAATGCATGTAGAAAATTTGATCATGAGCCTTGAGATATATATAATCTATGTATTGCATGTAAATTTTATGTATCAAATCATGAAAATTCTCAAGAGTTGCTCAAAATTACTATTTATTGAATTTTAGGTGCATGCATGTGCAATTTAATGTTTTATTTGATGAATTCTTGTATGTATTGGACATGCATGTGTATGATCTTTAAAATTCATGTTTTGGATGACTTATAACTTGGACAATTCGAGCATACTTGATTAAATTTCAATTTTGGACTTAAAAATGTAAAAATGGAAAGTTAGTGGACTAAATTGCAAGAAAATGAAAGTTAAAGGACCCCTCTACAAATTCCGATTTTTGGGACTGTACTCGGGTTCAAAAATGACTTTTGGGCATTTTAATAAAGTTTTAATAGTTTTAAGATAAATAAAATCAACCTTTAAAAGCCCAAGGACTAGATTGTAAAATTTTGAAAGTTTAAGGGCTACTTTGCAATTTTTAAAACTGCACCAGACCTAAAGTTTAAAATTTGAAATTTTTACTCTTAAGGTACTGGGAATTAAATATTTTAAAAGTATTCCAAAAATCCAAGTGGTTAGGGCTTGGAAAGCAATTTTACTAAAATTGAGGGACTAATGTGTAAAATACTAAATTTGAGGACCCAAATGAAATTTCCAGGACTCATGCAGCCCATGCACCTGGAAATACTAACTTAACTATAATTTAATTATATTTTGGACCCAAGGTTCAAGTTTCATAACAATTGGACCCCTAAAAGCCTTAAAGGCAATTATTTCAAAATGGGACAAAAATGATATTTTCAAAAGTTAAAGGACCTACACTTTTTTTTTTTAAAAAACTGCTTTTGTCCCAATATCCTACTAACCTTAGTGACATTTTCCAACTGGAATCACATTAAAAATACCTTCCGGTTTGTGAGTTCCAATTATTTTAAACTAAGGGCCCGAAATGACAATTTTTATAAATTTGGGGCCAATTTGAGAATTTTATAAAAACTCGACCTCAAAACTTTGAAAACCTGAATCTCTGGACAATTTGAAGAATTTAGGAACTGACCTCATAATTTTTCAAGGTCGGGATATTTATTTATTCAATTTGTTAACCCCAAAAATTTTGGTTTTTACAAAACGGGGCTAAATTGTAATTAAAGTATCTTATTTTCTCAAAAACCCTTGACTTATCGGGCCGATTCGGCCGATTAATACCCGATCGCAGGGCGACTTCCTCGTCTTGCGGTTTTGAATCTATAACGGGACTTGTGTTCCACCTAATCTTTCAAGATATCGAAGATTTCTTATCCTTCCGATAATCATCTTCATCCAAATAACTCCACCAACGCCATATTGCTACTCGTGAATTTTCAAAAATTTTCCTGAACTACTTCCCTTAATCAATAATACTCGACTGCCTGGTTGACTGCCTGTACTTGTATTTACTTTCTTGACTGAGTCAACTTGGTGTGTCGAGCTCACAGTCGGAATGGATACGTCGGGGATGGAACCGGGCAGCTCGGCTGCTATTCCACTCGGAAAGAATTATAGAACGGATATTTACCAAAAGTTTTGCAGAGTAAAGATGTGATTGCAGATGTGGTCACATTCACAATCACATGCAGCGGAATTTTGAAAACAATAAAGAGACACACGAAGTAAAAATTGTCTACAAGCCAACAAGCTCGTAGACGTGCCAATATGGCGAAACTTTCCACTAGTACAAATCGATTGATTCCGTATACAGAAATACTAAAACCAACTAGTAGAAACTCAACGAAAAACTCCTATCTAGAGTATATCAGATCTGTGTAATTCAACTCATCCAACAATAGACATGTGTGGACTTCGTTAATCACAATACAGAAAAAACAATGGATGAAAAACCTAACAAACACAACTGCAAGGCTGAATGTGATCTCAGATGTAGTCACATTCGAGATCACATCCAGGGCAGCGAGACTCCTTGTGCTTGTATGACTCTTAACTCTCTCAAGACTTTTGTATCTCTGGTATATTTCTTGTGTAGTCATTATGGACGTCCTCTTCCCTTTAAATAGCCGTCCAACACCCTTCAAGAGACCTAATACACAAGGAAAGAAGATATATACAAATATATGACAAGTAAATCACTTATGTTAGGAAACAAGATAACTATCAAGAATCCTAATGTATCAATACCATATCAATATGATTTCTTCCCTTATCTAAAAAGTCATAATTATATCACAAGTCTAGAAAGGAAAAACACATCAAAACCAATCTTTATCGATCTTTATCTTTTTCTGGAAAAATATTTTTAGACGATAAAATCGTTCCTAACAATCTCCCCCTTTTTGCCTTTCTGGAGAAAACACATAATAAGCACAAATCAAGCAAACCCCCGAGTGTAACAACTCCCCCTAAATATCATGCTGATTTAAAAAAATACTGAAACAGATGCGATCACATTTCAGGTCACATTTATAACTGCAGCAATAAAAAAAAAGAGTTCATCAAGTTATCAAAAGACAAAACAAGTAAACCTAGTAGAAGAGTAGTCTTAGTACATCCCCAATCAAATATCATAAAGTTCATCAGTAGACACATTCATGTCCAATTGTCCTTCAAAATCAAACTGAAGGCCTTCATCGCCTTCACTCTGTCGAGTCAGTGGTGCAGCAGCACCAACTTGATCTGCAGCCTGTTCAGACATGTGAGTATCAGTTCTGGGAGTCTCAGTCTCCGTAACTCCCCCTGTAGCAGTGCTTGGGCCACCTGCGGTATGTTCTTCCCCTTTTTGGCCAGAAACAGAGCCAAGGATTTGTTGCAATTGAGATCGGAGAGCAGTGAAATGAGCAATCTGTTGCTCAACTAAAGCCAGCTGGACCTGTAAAAAGGCAGTAGAAACAGGTACGAATGAAATGTGAGAGAAAATGGGAGCAGGAATGTGGCCAACATCCGGAACCGCATCCGGGGCCGCATCCTGGACAGTCCCAGGGGCAGGTGTAGCAACATCTGGAGAAGCAGCAGAGGTTGGAGTCGTAGGAGCAGGTGGAGCATCTCCAGGATAGACGAGAGACAAATCAACAATGCGATTTTGAGGGCTGAGCAGTGGTCTGGATACATGAAAGACCCCAGGTGGGTTGGTAAAATGATCATCCTTCTTGGGCTCAAAACCTTGCGACACCAGGATTTTATAGATCAGGCTTGGAAATGGCAGGGACCAAACTTTAGATTCACTGGTAGCGAAGAACGTGACCTCCTCGAAAGCCAATTTTCCAAAATTGAACGGCAGTCCTTTCCCAATTTGATATAGAACTCGAGCATGTGTCCGTGTAACTATGGAATTATTCTTCGAAGGAGACCAATTTGCACAAAGCATATTTTGTGCAAAAACCCATAGAAGGACGTAAGGCGGGAGGAAACAAGTTTTTTGGGATGGGCAGGCCAATCTTGCATACGCCCACCAGATAGAAAACGAGCCATTTCATTGTAATCGGAGGGCACCTCACTTTCCTCAAAATCAGGCATGTCAAAGAACTGGTTAATGATTGAGGGACTGAACTCATATATCTTATTTCGAACAAACACTTTTCCAAACTTGGGAGATCGACAAACAGCAATACGAGTAGACATATTAGCATAAAACTCACAGACCACAGAATCAATATAAGGCAGTGCAGTATCAATCGTGGTTAACAAATTGCGTTCTTCAAAAAAACGATTCAAGTTATACTTCTCAAAGTGCTCATAATCTCGATTTTTCTCATCAATAAAGGAAAGGGAAAGGATAGCATAAAACCTGGAAGCGGCAGCAGCTGTGTAAAATTGCTCGGAGTGAGCTTTTGCAATATCAAACTCAGAATCAGATGTGTCGTCGGATGACATGACATCTTCCTCAACATCCGCAAAGAAGAACCTCCTTTAATTCTTCAAAGAATCATTTCATCACCCACTTCTTCGACCATGGCATCAAGATCAATCTCAGGGTCTGGTTCTTTTGAAGCATCAAAATCTTCATCACTTGAGTCATCGAATTCAGAACTTGACTCAGCTGCAATAGGTGTTGGCCTAGATGTGGTCACATCCTTGGCCACACCTTTGCCCTTTCTGACCTGCGCAAGCATTTGTGCCAAAGGCACATCCTCATCATTATCTTTGGACTCGGGTTGCACTCGTTCTCTGGGCAGAACAACAAACTGGTTTACATTGTCCTCTGAATCACTAAAAGGGACAAAAGGAATAGGCGAATCATCTCCCCCTGTCTGCGAAGTATACTCAACAATCCTCTAAGAGTAACCATGAAGTCTTTTCGAACGTCGCACATTAGGGTTTCCCAAAGGCCCATGAACTGTGCGAATGACCTCAAAATCCGGAGGATTGTCGACATCAATTTCATTATTTTTCTCACTAGGAAGAACAGAGGCAAGGGCCTCATCTTGAAATGGAACAGGGATGATAGCCGTTGGAGTGGAACTTGGAGGGGATGAGTGCTCAGGGAGAGAAGAATCCAAACCTGGATCTTTGATTGAAGCAGTGGGAGATGCAGTCCCAGATGCAGGGACATCTTCAGGAAAAGATGCAGGGGCATCGTGAACAGAGTCGGGAGCAACGATTTTTGACGATGGAGGAGTGATGGTTTCTGCGAGGACCTCTGTGGGAGTGGAGGAGGGCGTGGCAACGGCCTCTGGCGGTAAAGCACTCTCCTTATGCGGAGTAGAAGAAGGATTCTGGGCAGATGGAGATGCAGTGTCAGATGGGGTTCCATCTCGAAAGATTCGCACGCAAGATGACTTGCTTCCATGGATTCCTCAGACTTGGGGATTTCGGAATTGTGCGAGGAAGAAGATGATTTGTTGGGGCTGCCAAAAAGGTTCTTGATAGATGAAACAAATCTTGCCATGGTGAGGAAGATGACCGAATAACCTGAAAAAAATCTCAACCACACACAAGCTTCGAAAATTGTGAGAGAAAAGTGGGTGCACAACACTCAAGTGCCTGCAAGTAAATAGTGATAGCAAAGAGTCATTATTGGGCACGATAATCAAAGTACAATGGAAAGAGTTTGATTAGGAAAGAATTTCTCATGGTAATAATCAAAAAAAAAAGAAAGAAAATCAAGATCCTAATTAATCTCAAACTCTGGTTCTCAAAGTGTCCACATTATGTCAACTTGTGATAAAATCAAAAATAAGATTTACCCTGATCCTCCAAATCGGTTCAACCCACAAAATATATCCATCAAGATTTTCAAGATTTGGGAAGAGAAAAATATCACCCTCAAATTATATATGGAAACCAAATCTCAGCAAAGAATCCAAGATCACCAGCACATGCAAACCTAATATGCCTAATGCAGCAAAAATAAAAAAAAATGCACACACATGGTGAAAAGTGCTGCAGCAATGGATGTAGGTTCAAATGTCGTCCCATTTTGAGTCACACCTGTACTCGCTGATTCAATGAATCGCAATCCGAAATCCCAGCTTATCAAAATTTTCGAGTTTTCTTCACTTTTTCCGAGTCGCATGAGGGAGTTAACCAAACAGGGAGCTTTCACTCAAGTGCCAAAGGTAGCTCTTTTTCACATGATCATGCCTTTGTTAAACAGTAGGATGCTTGATGAAATAGGTCACAAGGAATAGCTGCACACAATGGGTTGGTAGCTTTTTCCTGGAAGGCCTCCAATCATGATCAAGACTTCCTTAGATTGGAGAATCTCTCAAAATCCAAAGCCTTGGTGAAGATGTCAGCAAGCTGATTTTCAGTAGCAATATACTCAATTTGAATAATATTTTTCTCAACTAAATCTCGAATAAAGTGATGTCTAATATCTATGTGTTTAGTACGAGAGTGTTGGACAGGATTTTTCGAAATATCAATCGCACTCATATTATCACAATAGACAATCAGGGTTTCACTTTGCAAACCATAGTCTTCAATCATTTGGTTCATCCATAAAAGTTGTGTGCAACAACTCCCAACTGCTACATATTCCGATTCAAAGAAATCGAAAGAGATACACAATTTTGCTTTTTGCTATACCATGAGACCAAATTATTTCCCAAATAAAAACATCAACCAGTTGTACTTTTACGATCAACAACATCTCCAGCCCAATCAAAATCACTAAATCCCACAAGATTAGTGTTAGTATCTTTGGTGTACCAAATTCCCAAATCAGTTGTGTCCCCTACGTATCGAATAATACGTTTTAACGCTTTTAAATGAGTAACTTTGGGATCAGATTGATAACGAGCACATAGACAAACACTGAACATAATATCAGGACGACTAGCAGTTAAGTACAACAAACTTCTTATCATGCTTCTATACAAGGTGTGGTCAACACTTTCAGCCACATCTTCTTTGCTCAACTTTTGACTCGACCCCATGGGAGTCTTCAAGTGAGAGGCATTTTCAAGATCAAACTTCTTCACAAGATTCTTAGCATACTTGCTTTGTGAGATAAAAATTCCTTCCTTTAATTGTTTTATTTGCAAGCCCAGGAAGTAACTTAACTCCCCTACCATACTCATTTCAAAAGTAGAGGACATGCAAGCAATGAATTCCTTTAACAATTTATTAGAGGAGGAACCAAAAACAATGTCGTCGACATAGATTTGAGCAATCATGATGTCGTGGTTTTTTCTTTGAATGAACAAGGTTTTATCAACTTCACCACGTTTAAAGCCAATTTGAAGAAGATACTCAGTTAGCCTACCATACCAAGCTCTAGGGGCTTGTTTGAGACCATAGAGAGCCTTTTTAAGCTTATACACGTGGTTAGGCTTAAAAGGGTCCTCAAAGCCTTTAGGTTGTTCAACAAAAGCTTCTTCATCTAGATATCCGTTTAAGAAAGCACTTTTGACATCCATTTGGTGAAGAGTTAATCCCAAGTAACATGCAATTGCAAGCAACAAGCGTATGGACTCAATACGGGCTACAGGAGCGAAGGTTTCATCGAAATCCACCCCCTCAACCTGCGTGTACCCTTGAGCAACTAATCGAGCTTTGTTGCGAACAATTTTGCCAGATTCATCTGTTTTATTTTTAAAAATCCATTTTGTTCCAATGACAATAACATCCTCTGGCCTAGGGACTAAAAACCACACATCATTTTTGACAAATTGATCAAGTTCCTCTTGCATAGCATGTATCCAAAATTCATCTTTAAGAGCTTCAACAACATTCTTAGGTTCAAAATTGGACACAAAACAACATATTCTCACATTCGTACAATCAGTTGACAAGCAAACCATTCTTACCATATCACGATAGTTCACTCTACCTTTCCCTCTTGTCTTAATACCATCAGTAGTGTTACCAATGATCTGAGACGTAGGGTGATTTCTCTGAATCCTTGTAGGTATGTCACTGCCACGATCCACAATTGGATTATTAGTTTCTTCAACAGGTTCAAAGTCAGAGTCAGAGTCTGACTCAGCTGCAGCAGACACGGATGTGGGCTCGGATGCCGTCACATTTGGTTCTGCATTTGAGTCAGCTGTGGATGGGGCTTCAGTCACATTCTCCATAACAGTTGTGCCAACATCCTTTGCTGGAGCAGTCTCAACAAATTCGAGTAGATCCACATGATCTTCTTCACTCTTTCCTACAATATCTGAGAGATCATCGAAGACAATATTTACAGATTCCATGATCGTCTTAGTACGAAGATTATAAACTCGATAGGCATGACTATTCGAAGTGTAGCCTAGAAAAAGACACTTGTCACTTTTGGAATTGAATTTACCAAGATTATCACGATCATTAAGGACATAGCACACACACCCAAAAACATGAAAATATTTGAGGTTAGGTTTCTTTCCCATAAGTATTTCATACGGGGTCATAGAACATCCAGGCCTCAAATACACACGATTAGTTATATGGCAAGCAGTAATAAGAGCTTCAACCCAAAACCTTTTAGAAAGTTTTTTAGAACTAAGCATGACACGGGCTATCTCTTGCAATGTACGATTTTTCCTTTCTGCCACCCCATTTTGTTGTGGAGTTTTAGGTGCGGAAAATTCATGAGAAATCCCCTTTCTATCACAGAAGGTGGAGAAAGAAGAATTTTCAAATTCTTTACCATGGTCTGATCTAACTCGCAATCACAAATTATACAAATTCTGAGACCTTTTTATGATAGCTTCTAAAGAAATCAAAAGTTTCAGATTTCTCACGTAGAAAATAAGTCCACGTGTAACGTGAAAAATCATCGACAATCACATAAGAGTACTTCCTACCACCCACACTTTCAATATCAATAGGACCCATGATATCCATATGAACTAACTCCAGGACATCTAGTGGTATGGAAATGTGATGTCATTTGATGCGACACTCTCTTTTGTTTACCCCTTTGACAACTTTCACAAACACCGACACTTTTCGGACAACTTAGGCAACCCAATGATGCTTCATATTTCACAAGTTCCATTAGCTTTTTATGGCTAACATGCCCTAACTTTTGGTGCCATAGATCGGTGTCATTTGTGTGTGCCTGTGACAGAGTTGATCATTACAAAATTGATAACTTGAGTTGTCGAAGACCTCAAGCGAAGGATACAAGTATCATTCTCATCGAACACTTCACATGAGTTTTTGTCAAACTTGACATAGAGATCATCATCACATAGTTAACTTATGCTGATGAGATTAGCATTAAGACCAACTACATGAAGCATATTACGAAGCTTGGGTAGTCCTTCAACGTTCAACGTTCCTTTCCCAATTATCTTTCCTTTGGCTCCACTTCCATAGGTAACATTGCCTCCATTGTACACTTCATAGTCAGTCAAATACTCCAAGGTACCTGTCATGTGTCGTGAGCATCTACTATCAAAGTACCAAGATCTTGCAACGTTAGATCTCAAGGAAGTATAGATAACATGACATTTAACCTCAGATTTTTTTACCCAGACAGATTTTGAAAATGATTACGAGGATGTCGTAACATCTGCGATGACATCCGCGCCCGGACCTTAAATCCGATTTCAGCTTATAACGGAATGGTTTTATGTGTCCAGGAGCATGACAATAATGACAGATAAAGTGACGTTTCCGTGGTTTAGATTTCTGGGAAAAAATCATTTTATTATTGGAGGAATCTGAGGATTCTCCTTGTTCTTTAGCTTTCACAAAAATCGGAGTTTTATAACCAAGGCAAGTTTTATCATCACTGCCCATGGAAAGAA
Source organism: Rehmannia glutinosa (assembly GCA_016081115.2). Taxonomy (NCBI): domain Eukaryota; kingdom Viridiplantae; phylum Streptophyta; class Magnoliopsida; order Lamiales; family Orobanchaceae; genus Rehmannia; species Rehmannia glutinosa. Next base: position 68,149,369 of record CM071932.1, read on the forward strand.
TATCATCCAGTTTTGCTTTCCCAGAATTAAACCTTTTTATGCTTTCAAGGGACTCTTCAAGTTTAGACTTTACCTTTTCGAACTCAAGTTCTTTCTTTGTAAGAGAAGCCTCTAACCTGGTAACCACTTCCCTTTGATCATCATTCTCCTTTGTAAGTCGGTAATTCTCCTTTTTCAGCATCTCGTTCACTTTTATCCTTTTCAACCAATCCTTGTAAAGGTTCGCGTATGTGTCCTCCAGACTTTCATCATCAGATTCATCATCCTGTTCATTATTATCAGGTATAGAAGTAGAATTGAAACAGAAATGATTAGAGATAGATGAGAGATCCTGTTCATCAGATGTGACTTCAGATGTGATCAGAGAAGGTGTGATCACATCCCGGGCCACACCCTTGGCAACACCTGAAGGATTAATTTGGAGGGACTTTCGATTTTTCTCCAAGGTAGTCAGAACCTTGTTTTCTTCCTGATCATTCTTCTCACCGTCAGATTCGTTATCACTCAAGGTCACAGTCAGGCTCATCCCCTTTTTCATAAGAGTGTTAGCACATTGGGCAGCATAATGACCATACCCAGTACAAGCCCTACACCTAATAGAGTCAAGAGTTTTTGTGTCAGACTTGTTTGATTTATCACCAGAAAAACGCTCTTGACTTTTATCAAAGGTGTACTTTTGAGGAAACTTGCTTGACTCAGACTTAAAAGGCTTGGTGAAATTTTGAGACTTTTTCTGACTTTTGAGCTTAAGGATTTTATCAAACTTTTTCGAGTACATGGCCATAGAATCATCTCCTAGATCAGATTTTTCAATCTCATTGGTAAGGTCTGTAAAATCATTGGTAACTTGGGACTCGAGCTGAAAGGGAGACTCAATTTGAAAAGCAACTTTGTAACCCAAACTCTCCATCTGTTGAGCCATGTTCATCTCATAGGTTTGAAGAATGCCAGCAAGTCTTTCTAGACTTAAAGTGGCCACATCATGGGCTTCTTCTATGGATGAAACTTTGATATTATACCTAATAGGAAGAGATCTCAACATTTTGCTCACAAGATTCTCGTTGGATATGGGTTCACCTAAGGCTTGAGCTTCATTGGCTATATTATTGCAGTTTGGCATTGTAAGTAGTGATATTCTCATCCTCACGCATCCTCAGGTTTTCAAACCTATTTGTGAGCAACCTAAGTTTGGTTTTTCGCACACTTGCTGAACCCTAACAATAACTTTGAAGAGTATCCCAAGCATCTTTTGCCACAGTAAAATTAGCAATGATTTTAAACATATTTTAATCCACTGTGCCAAAGATTGCCATCAAGGCCTTAGAATTGTAATTGGACAAAATTAATTCATCATTAGTCCAATCAATTTCTCCTTTATCCTTGTAGTCACCATCAATATCGATGAGTTTTGGAGGTGACCACCTAGTAAGGATTGTACGCCAGGCCCTTTCATCAATTGATTTGATGTAGGCCCAAACTTTGACTTTCCAAATAGAATAATTGAAGCCATCAAGAATGGAGGGACGAAAAGTGGGGTTATTTTGAGTATCCATGCTAACAAACACTCAGGATCAACACTTAGTGTCATCAAGTGTAGGCTCTAGATGACAATTGAAAGAATTATAGCACGGATATTTACCAAAAGTTTTGCAGAGTAAAGATGTGATTTCAGATGTGGTCACATTCACAATCACATGCAGCGGAATTTTGAAAACAATAAAGAGACACACGAAGTAAAAATTGTCTACAAGCCAACAAGCTTGTAGACGTGCCAATATGGCGAAACTTTCCGCTAGTACAAATCGATTGATTCCGTATACAGAAATACTAAAACCAACTAGTAGAAACTCAACGAAAAACTCCTATCTAGAGTATATCAGATCTGTGTAATTCAACTCATCCAACAATAGACATGTGTGGACTTCATTAATCACAATACAAAAATACAATGGATGAAAAACCTAACAAACACAACTGCAGGGTTGAATGTGATCTCAGATGTAGTCACATTCGAGATCACATCCAGGGCAACGAGACTCATTGTGCTTGTATGACTCTTAACTCTCTCAAGACTCTTGTATCTATGGTATATTTCTTATGTAGTCATTATGGAAGTCCTCTTCCCTTTAAATAGCCGTCCAACACCCTTCAAGAGACCTAATACACAAGGAAAGAAGATATATACAAATATATGACAAGTAAATGACTTATGATAGGAAACAAGATAACTATCAAGAATCCTAATATATCAATACCATATCAATATGATTTCTTCCTTATCTAAAAAGTCCTAATTATATCACAAGTCTAGAAAGGCAAAACACATCAAAACCAATCTTTATCAATGTTTATCTTTTTCTCGAAAAATATTTTTAGACGATAAAATCATCCTAACACACTCTTCCGGCCCCATCGTCCTAATCCCGCAACTGAGGGACGGAGTTTGTCCAAGCGAAGCGGCTCGTATTACTTGAGGTATAATCATAATTATGACAGATCCGAGCCTTGCAAGCTCCACTTGTATTGCATTGGTTGGCACTACAAATCCGTACGCAACCATTATTTGCCTTGCATAGGATTGGCGTTACATTACGTACGCAATCCTACCTGTGTTGCCTGAATCACATAGTGCCTGTGTGACCACAAACTGTTTTCCTGAACTGTATAAGTATATTACTTAAATATATTTATCACGACGCTTGTGGACTGTGTGTGGAATCATGCATCATATCTCACGCGTTTTCATACAACTGATTTTTTCGCATTAACTATATATATCTCCACACTTGCACACGATCACCCCATCCACTGAGATTTCTGTCTCATCCCCTCCTGTTTTCTAACCTTTAGATGGGGACTATGTTGAAGATGTCGACCCGACCACGATTGATGACCCTCGCCCCTCCTGTCGAACTTGCATCCTTTTTCTGATGATTGTACTTATTTCATGTACTTGTGCTGATGTTGGACTCCCATTTATCCTGCTGCTCTTTTCTCTCTTTGACTGTAATTTAAGGGCGTAGACCCTTGACATTTAAGATTTGGATATTGTGTACTTTACATTTTAGTTTGGCCTGTAAATTTATTCAGGTAATTATATCAGATGTATTTGGATATTGTTGGACCTTAAGATGTAATTCATACTTGTTCTTTATTTCCGCTGCTATTTTACTCTGTTCCATTGGGTTTTGTTGATATTTGTCTAGACTGTTTGGGTTTACTTGTATTTAAGTTGTAGATCGTCGTCGCGTTCCGTTTGGGGCGTGACAATATCCACTATAAATATTGCTCAAAACTCGGTTCATCATAACCGTACTAAACATATTGAGATTCGACATCATTTTCTAAGGGATTGTGTTTCAAAACGAAATATTGAGATATCTTTCGTACCATCTCAAGATCAATTGGCGGACATTTTTATAAAACCGCTATCTTCCGAGACTTTTGCGTCAATACGAGCTCGGTTAGGCATAATGCATATTGAATGAGGTCTATGTTTGCATTTTGCATGTTTTTAAAACTTAAGGGCAAAAAATCAGATTTTTGGATCAAACTTCGGATTTTTGAAAAACAAACTGAACTAGTGGGCTGACTGGGCTGAGGTCGACCGGTCGGCCTAGCCTTCGAACAGTCGCCCCGAGCCAAAAATTGATTAAAACCGTCTAAGTTCCCAGACTTAGCCATTTTGGCTCTTTCAACTCATTTTTCGTCCCCTTTGTCATTTGCACACAAAACTCACTTCAAATGTGTTTTCTTGCATTAATTCTATATCTTGGACTTCCTTATGCTCGATTATCATCATTATTGCTCATCTTTACCAATTGAATGGTAAGAATTCTACTCCCTTAGCTCAATTGGGTTGAACCCTTGAGAATTTGACTTATATATAAATTTCTTGATACTTGTTCTGTAGGATTGTGACGAGCTTCTTAATTGTTGTTGTTTGGATATTGTATGAATTGATTTGGTGATAAAATTTCTGACTTGATTACATTTACAAGGGCTATATACAACTTCTTCCAATTTTAACGCCCGTCAAGTGTTTGATAAATTGTCGCAAAGAAAATTTCACCAATTACATGATTCTCTCGATTTTAAAAGTTATTTACACTTATAGAGATCATGTTTTTCCCTTTAAACGAGCTTGTGCATTTCATTTGAACAACTTCTTCCTTATTCAATGGATTTTACGCTTAATATTCCAAAAGCTCAATCAATCGACTACTTAGCGCACTTTGATACACATGACTTATGTTTTTATTGTGTTAACTTTCTTTTTGATGATTCCAAAGGGGGAGAAACAGGAAATTGGCTCGTTAGCTCAAAGAAGCTAATAAAAGCTCGCGAAAGAAGCTATAAGCTATGGCTCCTTAAAGCCAAAAGCTGTGAAGTATACCTAGTCCATGGGATGAATTATGGACTTATATGCATGATCAATGATTGTTTTTGACAGTGAGAGCTTCCAAGCTCATGTTTTTTTATGTTTACTTTGTACAAGCTAAAGCTTATAGCTTTTGTATTGATTCTTCTTGATGTGCTTGTTGAAAGGGGGAGCTTTTGTAAAATGCCTTTGATTATTTTAACTCCCTTCTACTTGGTCATTATGCATAGTTTGTTGTTGCTCTAAACGGATAGTTTACTCCTTGACCGGAAAACCGTTTTGTTTTCAAAATCGTCCTCTTAAAATTGTTTTGGTTTGTAATCATCAAAAATGGAGAGTTTGTTAGATAAATATTTTTATCATGATTTTGATGATTTTGTTTAAATGAGTTTTTACACGAAAACAATGTTTCTAAATGTTTTCCAAATACTCCTGATCGACATAAAATGTTTTTACTAATTTTTCGGAGTATTTCTTGAAGTTTATTTTCGACAAAAATTGGACAACATTTATGTCTCGTGTTGGACCGGTCGCCCTATAGGCCAACCCGTACCTGAGTTGAGTTTTGAAATAGAAAACGGGACGGAAGAAAAACTGGGGAGGGCGACCGGTCGACCTAAGGGTGACCGGTGCCTGGGAGTTGGGTTTTGAATACAAAACTCCCTGTATTGAAATTTGGAGGATCCCAACCGGTCCACATAGGGGGCAACCAGTCGGACCCCCCATCGACCAGTCCCCCTGTGTATTTTCGGGAAAATACTTTCAAACTTCTATTTGTGCGCGACCGGTTGCTATACAGTTTTGTAGCAAACTATCCGTTGGGTTTTCATACAGCTTTTCCCTAATTTAAGGGGTTGATTTCTAACAGCTATTTCTTGAGTTTAATTACATTATTTTTTTTGCATAAATCACTCTCCAAGAAGGAGTCAATGTCTGGAAATCAAACCAAGATCTCTATTATAAATAGAGGAACCATTCAAGCAACAAGACGCAACACAATTGTAATATCCGAGATTTTATTAAGATTGTGATATTATTAGATGAGAATTTTAGTTATTTAGGGGCTTAAACTCTTATTATTGTTTTAATCCAATTTAATTAAGCCCAAAACTCCTATTGGTTCAAATTCAATTTTTAACAATTGTTACTACAGCCCATTACTTATTTTCTATTAGCCCAATTTCAAGATTAATCCAATATTATTCTAGCCATATATTATTCTAGCCCATTATTAATTCCAGAAAATTCCGATAAAGATTTTACCGATTCCAAAGCTCTGTTAATTCCATAATTTTTTTTTATCCTCTTACCAAAAGCGTCGATATCAAAAGAAAGAAAGAAAAAAAGGGGATCCAGTTTTATCCTTGAATTCGATTTTTAAAAGTCCTGTGATCTTGAGACTCCTAGCCCTAAGTTATTATATCCATAAGTTATTGTATATATAATCCTTTAGTCTCATTAATCTCACCGTGCACTCTCTAATCCAACAGAAAAGCTATGCAAATTCCTTTCAATTCCAAATCACAACCAAACCAAGGTAATACCTCAAACTTCTTTAAAATATTTCTTTCTTTCTTTATTCAATTTTTCACAATACCGTCAATCTTCAATTCCAATTCTACCAACATTCACCCAAATTTTCTATCACAACAATCCATCAACTATTAACTCAAAAAAAAAAATATATCATAATCCACAGACCCGTCGAGTAAACCGAAAACCCATCGAAAAACCAAACTGCCGGATTTTTGAACGCCCAAAATTTCCATCCAAACCACATTACCACAAATCTCACCAGGAAAAACAAAACACCCGAACCCAATTATTCCAAAGAATCAAAAGAAAAAAAAAAGAAACGAATGCTCATAGCCCAAAAAGAACCCGATCCGCCCCGAAAAACCTCCGATCCGATGGTCCAAATCAAAACCCAAAATTCTCGTCTGGCCATTGCTGCCCGACCTGCCCTTGCTGCCACCATGCCGCCCGTCGTCGCCGTTATGTCTTTGTGTGTGAAGTTAGTCAAAAAAAAAAAAAAAGAAAAAGAAAAAGTGGGCGAAGGTCCTTGATGGCGAAAAACAGAAAAGAAAAGAAAGGAGAAGTTTGAGGGGGCTATGGTAGAAAGGGAGAAATTGGAGTAGAAAAAAAAAGGAGATTGAACATGGGTTTGGGGGGGGAGAGATACGGCTGAGAGGAAAAAAAGAGAATTTGTGAGGGAGGAATTACTGGAAAGAGAAGACAAGAGTAGAAGATGCCAATTTTGTGAGTTGGAAATCAAAGAACCCACTTTTAGTTGATTTAGATTTATAAACCTAAACTTCCAAAAAGTTTCAGTCCTACCCCTCCAATTTTTTTTGTTGCTCACAAATCCACCCATTGACTACAATAGTCGACTGAGTTTCATCTCAACAATTACCAAAACTTCTTTTTAACCTCTGACTTTATTAAATATTCCTCTAAAGCCCCTAATCAAAATTTAGAGTATTATTTTTAAGCTTTATCAAATTCGATTCAAATTCTAAATTCGAGTTTATTTTGATTTGACCATGATCTTTTATACACTTCATTCAACCCTTCAACTTTTATAAATATTATTTTCTAAAGAGCCCCTAAATTAGGATTTTTTTATTATTAGTTTTTAAGTTTTAAGTTTAGATTATTCGAGGTTTTGACTAGCATTATTTTTCTATGGTTAGGTGATTTATCGAGCGAGAATTAAGCGTGCTTGCATCCGACCTTTTTAAGTTCTACTTAATTTTCAAAGCTACGTTCAAGGTGGGGTTTGTTTTCTAAACTTTATTGTCCTTGTTAAATGTTTAGATTATTTTGCATGAATGTGTAGTACAATTGCTTAGGCACTATTGAGCCAGGGACTCAAGAGGTCCGGGGTCGATGTATCCCCAAGTGGAACCCTGCAAAGGCAACTATTGTCTACGTCTATGGTTTTTCAAAAGATCTATGCTATGTCCTATTGGATTGTATTTGCATGCTTATGTGAGATATCGTGTATTTAGCTTGGACAATTTTTACTCCATTGGTGTGTCGCTCACCCCACATATAATCAGATTTTTCAGGTTAAGGAGTCGGTGATGGTTATTGGCGGTGGATAATGGATGGCCTATGAAACTATTGGAGTAATGTTCTTTTTATTTTTAAATGGTGATTTTAAAGAAATTATTGAGTGAATTATGATTTTCCTATGCAACTGCTAGAGTGATGTCTTTTTCTAAATGTAAATTTTCAAATGAATGAGAAATTGTTAAACAAATTATTATTTACGAAGTATTTACCTACGATGCTAGACTCTGTATGATAATTGATTAGTATTCAGAAAATTCCCAACTTCAAAGATTTTTCGATTTGGGACAATAAATGATGAATTATGATTTTCTAAGTTTATTTATGCAAATAGACTAAAAGGGATTTTTTATATATATAGATTAGTAAATGTTCGATTTTCTTAGAAATAAATGAATATATGAATTTTCTACACTTCATAATTTGCTTCCGTAGGTTCTATTGATTTTGAATGAGATATATTTACAAGCCTATTTTCTCTTATAAATAAAAATATGTACGCGATTTTTCAAAGTTTTTCACTGTCAAATGGTCTTTTAGAATTATATGATATCAAATTTTATTCAAATTATTTTATGCGATTTCCAATGTAATTGTTGTTCTTTTGAAAATTAAATGGCTCGTTATAACGAGTTGTATTTCTCACGTTTCTTATGGAAAAGAAAATATACGGTTAAATGAATATTTGTACACGTTTTATAGTTAAAACTTTCGGGGCGTTACAGGTGGTATCAGAGCAGGTCTACCTTCCTGTAGACTTGCAAAAAAAAATAAATACATGTAGTTTTCGTGTGTGTACTCTGATAAATGGATAAGCTAAAGTTTTTTTTTAATATAAATGAAAAGAGTCTACGTATCCACCACCACTATGCCACGCCAACTCCAAAGCCAAGGTACGAGGTTAAATTTTCAAAAGTTCTATTGCTATTTCTACTGCTACTGCCATTGCTACTGCTACTGCTATTGCCATTTCTACTGCTACTAACAAATTACATGATTTCTATTGCGAATGAAAGAAAAAAATGATTTACTTTATTTATTGATGCAATACACATGTACCATAGAGCTATTCACTACGAGGTTTTGACACACTGTATGTGAATATGGAAAGGATAATATAAACTCTAGAGGACTTGGAAGAGGACCCCTGTGATAGAATACATGAGATTCATTACGAATTTATAAGCGATCGAGAATGTCAGGATTGACTATGAGTAGATTACTAGCAACATAGATTATGGATAGACTTTAGTGGCTTTCGAGTTGAATATTCATGATTTACGCTATGTTCAATTTTTTTAGAGTTAATGATAATACATTGATATAGTTATGGTGTTAGTATATCATTTGGAAATATAATAATTCTTGTTCGGATGTCTGAAGTCATGAAACTGAAGGTTAATGGAAAGGATTTAGAATTGGATTTATATGTTAATACGAATGAGAGATTTTGATGTGATCTTAAGCATGTACTAACTTCATAAGAGTCAATAAAATACATAAGGAGATAATATTTCAATGCATGAGTTTATTTTTCTATGGAACAAAGGCTAGTGCAGTACCTCGAATTATGTCAAGAAAGAAGGGAAAGTTTAAGGAAAGAAATTGTCTGAGGTAATTGGATATTGATGTAAGCCACCAATATTTTTATTTGATAATGGTCAATGTGCTAATTATTCGAGACTATGAAATATATTTTTAGAAACTTTTATTTGGGAGTCCACTAGATAGACAAATAGAATCCATTATTGACTTTTACTTGGGGCAACACCGTATCAAATTCACCCATAGGATGACGTTGAAGGAATTAGAGTATGCAATTACATGAATTATTGGTTAAAGGACTTATCCGACTTAGAGTATCACCATGATGAGAGTCAATCATGTTTGTTAAGATACATGGATATATGGAGTATATTGACTACATGAAGGATTTATTGGATTACAAAATAAGTACCCGTTGCTAAGGATAAATGATTCGTTTGATTATTTAAAGGAACTAGTGTCTTATTAAGGATCAATTTGAGGTCACGTATCACCAACTAAAGTTCAATAACAATTTTAAATTATGGTTAGGCTATGTAATATATTTTGGCCAGATTGTTACCATATGAGGAATATAAGTTGACCTGGTTAAAGTTGAAGTTATTAATCAATGGAGTATAGTTAAGAGTTCAACACCAAGGACTAGAGTGACAAGAAAATGTGAAGTTTCAATGGATGAAGAAGTGTGCGGAGAATTTCTAAGAAGTTAAATAAGGAATGACCAGTTTACGAGTAGAATAAGAATACTTGGTGAGAGAGTTTGCTAAGTTGATACCTTTTAGTGGATTGAAATCAATTACTGCAACAATGTTGAACGACTTGTACTTAGAGATAAGATTTATGAGGCACAAGTGACATATGAGTTTTAGGAAAGATGTGAAACCATGATCTAATTGCAGACCTGAACGGATTTGTTATAGTTGCAAATGGTGTATTACCCTACGAAGGAACTTTGGTTATACCCAAGGATGAATAACTAAAAAACTGATATATTAGGATAAACACATTGTATATCGTACACAACTCACCTATGAGTTATAAGGATTTATCTAGAGATGCGAAATATACTTTTGGTTGAGGAATATGATAACAAGTATTGGAATTTTTGGATATATGCTTAACAGGTCAACCAGTTAAAGTCAAACACCAATGACAGTCTAGATTTTGTTAAGGCATTTGATATCATCGAATGAAAGATGAGAGTATATAGATATTGACTTTGGTGTAAGTTAGTCACGATCAGATAAGGAAAATCGAGATATGGATTATTTTTGACCGACTGACCAAATCTACACACTTTTTGCAGATGCCATATGGTTTAGATCAATTTTTCCAATTATACATACGAGAAATAGTAAGGATATCACATAGAGATACTAGTTCACTTTGAATATTGGAGAAGCTTGCATTATAAATGGGAATAAAGTAAAATTTTAGTGGGCGATAGCATTTATAGACAGATGGATAAACTGAAAGGACGATAGAATTCTAAGAGACATGTATTTCGGATTTCCAGAATAAATTGGAGGCATATTTACCCTTAGTTGAGTTTGATTATAACACAATTATTAAGCAACAATTGAGCCATGACGAGACAACTTAGGAATGAGAGGATGAAATCCTAGTAAGATATTTAGAGGTTATTGACTTTAGTAAGTTAATTGAATTTCGAGGACGAAATTATTTTTAAGGGGGATAGTATGTAATATCCGAGATTTTATTAAGATTGTGATATTATTAGATGAGAATTTTAGTTATTTAGGGGCTTAAACTCTTATTATTGTTTTAATCCAATTTAATTAAGCCCAAAACTCCTATTGGTTCAAATTCAATTTTTAACAATTGTTACTACAGCCCATTACTTATTTTCTATTAGCCCAATTTCAAGATTAATCCAATATTATTCTAGCCATATATTATTCTAGCCCATTATTAATTCCAGAAAATTCCGATAAAGATTTTACCGATTCCAAAGCTCTGTTAATTCCATAATTTTTTTTTATCCTCTTACCAAAAGCGTCGATATCAAAAGAAAGAAAGAAAAAAAAGGGGATCCAGTTTTATCCTTGAATTCGATTTTTAAAAGTCCTGTGATCTTGAGACTCCTAGCCCTAAGTTATTATATCCATAAGTTATTGTATATATAATCCTTTAGTCTCATTAATCTCACCGTGCACTCTCTAATCCAACAGAAAAGCTATGCAAATTCCTTTCAATTCCAAATCACAACCAAACCAAGGTAATACCTCAAACTTCTTTAAAATATTTCTTTCTTTCTTTATTCAATTTTCTGTCAATACCGTCAATCTTCAATTCCAATTCTACCAACATTCAGTCCAAATTTTCTATCACAACAATCCATCAACTATTAACTCAAAAAAAAAATATATCATAATCCACAGCCCGTCGAGTAAACCGAAAACCCATCGAAAAACCAAACCTGCCGGATTTTCGAACGCCCAAAATTTCCATCCAAACCACAGTTACCACAAATCTCACCAGAAAAACAAAACACCCGAACCCAATTATTCCAGCAAATCTGAAAAGAAAAAAAAAGAAACGAATGCTCATAGCCCAAAAAGAACCCGATCCCAGCCGCTGCCGAAAAACCTCCGATGCAGTCCGAAATCAAAACCCAAAATTCTCGTCTGGCCATTGCTGCCCGACCTGCCCTTGCTGCCACCATGCCGCCCGTCGTCGCCGTTATGTCTTTGTGTGTGAAGTTAGTCAAAAAAAAAAAGAAAAAGAAAAAGTGGGCGAAGGTCTGCTGATGGCGAAAACAGAAAGAAAAGAAAGGAGAAGTTTGAGGGGGCTATGGTAGAAAGGGAGAAATTGGAGTAGAAGAAAAAAAGGAGATTCTACATGGGTTTGGGGGGGAGAGATACGGCTGAGAGGAAAAAAAAAAAGAGAATTTGTGAGGGAGGAATTACTGGAAAGAGAAGACAAAGAGTAGAAGATGCCAATTTTGTGAGTTGGAAATCAGAGAACCCACTTTTAGTTGATTTAGATTCATAAACCTAAACTTCCAAAAAGTTTCAATCCTACCCCTCCAATTTCTTATTGCTCACAAATCCACCCATTGACTACAATAGTCGACTGAGTTTCATCTCAACAATTACCAAAACTTCTTTTTAACCTCTGACTTTATTAAATATTCCTCTAAAGCCCCTAATCTAAATTTAGAGTATTATTTTTAAGCTTTATCAAATTCCAGTTCAGCCCTAAATTCCAGTTTATTTTCAGATTTGACCATGATCTTTTATACACTTCATTCAACCCTTCAACTTTTATAAATATTATTTTCTAAAGAGCCCCTAAATTAGGATTTTTTTTTTGATTATTAGTTTTTAAGTTTTAAGTTTAGATTATTCGAGGTTTTGACTAGCATTATTTTTCTATGGTTAGGTGATTTATCGAGCGAGAATTAAGCGTGCTTGCATCCGACCTTTTTAAGTTCTACTTAATTTTCAAAGCTACGTTCAAGGTGGGGTTTGTTTTCTAAACTTTATTGTCCTTGTTAAATGTTTAGATTATTTTGCATGAATGTGTAGTACAATTGCTTAGGCACTATTGAGCCAGGGACTCAAGAGGTCCGGGGTCGATGTATCCCTCAGGTGGAACCCCTGCAGTGCAACTATTGTCTACGTCTATGGTTTTTCAAAAGATCTATGCTATGTCCTATTGGATTGTATTTGCATGCTTATGTGAGATATCTGTGTATTTAGCTTGGACAATTTTTACTCCACTGAGCTGTGTCGCTCACCCCACATATAATCAGATTTTTCAGGTGAAGGAGTCGGTGATGGTTATTGGCGGTGGATAATGGATGGCCTATGAAACTATTGGAGTAATGTTCTTTTTATTTTTAAATGGTGATTTTAAAGAAATTATTGAGTGAATTATGATTTTCCTATGCAACTGCTAGAGTGATGTCTTTTTCTAAATGTAAATTTTCAAATGAATGAGAAATTGTTAAACAAATTATTATTTACGGAGTATTTACCTACGATGCTAGACTCTGTATGATAATTGATTAGTATTGAGAAAATTCCCAACTTCAAAGATTTTTCGATTTGGGACAATAAATGATGAATTATGATTTTCTAAGTTTATTTATGCAAATAGACTAAAAGGGATTTTTTTATATATATAGATTAGTAAATGTTCGATTTTCTTAGAAATAAATGAATATATGAATTTTCTACACTTCATAATTTGCTTCCGTAGGTTCTATTGATTTTGAATGAGATATATTTACAAGCCTATTTTCTCTTATAAATAAAAATATGTACGCGATTTTTCAAAGTTTTTCACTGTCAAATGGTCTTTTAGAATTATATGATATCAAATTTTATTCAAATTATTTTATGCGATTTCCAATGTAATTGTTGTTCTTTTGAAAATTAAATGGCTCGTTATAACGAGTTGTATTTCTCACGTTTCTTATGGAAAAGAAAATATACGGTTAAATGAATATTTGTACACGTTTTATAGTTAAAACTTTCGGGGCGTTACAACAATATACTAGCAAAAGCATACAAGCAAACACATTGTCAAAAACCCTTGTTGTATTAGCCTAAGTACTTTCACTTGCACACTCTTGAGGTCTAGGCTTTTCATTCTTGATTACACTTGCACTCAATATTTATATTATCATTATCGAGTTGTAATCTTGAATTTCGTCCATCATCCAAAACAAGATATCCTTGTTGTTGTTCTTGTGGTAAGAGCACACTTGGGTAATCTTAGGTGTTGAAGGAAGATTGTAGTAATCTCCTTGAAGGTGTTGTAAGAGGATTGTGGTAATCCTCAAAGGTGGTGTTGTATTAATTGTTGTAATTAATAAAACTTCTTTTTTTTTTCGAAACCCATCCCGGATATACTGGGGTGGTAGAGCACGTAGTCCATAGGTGGGGTGAAGCTCTTTAAATCAACGTGTGTTGTTTATTTTCCGCATTTATAGTTTCTATCTTTGCTTTACCACTTGAAAAAGAGGGCGGAATTTAAAAATCCGGCATAATCTATTCACCCGCTCTCTAGATTATCGTAGCCACTTGGACTAACACAAGGGTCTTGATTTAGCTAAGGATTTCAAATCCTTCATCCCAAATCCCTCCATCCAAATGCACCCTTAGGGTGCATTTGGATGGAGGGATTTCAAATCCAATGTATTAAAAATGAATGGATTTCAAATACCTTGAATTTGAAATCCATCTCTTGTTCGGATAATGTGGATTTGTGTAGTAATTTCTTAATTGATATTTAATAAATATGTGTAAATGTGTGCAATGTATGTGTGTGAAAATATGTGCAGTGTGTGTAGTTTGTGCGTTCATGTGTGTGTAAGTGTGTGTAATGTATGTAAATGTGTGCAATGTGTGTGTAAATGGGCATAAATGTGTGTAGTGTGTGTAAATATGTGCAGTGTATGTGTACATATGTGTGTGCAGTGTGTATAAGTGTGTATGAATATGCAAGTATGCATAAAGAAAAAAAAATGGATTTCAAATGACAAATTTTGGGAAGGATATAAAATCCTTGGAAAATGAGTAAAACTTAAAGATTGATTTGAAATCCATCGATTTGAATTTATATGCCAAACAAGTGTGTGGATTTAGCTATGGATTTCAAATATCTATTCCTAAATTCCCTTCCAAATCTCTCCATCCAAAAGAACACTAAGAAAAATGTATGGTAAATAGTGTCGTAACACTTGTGCACTACTTAGGCTATAAAATAGACACTTCCTAACAGGCCCAAGTTATTCTTGTTTGTGTTCTGACTCTCTCTTGTTGGCTCTACTTAGGTAGCTCATTGTTTAAATGAACGAAACTCAAATTCTCAAGAGCTCAACTTGACTAGGTTCGATTACATGACTACATGCAAGTTTGAAATTTAGCTTGACAAGTATATATATTTTGTTCATATAAGTATATTTCATTTTAGTTGGCAATCTCAGCTCTCATGTCACCATCATTTTTTTTCCGAGTTACAATTCGTATATTTCCAATTGAGAATGACTTAATCTGCTACTGAGTCAAAAAATAATTGACTAAAATTACTAGTTGAAGACAAAAATATTCACTAGTTGAAAATAAGCCACTTTATTGTATCAAAAATATAATTTGACCTATCAGCATGATCATATACTTTTAACATGTACGCAAATGAATGAGAAATGATTTTAGATGTGTAATCATTCTCGGTACCATGAAACAATTTCTCGGTACCAAAAATATCATTTCTCATCAATATGTTTCTTTAAAGATGCATGCCAACATTGTAAGCTTCAATCCCACTGTAAATTTATATCTCAAATATGTTTGGTTTACACCAATCCCGAGCCATATGAGAGGAATATTATTTCACCACCCACTCATTAAAGCCAATTTCCATTCTTTTGATGGTTACCACACAGATTCTGAAGCCTCTTCTATGAATGTTTGCATGTTTGGCAAATTTGGTCTTTGTGCATAGTGCGAGGTTTGGTGTTGTAACTCTGTATGCAACACTGGTGGCACATAATATGGGGGGATTTTATGCCAGATGTTGTGTTTTGATTTTTGGCATGTTCACTATTTTATGCATGTTGCTAATAATCTTGTATTGATTTATCTTAATTGAGTCAACCATTTTAAAATGCCAATTATCCTTCTTTAATCACTTTCCTTGTGTACATGATTTCCTCCCATAAGGAATGAATTTTATTTTGCTATTTTTCCTTTCTTAGCTTGAAACGTCATCCAAGAAATCAGGGAGAGGCTTTCTTCTTTAAGAAATCATTTGTTCATTTTTATTATTTTTTGGGAAAAGAAGGTGAAGATCTACGGTGTGGATCGACTCAACTATTCAAGGCTTTAAAGTTGGAGGGAGTCCAATAAGGTTGAGATTCTAGAAGAAACAATCGGAGTTAGAGTTGGCAGTGGGGTGGGGAATCCCCGTTCCCCGCGGGGATCCGCCTCGAACGGGGAGGGGATTCCCCAAAATTTTCCCCCGTGGGGACGGGGACAGGGAATGTTTTCTCCCCGTCGGCGGGGACGGGCCGGGGACGGGGATCATACTCGACGGGGAACCGCATATTAAATATATAATATATTATTTATAATATATATAATATATTATAAATATATCCACATTAAATATAAATAATGACAAAATATTTAATTTATTTTATTAATGAGTGGTTTATTAGTTTTTTTTATATAATTTATTAATATTAAAAATGATTATTTTTATAAAAAAATTAATTTTTGCAAAAAAAATAAAAATAAAACGGTGAGCGGGGAACCCCGCGAGGGTGGGATCCCCACGGGGACGGGGATGGGGGGAAAATTTTACCCGTTTGTATCGCGGGGACGGGGACGGGGATTCCCCGCGATCGCGGGGATGGGGATGGGGATCGCTCCCACGCCCCCGCCCCGCGCCGTTGACATCCCTAATCGGAGTTTAGTTGAATACAAGAGTTGGTAAATTTATAAAGAGGGAGTCTTTATGTTATTCGTAAATCCATTCGTATTTGTAATAAGTTCTGCTTTTCTAATAGTGGATTATTTTTTCTCTTGGCGTGGTCTCATGCATTAAGATTGAGGAATCTAACCACGTTAAAAATCTTCGTGTTATTTCTTTTTCCATTGTGTCTATTTTAATTAGGTGTTATAAAACTGTTTAACGTAACCGAATGATAAATTTTTATAACCTTACAACGTTGATGTTATAACACTGCTTTCGAACATCCAGGATTTTGAATTAAAATTTTGATTAATAGGGCAACATATTCTATCAATTGGCATCAAAAGCCTAACACTAATTCTTATTAGTGCGATCATGTTTAGTTGTTGCTAACATGTCTTGTTTTTATGAAGAAAGTTTGGTTTCACGCCTTCAACTCCCTGACAGATCCTTTTTTACTTCCAAGAACAAGCCAAAAATGGAGAGAATCAATATGTTGAATGAGTCACTTACTCATCTTATCAAAAGTTCCTGGTGTTACAACACCAGACAGGTATGAGTCAAATTTTCCCTTTATTTTCTTAAACACTGTTTCCTGTGCAGAGGGAGAGGATACAAGTGAATCTGATGCTGAAGAGACCAGTGAGACTAAATTAAGAATGTTATATCAAAAGATGTTAGATAAATGGGTGGAGGTGTGTAAAGTGAACAAAGGACTAGAGAAGAAAATTGTCGTCTTGACCGCTGAAAAAGACTCTCTGAAAGGAGAAGTAATAATTAAGAAGCTGGCCACTGAAAGGAATGATGAACTTCCAAAATTAAGAGGGTAACTCAATGATACCTTGGCCTCTGCGAAAAAATTGAATACTGGGAAATTTAGGCTTGATGAAATTCTCTTGAAAGGAAGGTTCATCAAGATCGTGTAGTATTTGTTTTGCCCTTAATAAAAACACAACTCATCATGATAGAAAATCTAAAACTATTTTTGTAACATAAGGTAACCCCTTTTCTTCTACTGTCAAGAAAAACACACGTTTTGTCCCTGTTTGTCACTATTGTACTTGTGTTGGTCATATTAGACCTAAGTATTTTCTCTAACATAAGCACTTTAGGCAAGGGAAAGTGTCACCTTATGTGTTACAACACCAGCAAAGGAGCACTCCTAGGGTTAAAATTTATTGGTCTACAAAACCTAGGAAAGCCTGGATTAGAAAGGATGATATAACTTGCTTTGTTGTGCACACTTCCTTGAAAGCCAACGTTACTGATTCTTGGTATTTCAATAGTGGATGCTCTCATCATGTGATTGGTGACCTACAAAAACTCAGTGGTTTCAAAACCAATGAAAATGGTCTGGTCATTTTTGGTGATGGTGCTAAAGGAAAGTTTGGGAAGAGGGACGTTAAATGTCGGGGGACTTCCCCATTGGAAAAATGTCCTTTATGTTGAAGGCTTGAAAGCTAATCTCATTAGAATCAACCAATTGTGTGATGATGATATATGTGTCAAATTTAATAAGAATGTTTGTAATGTCTTTGCTAATTCTGACAATTGTATCTGAAGGGAAATAGGTCCTCCACTAACTGTTATTTATTGCAGGAACAGCACCAGTGTTACAACAACAAGTGTCACAATACTACTCTAAGTAAATCTGAAATATGGCATCAGAAAATGGGTTACTTGAATTTTCATGGCATGCATAATCTGATCAAAATAGGAGATGTGGTTGGAGTTCCTAAATTGAATATGAGAATCAATAGATGTGTGAATGGGACTACTAAACCTGGTATATTATATTCATCTGATGCTAATACTAACTTGATTGGGTATAGTGATGTTGATTTGGTAGGTGATGTCGATGACCGAAATAGCACTACTGGAGGATGTTTCTACCATGGTAACAATTTAGTTTCATGATACAATAAGAAACAAAGTTACGTATCCTTATCCACTATAGAGTTTGAATATATAGCCCTAAGGAGTTTTTATTCTCAAATGTTGTGGATTAGACAAATGTTGACTGACTATAGAGTTGAAAAGAAAAATATTACTACTTATTCTGATAGTTCAAGTGCCATAAATATTTCCAAAAACCCAGTGTATCATTCGAAAAGAAAACATATCGATATTCGACACCACTTCATTAGAGACTTGGTTGAGACTAAAATTGTGACCATTGATTTTGTCACCACTGAAAAACAAATTGCTATTATTTTCATCAAAGCCCTGGACTTTCAAAGGTTTAATTTCCTGAAACAGTCGTTGGGTGTCTGTGCTCTCTGAGCAGTGTGGGTTTTAGTGTTGCAACATCATATGCATCATTTCTCCTTTTTGATGTGTTGCAATATATTTTTGATCTTATTTCTTCTGCAGTAGTCATTGTGCATTATTAAGATCATTTTCATTGGCTTTTTTCTGTTTTATTGTTGTTTTTTAGTTGAATACCCTTATGAGCTAACATTTGCCTAAAAACAACTGTGGATCAAATTGCAAACATAATGAATTTTTTCATGTGAAAGATGTATTTTCTTAGGCCTTTGACAGAAAAAAGCTGACTATTCATTGATTGTGAAAGCTATTCAGTTGTGAATTATTCTCTTCTTTTTTACATGCGTGAATTTTGTCGTGTTCTTCTTAGAAAGAGCTACCTATATATTTGGAGCAAAAGCTACCGACTGGCTAATGTTCTCCTGCAAATTCTTTTCACTCAAAAGAATTTCTAAAATCGAAAAAGGATTTTGATCCATTGTGTTTTTTGAAAAAGGTGGTACAACACTGGGTTACATCACTAAAACGCCTGAAGCCTTTTATTCTTGTCAGAAATAAACTCATCATCCTAGACATCCTTCAGGATCATATCTTCTTAATTGTTTTGAATTAGTGGATTATTTTTGGAACTGATTTTTTCCCTAAATTTTTCTTTAATAAAAGGTATACTTTATCAGTGCTTATTTTGGACTAAATGCACCCTTAGATTTGTGTGAATTTTCCCAAAATATTTGAATTTCAAATTTGCAGTTGGGTAGTTTTTCTCCAATTTTGGTGGTTCATTCTCTCATCAATTTTGGTGAGGACTTCAAACAAATTCTTGAAAGAGATTATTTTGAAGGAGATGGTTCGCATTTTTTTTCCTAAAAAGGGGGAGAGAAAAGACTCAAGTGAGGTGAGATCCAAGTAAGGGGAGTAAACTGAGTCAAGTGAGGTGAGACCCATTTAAGGGGGAGTCTGAAAAATCTGATGAAGAGGAAGAAGAGGATGCATCTTCTAAGAGGGAGTATGATGAATATTAGGAAGTTGCAGATTTTGAGGGGGAGTCAAATGAAGAGAATGGCTCTGATGAAAAACTGGATTGTATGTTGATGCTAATCTTGTTTTGTTCTTTCTAGTTTCAGGTACTAGTATGGAACTGGTTCAATTTGAAGTTGTTGGATGTTTTGAACAATGTATGCATGATATATATTGAACTGTGCTAACTTGCAGGATATGGTCTTAAATGTTGCATAATTAGTTGTTTTATTATGTTATTATTCGGTAAAGTATGTTTTGACCAAAAGTGCAAAAAGGGGGATTGTTAATGTTTGCATATTTGGCAAATTTGGTATTTGTGCACAGTGCGAGGTTTGGTGTTGTAACTCTGTGTACTACACTGATGGCACAAAATTTGGGCAGATTTTAGGCCAGATTTTGTGTTTTGATTTTTGGCATGTTCTCTATTTTATGCATGTTGCTGATAATCTTGGATTGCTTTATCTTAATTGTTTCAGCCATTTTAAAGTGTCAATTATCCTTCTTTAATCACTTTCCTTGTGTACATGATTTTCACCTACAAGGAAAGAATTTTATTTTGCGGATTTTCCTTTCTTAGCTTGAAATGTCCTCCAAGAAATCTGGGAGAGGATTTTTTTTTTAAATCTATAAAAAGAGAAGTCAGCCTTTGAAGAAGATATCCAGAAAAGCACTTTAAGACTACAAGTTCTTCTTCAAGAAATCATATGTTCATTTTTATTATTCTTCGGGAGAAGAAGATGAAGATCTACAGTGTGGATTGACTCAACCGTTCAAGGCTTTGAAGTTGGAAGGATTGTAATAAGGTTGAGATTCTGGAAGAAACAATTGGAGTTTAGTTGAATACAAGAGTTGGTGAATTTATAACGAGGGTGTCTTTACGTTATTCATAAATCCATTTGTATTTATAATAAGCTGTGCTTTTCTTATAGTGGATTGTTTCTTCTCTGAGCGTGGCCTCGTGCATTAAGATTGAGGTATCTAAGCATGTTAAAAATCCTTGTGTTATTTCTGTTTCTGATGTGTCCATTTTAATTAGGTGTTATAAAACTATTTAACGTAACCGAATGATAAAGTTTTATAACACTTAAAATGTTGATGTCATAACACCACTTTCGTACATCAAGGATTTTGAATTAAAATATTGATCAATAGGGCAACATATTCTATCATTTTCTTCAATGACAATTCAGAAGATAAATTTATCGAGAATTAAAGTGACTAGAGGTAGGGTGTGGCTATTTGGGTCATTAGGTCGAGTTCAAGTTTGGTTTCAGGTTGATTTCGTGTTATGCTTAAAATACATCCACAATTAATTAAAATATATTTATTGTGTTTTAGATAAATTGGTAACATCATGTCCAATTTTTGTCAGTCGTGTTTGTGTTTAGGTTTCTCTCAATAACTTGGGGTCAGGTTCATGTCAGGTTAGCATATCATTCTAATATTGCCACCACTAACTAGAGGGATAGAGGGAGAAACAGTTGCATCGCAAAACTCATCAACAAAGTTTTAGAGAGAGAGAGATCTATTTGAAATTTTGGAGTGAGAGTCACCAAGTAACTCACTAAGAATACAAGGAGAGTATGACTATCATTTTTCAGTCAAAATGACTATTTTTTTTTTGTTTTAAAACATGACTAGTTTTCATTTTTAGAAACATAAGTGGCCAATTTTGTATATTTACACTAAAAGATTTTCTATGATTGATTTTGCACAGGAGCTTTTTTGTTATTTCCCCAGTCCACGGTCCACCCCTTCATGGGACTATATATTTAATGCAATTAACCTCTTTCTCATAGATACATAATATTAAAAGGATTAGTATATGTTTTGGTAACTTTAACTTTAAATTGTAAAAATAAACTAGTAAGGCACTCACTAGCAGACTAGAATTCTCTAACATAATTTATGTTAGAAATTATTGTTTCTTATTTTGTTGCTTTTAATTTGAATAAAATAAAACATTATATCATGAGAAATCGGAAAGTAGAAAACTTGCAATCATCAAACAAAACCAAAATCACACCTAAACAGTTTTGATGATACTCTTGTAAATTGGTATATTAAACAAAAAATAACTAGACCAAATAATTAGCATTATCAAGAAATGGTGGTTGTTAGTATTGGAGACTCTTAACAACTCCATTAATTATTTTGAGAAGAGGTTATATGCATTAGTTACATGTACCCACACCAAACGCATCAATTTCATAAATTTTGTTACTATGATCCGACATGTATGCTGACACAATAAGATAAAAATTTATTTGAAGATATGTAAATCTGTGTAATTATTATGCCAAATTTAATACTCGTCTTCTCTTTGTCTTTTAAAATGTTCATAAACTCTTCGTGTTCATATAGACTATTTACCTGTCCTTACTCCATTTTACTATGTTTATTACATTGAAAATAAACAATCACAAGGACAAAAACATCATGGACTTCATTCAGTCAATGCAGTTCTGATCTAGACCACCTCTACAGCTGCATGATTTTATGTCGATCTGAACCTCTACAGTACATGATAACCATCAGGTAATCATTTAAATTGTTTGCTGTTTATTGTAGATTTGAATTTTATATTGACACAAACCTTTAATAAGTGGTAATTAACCATTTAAGTATGGTAAAATATTTTTAAACTGATGTGAAATTTATGCTGATGTCATAGTTATATATGTTGGCCATTGATTTTCTATGATAGACGAAAGCCTAATTGGAGTGTTTTTTGTATATTTTTCTTATATCGTAAGTTACAAATACGTGACAGATCGAAGAGGTCAGAAATTCTTGTTTTATGAATCAATTGAAGCAAAACTTGGAAGGTTTCTAGAAAGAACGATTGACTGAAGTATGCTAGGCTCCAAGTGGTATATATATATATATTTCTAATTCCTATTTGATGTTTTCCTAGTTTCTTTTATCGAATCAATTTTTCTTATTTAAAACCTGCAACAAATGACATTGGTCTTAATTTGCACTTAATTTTCATTTTTGTCTTTATGTCTATAAGTAATTGTCAGCCAATATTTGCGCACAAGTAGAATCATTGACATTGTTCTTAGTTTTCATATGATTTTTATTTTTGCCCTTGTGAGCCAACAATTGCTCACACACTCATGTTCGTTAAAATCTTTTGTTTTGTTAGTATAGATAAATAACATATCAAGATTTGGTCTTTGTTCTTTAAGGCTTAAATTTAAATTCACTTTATTCTTACAAATTAATTTTAAAGTCAGATATAAACTTTGTTATAGTTTCTGCAGATATTGAAACGACCCGCATATTCTAACAGTACAGAAATTTTAACAAGCATTGCAATAAGTTTAATTAAAAGGACACCATCTAAAAAGATAACATACGAAGAAAATTTTTGCATTCGAATAAACAAAGTACTTTAATTTGAATCCCAAACATCAGTCATCAAAAAATAAAACAGTAAATAAAAATCCGTTAATAAAATAAAATATTCCTAAAATTATAAAATAAATAAATTTATTGACTCTGTATCCACCGCCTCCAATCCTCGCTCGGATTCCTCAACCTGAGAAATGTTAATGAATATAGGGTGAGCTTTCAACTCGCTCAATGGGGACACGTTTGTCAAAATTAAATACATCAATAGGCATAATCGTAAACATTCAACATATAATTTAAATTTTATTTTGGGTTGATTAAGAAAAATGATCGAAAACTAAAATAAGAAGGGGGATTATAAAATCTGAACATAAGGTTGGTCAACGGATGAAAATTCTCAACTTCATAAAAAGAAATTGTGATTGTGTTCTTAAAGCCCAAATTAAATTAGATGACTTAGAATAAAATTGCCCAAAACCCACAAAACACCTCCCCAGCTCATGTCCCCCCCACGGTCCCACCCCCACCCACTTTTTCTTCTCCCTAATTCTTCTTCTTCCTCCCGTCACCTCTCTGCTTTCCAACAAATTCCTCCTCCTTTTTGTTTTCTTTTTCCAAAACCCAAATCCCTTAAATCAATCAACCAATCTTTCTCATCCTCCACTTCTTCTACCCGGCCGACCACCCTTCCCTCAACATAATCTCCTTTTTCTTTTTTTTTTTTTTTTTTGGCACCACCAATCGCGCACCATTGTAGGGTACTTCCGTTCACTAACGAGCAAGGCAATGGTCCAAAAGTGCGTCGACCGTGACGGAGGTTCGGCCCTTTCATTTGTCTTGCGGTGTGCGCGGTTCTGCGCGCTACAACTCCCATCTTCTTCCTCTCTCAGTTTTTTTTTTTTTTCCTATTGAATTTTGATGGTTTTTTTGGTGACTTTGGGTTTGAGATGAGATTTGAGTTGTTTGGTTTCGTTCGGGAAATTTCTTTCGGCGATTGATTGGGGTTTGTAAGAAGGAAAAGTAGAAAAGGAAAAAGATGAACATTATTAACTCGAATTACCTATCTCAAGCTTGAAGGAAAATCGAAAGTCACCTCCTTTTGGGCGATATAGTAGACGAGATGATACCGAAAAAAATATGTAGGTTAAGGTCGTGTGTTTATAGGGTAGAATTGGAGTTTGGGATGATAAGGGTTTGTAAAAGAATCCTATTTGACTTGGACTTTTAAAGTTGGGGGAAAGATTTTGGGCCTATAATGAATTTCAGAAATCAACATTTGAAATTGGGCCTGGATAATTATTCCTACTAGTTGTTATCAAAATAATATTAATGATAATAATAAAAACAGAAAATAATTTGATAATGATAATGATAATAATAATAATAATAATAATAATAATTAATATTAACATTAATTATAAATATATAAAAAATACGGATATTACATCCTATCCCCCTTAACTAAATTTCGTCCTCGAAATTCGATAACTTACCAAAAATTAAGGAGTCGGGGTACTTTGCACGTATCTCCTCTTCACGCTCCCATGTGGCTTCATTTCTCCCATGACGTCTCCATTGCACTTTAATCGGGGTTATGTCTTTATTCCTCCTTATGAACTTTTCGCTCCAAAATGGCTTTGGTGCTTCTTCGTATGATAAGTCGTCGTTAATCTGCAGATCTTCGTAGTTGACAATATGACTTGGGTCATGAACGTATTTCCTCAACATCGAAATGTGGAAAACATCATGTACGCTGACAGGGCGTGGTGGTAATGCAAGTTGATAAGCTAGATCTCCAACTCTTTTAAAAATTTCAAACGGTTCTATGTACCTTGGCCTTAGCTTTCCTTTATCACCAAATCTTATTACTCCCTTATCGTGCTACCTTGAGAAACACATTGTCTCCCACCTCGAATCGTAAGTCTTTCTGCAAGGCGATCAAAGATACGATTTTTCGCTATCTTGTGCCATTCGGATTCGATCTTGAATTTTTGCTATCTTTTCCCTTTGTTTGTCGAATCAACTCCGGTCCCAACATCTTCTTTTTCTCCGACCTTGCTCCAATACAATGGAGATCTACACTTCCTCCCGTACAATGCCTCGTAAGGGGCCATCCCAATAGTCGCTTGGTAGCTATTGTTATAAGCAAACTCCACCAACGACGATAATGATTCCCGTTTCGTCTATATCAAGTACACATGCTCTCAACATGTCTTCCAATATCTCAGTATTGTCCTCTCGGATCGTCCGTCTGTCATCGTGGATGGTAAGCCGTACTAAACTTTAGTTTTGTTCCCAAAGCGATCTGTAAGCTTCTCCAAAACTTAGAAGTGAATCTTGTATCTCTATCTCGACCACAATGGACACGGAACTCCATGTAGTTTCACTATCTCTTGGATGTATATTTGCGCATCTTGCTTCCATCTTGAATGTCATTTTAATCGCGAGAAAGTGAGCGATTTCGTCAATCGATCTACTACAACCCATCTTTGCTCTATTTTTTTTGCCGATCATGGTAGTCCTACCACAAAATCCATCGTTGTGTGCTCCCATTTCCATTTTGGGATTTCAAGAGATTTGAACAAACCAAACGGTCGTTGATGCTTGGCTTTGACTTGCTGGCATATCAAATATTTCTCCACAAAAGATCCAATGTCTCTCTTCATACTTCGCCACCAAAAAGCTTCTCTTAGATCTCGGTACATCTTTGTACCTCCGGGTGGGCCGTGTACGGTGTACAATGAGCTTCTTCAAGTATCTATTTCCTAAGTTCTTCCTCCTTAGGAACACACAATCTCCCTTCATACGTCAAAACACCATCATCCGCTATGACAAACCCTTTTATATTTCCTTCTCGAACTCGTCCCTTCATCTTGTTCAAAAACTGATCTCGACCTTGTGCTTCTTTGACCCTTTCTCTCAAAGTGGGTTGAACTACCAAAGATGCCAACACCGCCTTTGTACTTCTCGGTGGAGTTATGACTTCAATCTTCGAGGCTCGCAAAACTCGTACCAATTGCTCTTGTTGCGTGAGTAAGCTAGACAACTCACATTTGGTCTTACGACTCAAGGCATCGGCCCACTACATTAGCTTTGCCGGATGATAGTTGATGGTGCAATCATAGTCCTTAACATTCTAACCATCTCCTCTGTCTCATATTTAACTCCTTACGAGTAAATAGATATTTCAAACTCTTATGATCGGTGAATATCTCACATTTCCCATCATACGAGATAATGTCTCCAAATCTTCGGTGCATGGACTACTGCAGCTAACTCCAAATCATGAGCCGGGTAGTTCAATTCGTGTGGCTTTAATTGCCTTGAGGCATAGGCAACCACCTTTCCATGCTGCATCAATAAATCACAAAGTCCGTGGTTGGGTCAGGAATCGTCAATACCGGTGCGGAAGTTAGTTTTCGTTTCAACTCTTGGAAGCTTTTCTCACATTTCTCGGCCCACAAAAATTTCTCTCCCTTTCTGGTGAGTCGAGTCATAGGCGCAACTATTTTCGAAAATCCCTCTATAAATCTGTGATAGTATCCTGCCAATCCCAAGAAACTGTGAACCTCATATTTTAACAACCCGCATATTGTAACAGTACAAAAATTTTAACAAGCATTGCAATAAGTATAATTAAAAGGACACCATCTAAAAAGATAACATACGATTAAAATTTTTGCATTCGAATAAACAAAGTACTTTATTTTGAATCCCAAACATCCGTCATCCAAAAATAAAATAGTAAATAAAAATCCGTTAATAAAATAAAATATTCCTAAAATTGTAAAATAAATAAATTTATTGATTCGCATCCACCGCCTCCAATCCTCGCTCGGACTCCTCAACCTCGAGAAATGTTAATGAATATGGAGTGAGCTTTCAACTCGCTCAATGGGGACACGTTTGTCAAAATTAAATAAATCAATAGGCATAATCGTAAACATTCAACATATAATTTAACTTTTATTTTGACTAGCCACTACTTTATAGTACGGCGGGTTCACCCCGAGGATACTTACGATCCGGACCTTCTTACACCGACTAAATCTGCGGGTTCACCCGAGGATACTTTTGATCCCGGACCTTCTTTCATCCCCGGACTAATTATAACATGCGGGTTCACCCCGAGGATACTTTTGATCCCGGACCTTCTTACAGCCCCAGGCTAACATGATTTACTTTCACATTGCACATAAACAATTACACATATGCGAAGCATTTAATAGCGACAAACAATAAGTGAATAGAATATCCCCACCTCGAATAAATGCGGTATCTCGTGCGAAGAATGCAATAATGCGAGTAAATTCTACTCCTCGTTTTCTTCGTTGTCTATAATAAATAATAATAAACTACAATTAATAAATAGTACATGATTTGGGCTTTTTGAGAAAAAGGATCGAAAACTGAAATAAGAAGGGAGATTATAAAATCTGAACATAAGATTGGTCAACGGATGAAAATTCTCAACTTCATAAAAAGAAATTGTGATTGTGTTCTTAAAGCCCAAATTAAATTAGATGACTTAGAATAAAATTGCCCAAAACCCACAAAACACCTCCCGACTCCCCCCCCGGTCCCACCCCCCACCCACTTTTTCTTCTCCCTAATTCTTCTTCTTCCTCCCATCACCTCTCTCGCTTCCCAAAAATTCCTCCTCCTTTTTGTTTTTTTCCAAAACCCAAATCCATTAAATCAATCAACCAATCTTTCTCATCCTCCACTTCTTCTACCCACCACCACCCTTCCCTCAACCTAATCTCTCTTTTTCTTTTTTTTTTTTTTTTTTTGGCACCACCAATCGCACACCATTGTAGGGTACTTCCATTCACTAACGAGCAAGGCAAGCGGTCGGGTCGTCGGCCGACCGTGACGGGGTTAAGGCCCATTCATTTGTCTTGGCTTGGGCGGGCGCCTGGTTTGCGCTACAACTCCCATCTTCTTCCTCTTTTTTTTTTTTTTCCTATTGAATTTTGATGGTTTTGTTGGTGACTTTGGGTTTGAGATGAGATTTGGGTTGTTTGGTTTCGTTTGGGAATTTTCTTTCCGTGATTGGGGTTGGTAAGAAGGAAAAGTAGAAAAGGAAAAAAGATGAACATTATTGACTCAGAATTACCTATCTCAAGCTTGAAGGAAAATCTGAAAGTCACCTCCTTTTTGGGGGATATAGTAGACGAGATGATACCGAAAAAAAATATGTAGGTTAAGGTCGTGTGTTTATAGGGTAGAATTGGAGTTTGGGATGATTAGGGTTTGTAAAGGAATCCTATTTGACTTGGACTTTTAAAGTTGGGGGAAAGATTTTGGGCCTATAATGAATTTCAGAAATCAACATTTTAAATTGGGCCTGGATAATTATTCCTAATAGTTGTTATCAAAATAATATTAATGATAATAATAAAAAACGAAAATAATTTGATAATGATAATGATAATAATAATAATAATAATTAATATTAACATTAATTATAAATATATAAAAAAATACGGAAATTACAGATATTAATAAAATTATATATGTAGATTTTTTATTTAAATGGTTGCCTATTTGGTAATACCGTATGAGGAACAAAAGTTTTCTCTTTTAGATAATTCCTAAAAACGACAGCGTAGCTTATAACAAAAAGTGAAAATCTTGTTTCTATCTATTCTTTTTTCATTTGTTTGGACAAGAAAAAAACGATGATTTATTTTATGATTGAACAAAAAAGGGAGATTTTGTTGTAACATATATCATTATACCATTATCTATACTCGATGCTAATTAATTCGATCTTGCCATTATTTTGTAGATGTTCGTGCTCCACATACGCTACCATTAGCACGCATAAAAAAAGTAATGAAATCTAATGAACAAGTTAAGGTATGTTTATATTTGTTGCATTTTTTATATGTATATAAATATTATGTAGTTTATTCACGACCGAGCAAATGTATATTACTCAAAACTTTTCAATGTAATGTTTGAATTTTCAATTTAACATGAAAATTATGTTATACTTTTAAAATGATTGAATTCAAGCAAATGGAATTTATCTTATTCCTATCTTGTTAATGTAAGTGATATTTCCAATGCAAAATAACTATTGATTGACATTTGATCTTTATTGGAAAATGTTAATTATGTGAAAATGGTGAAATTATTAGTTAGTATCATATCAAACCTATAATTTTACTCTTCTGGGGAGTATGCTTGCAAATTTATAATGGTACTTTGGGTTCTTGAAATTTACTGAGGGAAAAAAATAAAATAAAGCAAAAGCTTGAACATTAAACACAAAGTCATAACATATAAAATTGGGAAATCATTTCTTTACTATTTTTTTCATTAAATCCAAAGGACCAGAAATAGCCTAAAGGACTAACATTTCAGAATAATCAAAACTTAAATACAATACCCAATCCATGAGAATTATGTAGCTAATTCAAAGAATTCTAATGAAATAATTATTCAAAAATCATATATAGAATTTTCTCAATGCTTTTATCAAGATTTTTTCAAAGTTTTTGGTCAACCTAATGCAACTTATATTTAAAATCTTTACCTTCCAACCTATTTAATTATTGATAATATCACATGTTTGGCTTTATTTATCCATTTACTTTTTGGCATGCATTAAACATGCCCGACATTATTACCCCACACGAGATTCTCTATTCCATTTTCTATCCAACTTGTATTCCAACCATATTGTACACGTGACATTTATCTAGTGTAATGAAACAGTACCAAATGAAATAGACATTAATAGAATACAAGATCTTGATTGCTATTACTCAAAGGTACACATTTCTTTAACTATAGAAGATCCTTTTCAAAAGAATATTTCAATGTACACACTTATTTCTCTCATTGAAAATATTGATCTTCTTGGATCCATTACACCGACGAATTACAATATATATACAATCCTTTAAGTTAAACTTCATAAACAAATATCTCATTTTGCGATAAATTGTTTCTTATTATTGGTTGCAAATTTTTATATGTACATGCAGATGATTAGTGTTGATACACGAGTGGTGTTTGAATCAATTTTTCTTATTTAAAACCTGCAACAAATGACATTGGTCTTAATTTGCACTTAATTTTCATTTTTGTCTTTATGTCTATAAGTAATTGTCAGCCAATATTTGCGCACAAGTAGAATCATTGACATTGTTCTTAGTTTTCATATGATTTTTATTTTTGCCCTTGTGAGCCAACAATTGCTCACACACTCATGTTCGTTAAAATCTTTTGTTTTGTTAGTATAGATAAATAACATATCAAGATTTGGTCTTTGTTCTTTAAGGCTTAAATTTAAATTCACTTTATTCTTACAAATTAATTTTAAAGTCAGATATAAACTTTGTTATAGTTTCTGCAGATATTGTAACGACCCGCATATTCTAACAGTACAGAAATTTTAACAAGCATTGCAATAAGTTTAATTAAAAGGACACCATCTAAAAAGATAACATACGAAGAAAATTTTTGCATTCGAATAAACAAAGTACTTTAATTTGAATCCCAAACATCGATCATCAAAAAATAAAACAGTAAATAAAAATCCGTTAAGAAAATAAAATATTCCTAAAATTATAAAATAAATAAATTTATTGACTCTGTATCCACCGCCTCCAATCCTCGCTCGGATTCCTCAACCTGAGAAATGTTAATGAATATAGGGTGAGCTTCAACTCGCTCAATGGGGACACGTTTGTCAAAATTAAATACATCAATAGGCATAATCGTAAACATTCAACATATAATTTAAATTTTATTTTGGGTTGATTAAGAAAAATGATCGAAAACTAAAATAAGAAGGGGGATTATAAAATCTGAACATAAGGTTGGTCAACGGATGAAAATTCTCAACTTCATAAAAAGAAATTGTGATTGTGTTCTTAAAGCCCAAATTAAATTAGATGACTTAGAATAAAATTGCCCAAAACCCACAAAACACCTCCCCAGCTCATGTCTCCCCCACGGTCCCACCCCCACCCACTTTTTCTTCTCCCTAATTCTTCTTCTTCCTCCCGTCACCTCTCTGCTTTCCAACAAATTCCTCCTCCTTTTTGTTTTCTTTTTCCAAAACCCAAATCCCTTAAATCAATCAACCAATCTTTCTCATCCTCCACTTCTTCTACCCGCCACCACCCTTCCTCAACCTAATCTCTCTTTTTCTTTTTTTTTTTTTTTTTTTTTTTTTGGCACCACCAATCGCACACCATTGTAGGGTACTTCCGTTCACTAACGAGCAAGGCAAAGCGTGTCCGGGTGCGTCGGCCGTGATGGGGTTCCGGGCCCTTTTCATTGTTTGTGCGCGTGGCGCGGGTTCGCGCTACAACTCCCATCTTCTTCCTCTCAGTTTTCTTTTTTTTTTTCCTATTGAATTTTGATGGTTTTTTTTGTGACTTTGGGTTTGAGATGAGATTTGAGTTGTTTGGTTTCGTTTGGGAAATTTCTTTCCGATTGGTGGTTGACGGGTTCGGTAAGAAGGAAAAGTAGAAAAGGAAAAAAGATGAACATTATTAACTCAGAATTACCTATCTCAAGCTTGAAGGAAAATCTGAAAGTCACCTCCTTTTTGGGCGATATAGTAGACGAGATGATACCGAAAAAAAATATGTAGGTTAAGGTCGTGTGTTTATAGGGTAGAATTGGAGTTTGGGATGATAAGGGTTTGTAAAGGAATCCTATTTGACTTGGACTTTTAAAGTTGGGGGAAAGATTTTGGGCCTATAATGAATTTCAGAAATCAACATTTTAAATTGGGCCTGGATAATTATTCCTACTAGTTGTTATCAAAATAATATTAATGATAATAATAAAAACAGAAAATAATTTGATAATGATAATGATAATAATAATAATAATAATAATAATAATTAATATTAACATTAATTATAAATATATAAAAAATACGGATATTACATCCTATCCCCCTTAACTAAATTTCGTCCTCGAAATTCGATAACTTACCAAAAATTAAGGAGTCGGGGTACTTTGCACGTATCTCCTCTTCACGCTCCCATGTGGCTTCATTTCTCCCATGACGTCTCCATTGCACTTTAATCAGGGTTATGTCTTTATTCCTCAGCTTATGAACTTTTCGCTCCAAAATGGCTTCAGGTGCTTCTTCGTATGATAAGTCGTCGTTAATCTGCAGATCTTCGTAGTTGACAATATGACTTGGGTCATGAACGTATTTCCTCAACATCGAAATGTGGAAAACATCATGTACGCCTGACAGACGTGGTGGTAATGCAAGTTGATAAGCTAGATCTCCAACTCTTTTAAAAATTTCAAACGGTTCTATGTACCTTGGCCTTAGCTTTCCTTTATCACCAAATCTTATTACTCCCCTTATCGGTGCTACCTTGAGAAACACATTGTCTCCCACCTCGAACTGTAAGTCTTTCCTGCGGCGATCAGCATACGATTTCTGCCTATCTTGTGCCATTCGGATTCGATCTTGAATTTTTGCTATCTTTTCCACTGTTTGTCGAATCAACTCCGGTCCCAACATCTTCTTTTCTCCGACCTTGCTCCAATACAATGGAGATCTACACTTCCTCCCGTACAATGCCTCGTAAGGGGCCATCCCAATAGTCGCTTGGTAGCTATTGTTATAAGCAAACTCCACCAACGACAGTAATGATTCCCAGTTTCGTCCTATATCAAGTACACATGCTCTCAACATGTCTTCCAATATCTGTATTGTCCTCTCAGACTGTCCGTCTGTCTGTGGATGGTAAGCCGTACTAAACTTTAGTTTTGTTCCCAAAGCAGTCTGTAAGCTTCTCCAAAACTTAGAAGTGAATCTTGTATCTCTATCTGACACAATGGACACTGGAACTCCATGTAGTTTCACTATCTCTTGGATGTATATTTGCGCATACTGCTCCATACTGAATGTCATTTTAACTGGCAGAAAGTGAGCTGACTTCGTCAATCGATCTACTACAACCCATACTGCTCTATTTCCTTTTGCTGATCATGGTAGTCCTACCACAAAATCCATCGTTGTGTGCTCCCATTTCCATTTTGGGATTTCAAGAGATTTGAACAAACCAGACGGTCGTTGATGCTTGGCTTTGACTTGCTGGCATATCAAATATTTCTCCACAAAAGATTCAATGTCTCTCTTCATACTTCGCCACCAAAAAGCTTCTCTTAGATCTCGGTACATCTTTGTACCTCCCGGGTGGGCCGTGTACGGTGTACAATGAGCTTCTTCAAGTATCTATTTCCTAAGTTCTTCCTCCTTAGGAACACACAATCTCCTTCATACGTCAAAACACCATCATCCGCTATGACAAACCCTTTTATATTTCCTTCTCGAACTCGTCCCTTCATCTTGTTCAAAAACTGATCTCGACCTTGTGCTTCTTTGACCCTTTCTCTCAAAGTGGGTTGAACTACCAAAGATGCCAACACCGCCTTTGTACTTCTCGGTGGAGTTATGACTTCAATCTTCGTGCTCGCAAACCCTCGTACCAATTGCTCTTGTTGCGTGAGTAAGCTAGACAACTCACATTTGGTCTTACGACTCAAGGCATCACCACTACATTAGCTTTGCCGGATGATAGTTGATGGTGCAATCATAGTCCTTAACCGATTCTAACCATCTCCTCTGTCTCATATTTAACTCCTTACGAGTAAATAGATATTTCAAACTCTTATGATCAGTGAATATCTCACATTTCCCATCATACAGATAATGTCTCCAAATCTTCAGTGCATGGACTACTGCAGCTAACTCCAAATCATGAGCCGGGTAGTTCAATTCGTGTGGCTTTAATTGCTTGAGGCATAGGCAACCACCTTTCCATCTTTGCATCAATAAATCACAAAGTCCGTGGTTGGGTCAGGAATCGTCAATACCGGTGCGGAAGTTAGTTTTCGTTTCAACTCTTGGAAGCTTTTCTCACATTTCTCGGCCCACAAAAATTTCTCTCCCTTTCTGGTGAGTCGAGTCATAGGCGCAACTATTTTCGAAAATCCCTCTATAAATCTGCGATAGTATCCTGCCAATCCCAAGAAACTGTGAACCTCATATTTTAACAACCCGCATATTGTAACAGTACAAAAATTTTAACAAGCATTGCAATAAGTATAATTAAAAGGACACCATCTAAAAAGATAACATACGATTAAAAATTTTGCATTCGAATAAACAAAGTACTTTATTTTGAATCCCAAACATCCGTCATCCAAAAATAAAATAGTAAATAAAAATCCGTTAATAAAATAAAATATTCCTAAAATTGTAAAATAAATAAATTTATTGATTCTGCATCCACCGCCTCCAATCCTCGCTCGGACTCCTCAACCTGAGAAATGTTAATGAATATGGAGTGAGCTTTCAACTCGCTCAATGGGGACACGTTTGTCAAAATTAAATACATCAATAGGCATAATCGTAAACATTCAACATATAATTTAACTTTTATTTTGACTAGCCAGCTACTTTATAGTACGGCGGGTTCACCCCGAGGATACTTCTGATCCCGGACCTTCTTACAGCCCCTGACTAAGTACTGCGGGTTCACCCCGAGGATACTTTTGATCCCGGACCTTCTTTCATCCCCAGACTAATTATAACACTGCGGGTTCACCCGAGGATACTTTTGATCCGGACCTTCTTACTGACCCCAGGCTAACATGATTTACTTTCACATTGCACATAAACAATTACACATATGCGAAGCATTTAATAGCGACAAACAATAAGTGAATAGAATATCCCCACCTCGAATAAATGTAGGTATCTGTGCGAAGAATGCAATAATGCAGTAAATTCTACTCCTCGTTTTCTTCGTTGTCTATAATAAATAATAATAAACTATAATTAATAAATAGTACATGATTTGGGCTTTTTGAGAAAAAGGATCGAAAACTGAAATAAGAAGGGAGATTATAAAATCTGAACATAAGATTGGTCAACGGATGAAAATTCTCAACTTCATAAAAAGAAATTGTGATTGTGTTCTTAAAGCCCAAATTAAATTAGATGACTTAGAATAAAATTGCCCAAAACCCACAAAACACCTCCCCAGCTCACGTCCCCCCCCCCACGGTCCCACCCCCACCCACTTTTTCTTCTCCCTAATTCTTCTTCTTCCTCCCATCACCTCTCTGCTTCCCAAAAAATTCCTCCTCCTTTTTGTTTTTTTTTCCAAAACCCAAATCCATTAAATCAATCAACCAATCTTTCTCATCCTCCACTTCTTCTACCCAGCCGACCACCCTTCCCTCAACCTAATCTCTCTTTTTCTTTTTTTCTTTTTTTTTTGGCACCACCAACTGCACACCATTGTAGGGTACTTCCATTCACTAACGAGCAAGGCAGCGGTCCGGGTGCGTCGACCGTGACGGGGTTCGGGCCCATTCATTTGTTGTGGCGGCAAGTTCGGTTGCGCGCTACAACTCCCTTCTTCTTCCTCTCAGTTTTTTTTTCCTATTGAATTTTGATGGTTTTGTTGACTGACTTTGGGTTTGAGATGAGATTTGGGTTGTTTGGTTTCGTTTGGGAAATTTCTTTCCGGCGGTTGACTGGGTTCGGTAAGAAGGAAAAGTAGAAAAGGAAAAAAGATGAACATTATTGACTCAGAATTACCTATCTCAAGCTTGAAGGAAAATCTGAAAGTCACCTCCTTTTTGGGGGATATAGTAGACGAGATGATACCGAAAAAAAATATGTAGGTTAAGGTCGTGTGTTTATAGGGTAGAATTGGAGTTTGGGATGATTAGGGTTTGTAAAGGAATCCTATTTGACTTGGACTTTTAAAGTTGGGGGAAAGATTTTGGGCCTATAATGAATTTCAGAAATCAACATTTTAAATTGGGCCTGGATAATTATTCCTAATAGTTGTTATCAAAATAATATTAATGATAATAATAAAAAACGAAAATAATTTGATAATGATAATGATAATAATAATAATAATAATAATTAATATTAACATTAATTATAAATATATAAAAAAATACGGAAATTACAGATATTAATAAAATTATATATGTAGATTTTTTATTTAAATGGTTGCCTATTTGGTAATACCGTATGAGGAACAAAAGTTTTCTCTTTTAGATAATTCCTAAAACGACAGTAGTAGCTTATAACAAAAAGTGAAAATCTTGTTTCTATCTATTCTTTTTCATTTGTTTGGACAAGAAAAAAACGATGATTTATTTTATGATTGAACAAAAAGGGAGATTTTGTTGTAACATATATCATTATACCATTATCTATACTCGATGCTAATTAATTCGATCTTGCCATTATTTTGTAGATGTTCGTGCTTGCACATACGCTACCATTAGCACGCATAAAAAAAGTAATGAAATCTAATGAACAAGTTAAGGTATGTTTATATTTGTTGCATTTTTTATATGTATATAAATATTATGTAGTTTATTCACGACCGAGCAAATGTATATTACTCAAAACTTTTCAATGTAATGTTTGAATTTTCAATTTAACATGAAAATTATGTTATACTTTTAAAATGATTGAATTCAAGCAAATGGAATTTATCTTATTCCTATCTTGTTAATGTAAGTGATATTTCCAATGCAAAATAACTATTGATTGACATTTGATCTTTATTGGAAAATGTTAATTATGTGAAAATGGTGAAATTATTAGTTAGTATCATATCAAACCTATAATTTTACTCTTGGGGAGTATGCTTGCAAATTTATAATGGTACTTTGGGTTCTTGAAATTTCTTGAGGAAAAAAATAAAATAAAGCAAAAGCTTGAACATTAAACACAAAGTCATAACATATAAAATTGGGAAATCATTTCTTTACTATTTTTTTCATTAAATCCAAAGGACCAGAAATAGCCTAAAGGACTAACATTTCAGAATAATCAAAACTTAAATACAATACCCAATCCATGAGAATTATGTAGCTAATTCAAAGAATTCTAATGAAATAATTATTCAAAAATCATATATAGAATTTTCTCAATGCTTTTATCAAGATTTTTCAAAGTTTTTGGTCAACCTAATGCAACTTATATTTAAAATCTTTACCTTCCAACCTATTTAATTATTGATAATATCACATGTTTGGCTTTATTTATCCATTTACTTTTTGGCATGCATTAAACATGCCCGACATTATTATTACCCCACACGAGATTCTCTATTCCATTTTCTATCCAACTTGTATTCCAACCATATTGTACACGTGACATTTATCTAGTGTAATGAAACAGTACCAAATGAAATAGACATTAATAGAATACAAGATCTTGATTGCTATTACTCAAAGGTACACATTTCTTTAACTATAGAAGATCCTTTTCAAAAGAATATTTCAATGTACACACTTATTTCTCTCATTGAAAATATTGATCTTCTTGGATCCATTACACCGACGAATTACAATATATATACAATCCTTTAAGTTAAACTTCATAAACAAATATCTCATTTTGCGATAAATTGTTTCTTATTATTGGTTGCAAATTTTTATATGTACATGCAGATGATTAGTGTTGATACACGAGTGGTGTTTGAATCAATTTTTCTTATTTAAAACCTGCAACAAATGACATTGGTCTTAATTTGCACTTAATTTTCATTTTTGTCTTTATGTCTATAAGTAATTGTCAGCCAATATTTGCGCACAAGTAGAATCATTGACATTGTTCTTAGTTTTCATATGATTTTTATTTTTGCCCTTGTGAGCCAACAATTGCTCACACACTCATGTTCGTTAAAATCTTTTGTTTTGTTAGTATAGATAAATAACATATCAAGATTTGGTCTTTGTTCTTTAAGGCTTAAATTTAAATTCACTTTATTCTTACAAATTAATTTTAAAGTCAGATATAAACTTTGTTATAGTTTCTGCAGATATTGTAACGACCGCATATTCTAACAAGATGAGTAAATTTTAACAAGCATTGCAATAAGTTTAATTAAAAGGACACCATCTAAAAAGATAACATACGAAGAAAATTTTTGCATTCGAATAAACAAAGTACTTTAATTTGAATCCCAAACATCAGTCATCAAAAAATAAAACAGTAAATAAAAATCCGTTAAGAAAATAAAATATTCCTAAAATTATAAAATAAATAAATTTATTGACTCTGTATCCACCGCCTCCAATCCTCGCTCGGATTCCTCAACCTGAGAAATGTTAATGAATATAGGGTGAGCTTTCAACTCGCTCAATGGGGACACGTTTGTCAAAATTAAATACATCAATAGGCATAATCGTAAACATTCAACATATAATTTAACTTTTATTTTGACTAGCCAGCTACTTTATAGTACGGCGGGTTCACCCCGAGGATACTTCTGATCCCGGACCTTCTTACAGCCCCTGACTAAGTACTGCGGGTTCACCCCGAGGATACTTTTGATCCCGGACCTTCTTTCATCCCCAGACTAATTATAACACTGCGGGTTCACCCCGAGGATACTTTTGATCCCGGACCTTCTTACAGCCCCAGGCTAACATGATTTACTTTCACATTGCACATAAACAATTACACATATGCGAAGCATTTAATAGCGACAAACAATAAGTGAATAGAATATCCCCACCTCGAATAAATGTAGGTATCTGTGCGAAGAATGCAATAATGCAGTAAATTCTACTCCTCGTTTTCTTCGTTGTCTATAATAAATAATAATAAACTATAATTAATAAATAGTACATGATTTGGGCTTTTTGAGAAAAAGGATCGAAAAAATCGAAATAAGAAGGAGATTATAAAATCTGAACATAAGATTGGTCAACGGATGAAAATTCTCAACTTCATAAAAAGAAATTGTGATTGTGTTCTTAAAGCCCAAATTAAATTAGATGACTTAGAATAAAATTGCCCAAAACCCACAAAACACCTCCCCAGCTCACGTCCCCCCCCCCCACGGTCCCACCCCCACCCACTTTTTCTTCTCCCTAATTCTTCTTCTTCCTCCCATCACCTCTCTGCTTCCCAAAAAATTCCTCCTCCTTTTTGTTTTTTTTTCCAAAACCCAAATCCATTAAATCAATCAACCAATCTTTCTCATCCTCCACTTCTTCTACCCACCGACCACCCTTCCCTCAACCTAATCTCTTTTTCTTTTTTTTTTTTTTTTTTTTGGCACCACCAACTGCACACCATTGTAGGGTACTTCCATTCACTAACGAGCAAGGCAGCGGTCCGGGTGCGTCGACCGTGACGGGGTTCCGGGCCCATTCCGGTTTGTCTTGTGGCGGCGCGCGGTTCTGCGCTACAACTCCCATCTTCTTCCTCTCGTTTTTTTTTTTTTTCCTATTGAATTTTGATGGTTTTGTTGGTGACTTTGGGTTTGAGATGAGATTT
This sequence comes from Rehmannia glutinosa, assembly GCA_016081115.2. Classification (NCBI taxonomy): domain Eukaryota; kingdom Viridiplantae; phylum Streptophyta; class Magnoliopsida; order Lamiales; family Orobanchaceae; genus Rehmannia; species Rehmannia glutinosa. The sequence goes on from CM071932.1 coordinate 68,188,797, forward strand.
GGGTTGTTTGGTTTCGTTTGGGAAATTTCTTTCCGGTTGGTAGGTTCGGTAAGAAGGAAAAGTAGAAAAGGAAAAACGATGAACATTATTGACTCGGAATTACCTATCTCAAGCTTGAAGGAAAATCTGAAAGTCACCTCCTTTTGGGGGATATAGTAGACGAGATGATACCGAAAAAAATATGTAGGTTAAGGTCGTGTGTTTATAGGGTAGAATGGAGTTTGGGATGATTAGGGTTTGTAAAGGAATCTATTTGACTTGGACTTTTAAAGTTGGGGAAAGATTTTGGGCCTATAATGAATTTCAGAAATCAACATTTTAAATTGGGCCTGGATAATTATTCCTAATAGTTGTTATCAAAATAATATTAATGATAATAATAAAAAACGAAAATAATTTGATAATGATAATGATAATAATAAAAATAATAATAATTAATATTAACATTAATTATAAATATATAAAAAAATACGGAAATTACAGATATTAATAAAATTATATATGTAGATTTCTTATTTAAAACCTGCAACAAATGACATTGGTCTTAATTTGCACTTAATTTTCATTTTTGTCTTTATGTCTATAAGTAATTGTCAGCCAATATTTGCGCACAAGTAGAATCATTGACATTGTTCTTAGTTTTCATATGATTTTTATTTTTGCCCTTGTGAGCCAACAATTGCTCACACACTCATGTTCGTTAAAATCTTTTGTTTTGTTAGTATAGATAAATAACATATCAAGATTTGGTCTTTGTTCTTTAAGGCTTAAATTTAAATTCACTTTATTCTTACAAATTAATTTTAAAGTCAGATATAAACTTTGTTATAGTTTCTGCAGATATTGTAACGACCCGCATATTCTAACAGTACAGAAATTTTAACAAGCATTGCAATAAGTATAATTAAAAGGACACCATCTAAAAAGATAACATACGATTAAAAATTTTGCATTCGAATAAACAAAGTACTTTAATTTGAATCCCAAACATCAGTCATCAAAAAATAAAACAGTAAATAAAAATCCGTTAATAAAATAAAATATTCCTAAAATTATAAAATAAATAAATTTATTGACTCTGTATCCACCGCCTCCAATCCTCGCTCGGATTCCTCAACCTGAGAAATGTTAATGAATATAGGGTGAGCTTCCAACTCGCTCAATGGGGACACGTTTGTCAAAATTAAATACATCAATAGGCATAATCGTAAACATTCAACATATAATTTAAATTTTATTTTGGGTTGATTAAGAAAAATGATCGAAAACTAAAATAAGAAGGGGGATTATAAAATCTGAACATAAGGTTGGTCAACGGATGAAAATTCTCAACTTCATAAAAAGAAATTGTGATTGTGTTCTTAAAGCCCAAATTAAATTAGATGACTTAGAATAAAATTGCCCAAAACCCACAAAACACCTCCCCCTCATGTCATGTCTCCCCACGGTCCCACCCCACCCACTTTTTCTTCTCCCTAATTCTTCTTCTTCCTCCCGTCACCTCTCTGCTTTCCAACAAATTCCTCCTCCTTTTTGTTTTCTTTTTCCAAAACCCAAATCCCTTAAATCAATCAACCAATCTTTCTCATCCTCCACTTCTTCTACCCGGCCGACCACCCTTCCCTCAACCTAATCTCTCTTTTTTTTTTTTTTTTTTTTTTTTGGCACCACCAACTGCACACCATTGTAGGGTACTTCCGTTCACTAACGAGCAAGGCAATGTCCGGGTGCGTCGACCGTGACGGGGTTAGGGCCCTTTTCATTTGTCAGCCGGTGGCGCCGGGTTGCGCGCTACAACTCCCATCTTCTTCCTCTCAGTTTTCTTTTTTTTTCCTATTGAATTTTGATGGTTTTTTTGACTGACTTTGGGTTTGAGATGAGATTTGAGTTGTTTGGTTTCGTTCGGGAAATTTCTTTCCGGCGATTGACTGGGTTCGGTAAGAAGGAAAAGTAGAAAAGGAAAAAAGATGAACATTATTAACTCAGAATTACCTATCTCAAGCTTGAAGGAAAATCTGAAAGTCACCTCCTTTTTGGGCGATATAGTAGACGAGATGATACCGAAAAAAAATATGTAGGTTAAGGTCGTGTGTTTATAGGGTAGAATTGGAGTTTGGGATGATAAGGGTTTGTAAAGGAATCCTATTTGACTTGGACTTTTAAAGTTGGGGGAAAGATTTTGGGCCTATAATGAATTTCAGAAATCAACATTTTAAATTGGGCCTGGATAATTATTCCTACTAGTTGTTATCAAGATAATATTAATGATAATAATAAAAACAGAAAATAATTTGATAATGATAATGATAATAATAATAATAATAATAATAATTAATATTAACATTAATTATAAATATATAAAAAATACGGATATTACATCCTATCCCCCTTAACTAAATTTCGTCCTCGAAATTCGATAACTTACCAAAAATTAAGGAGTCGGGGTACTTTGCACGTATCTCCTCTTCACGCTCCCATGTGGCTTCATTTCTCCCATGACGTCTCCATTGCACTTTAATCAGGGTTATGTCTTTATTCCTCACCTTATGAACTTTTCGCTCCAAAATGGCTTCGTGTGCTTCTTCGTATGATAAGTCGTCGTTAATCTGCAGATCTTCGTAGTTGACAATATGACTTGGGTCATGAACGTATTTCCTCAACATCGAAATGTGGAAAACATCATGTACGCCTGACAGACGTGGTGGTAATGCAAGTTGATAAGCTAGATCTCCAACTCTTTTAAAAATTTCAAACGGTTCTATGTACCTTGGCCTTAGCTTTCCTTTATCACCAAATCTTATTACTCCCCTTATCGGTGCTACCTTGAGAAACACATTGTCTCCCACCTCGAACTGTAAGTCTTTCCTGCGGCGATCAACATACGATTTCTGCCTATCTTGTGCCATTCGGATTCGATCTTGAATTTTTGCTATCTTTTCCACTGTTTGTTGAATCAACTCCGGTCCCAACATCTTCTTTTCTCCGACCTTGCTCCAATACAATGGAGATCTACACTTCCTCCCGTACAATGCCTCGTAAGGGGCCATCCCAATAGTCGCTTGGTAGCTATTGTTATAAGCAAACTCCACCAAACGATAATGATTCCCGTTTCGTCTATATCAAGTACACATGCTCTCAACATGTCTTCCAATATCGTATTGTCCTCTCATCGTCCGTCTGCCTCGTGGATGGTAAGCCGTACTAAACTTTAGTTTTGTTCCCAAAGCGATCTGTAAGCTTCTCCAAAACTTAGAAGTGAATCTTGTATCTCTATCTGACACAATGGACACTGGAACTCCATGTAGTTTCACTATCTCTTGGATGTATATTTGCGCATACTGCTCCATACTGAATGTCATTTTAACTGGCAGAAAGTGAGCTGACTTCGTCAATCGATCTACTACAACCCATACTGCTCTATTTCCTTTTGCTGATCATGGTAGTCCTACCACAAAATCCATCGTTGTGTGCTCCCATTTCCATTTTGGGATTTCAAGAGATTTGAACAAACCAGACGGTCGTTGATGCTTGGCTTTGACTTGCTGGCATATCAAATATTTCTCCACAAAAGATCCAATGTCTCTCTTCATACTTCGCCACCAAAAAGCTTCTCTTAGATCTCGGTACATCTTTGTACCTCCCGGGTGGGCCGTGTACGGTGTACAATGAGCTTCTTCAAGTATCTATTTCCTAAGTTCTTCCTCCTTAGGAACACACAATCTCCCTTCATACGTCAAAACACCATCATCCGCTATGACAAACCCTTTTATATTTCCTTCTCGAACTCGTCCCTTCATCTTGTTCAAAAACTGATCTCGACCTTGTGCTTCTTTGACCCTTTCTCTCAAAGTGGGTTGAACTACCAAAGATGCCAACACCGCCTTTGTACTTCTCGGTGGAGTTATGACTTCAATCTTCAGGCTCGCAAACTCTCGTACCAATTGCTCTTGTTGCGTGAGTAAGCTAGACAACTCACATTTGGTCTTACGACTCAAGGCATCAGCCACTACATTAGCTTTGCCCGGATGATAGTTGATGGTGCAATCATAGTCCTTAACCAGTTCTAACCATCTCCTCTGTCTCATATTTAACTCCTTCTGAGTAAATAGATATTTCAAACTCTTATGATCAGTGAATATCTCACATTTCCCATCATGCAGATAATGTCTCCAAATCTTCAGTGCATGGACTACTGCAGCTAACTCCAAATCATGAGCCGGGTAGTTCAATTCGTGTGGCTTTAATTGCCTTGAGGCATAGGCAACCACCTTTCCATGCTGCATCAATAAATCACAAAGTCCGTGGTTGGATCAGGAATCGTCAATACCGGCGCGGAAGTTAGTTTTCGTTTCAACTCTTGGAAGCTTTTCTCACATTTCTCGGCCCACAAAAATTTCTCTCCCTTTCTGGTGAGTCGAGTCATAGGCGCAACTATTTTCGAAAATCCCTCTATAAATCTGCGATAGTATCCTGCCAATCCCAAGAAACTGTGAACCTCATATTTTAACAACCCGCATATTGTAACAGTACAAAAATTTTAACAAGCATTGCAATAAGTATAATTAAAAGGACACCATCTAAAAAGATAACATACGATTAAAATTTTTGCATTCGAATAAACAAAGTACTTTATTTTGAATCCCAAACATCCGTCATCCAAAAATAAAATAGTAAATAAAAATCCGTTAATAAAATAAAATATTCCTAAAATTGTAAAATAAATAAATTTATTGATTCTGCATCCACCGCCTCCAATCCTCGCTCGGACTCCTCAACCTGAGAAATGTTAATGAATATGGAGTGAGCTTTCAACTCGCTCAATGGGGACACGTTTGTCAAAATTAAATACATCAATAGGCATAATCGTAAACATTCAACATATAATTTAACTTTTATTTTGACTAGCCAGCTACTTTATAGTACGGCGGGTTCACCCCGAGGATACTTCCCGATCCGGACCTTCTTATGACCCGACTAAGATCTGCGGGTTCACCCCGAGGATACTTTTGATCCCGGACCTTCTTTCATCCCCAGACTAATTATAACACTGCGGGTTCACCCCGAGGATACTTTTGATCCCGGACCTTCTTACAGCCCCAGGCTAACATGATTTACTTTCACATTGCACATAAACAATTACACATATGCGAAGCATTTAATAGCGACAAACAATAAGTGAATAGAATATCCCCACCTCGAATAAATGCAGGTATCTGTGCGAAGAATGCAATAATGCAGTAAATTCTACTCCTCGTTTTCTTCGTTGTCTATAATAAATAATAATAAACTATAATTAATAAATAGTACATGATTTGGGCTTTTTGAGAAAAAGGATCGAAAACTGAAATAAGAAGGGAGATTATAAAATCTGAACATAAGATTGGTCAACGGATGAAAATTCTCAACTTCATAAAAAGAAATTGTGATTGTGTTCTTAAAGCCCAAATTAAATTAGATGACTTAGAATAAAATTGCCCAAAACCCACAAAACACCTCCCGACTCACGCCCCCCCCACGGTCCCACCCCCACCCACTTTTTTTTTTTCTTCTTCCTAATTCTTCTTCTTCCTCCCATCACCTCTCTGCTTCCCAAAAAATTCCTCCTCCTTTTTGTTTTTTTTTCCAAAACCCAAATTCATTAAATCAATCAACCAATCTTTCTCATCCTCCACTTCTTCTACCCAGCCGACCACCCTTCCCTCAACCTAATCTCTCTTTTTCTTTTTTTCTTTTTTTTTTGGCACCACCAATCGCACACCATTGTAGGGTACTTCCATTCACTAACGAGCAAGGCAATGTCCGTGCGTCGATCGTGACGTGGGGTTCGGGCCCATTCGGTTGTCTGTGGCGGCGCCGGGTTTGCGCTACAACTCCCATCTTCTTCCTCTCTTTTTTTTTTTTTTTCCTATTGAATTTTGATGGTTTTGTTGGTGACTTTGGGTTTGAGATGAGATTTGGGTTGTTTGGTTTCGTTTGGGAAATTTCTTTCCCGGTTGTTGGGTTCGGAAAGAAGGAAAAGTAGAAAAGGAAAAAGATGAACATTATTGACTCGAATTACCTATCTCAAGCTTGAAGGAAAATCAAAGTCACCTCCTTTTGGGGGATATAGTAGACGAGATGATACCGAAAAAAATATGTAGGTTAAGGTCGTGTGTTTATAGGGTAGAATTGGAGTTTGGGATGATTAGGGTTTGTAAAGGAATCCTATTTGACTTGGACTTTTAAAGTTGGGGGAAAGATTTTGGGCCTATAATGAATTTCAGAAATCAACATTTTAAATTGGGCCTGGATAATTATTCCTAATAGTTGTTATCAAAATAATATTAATGATAATAATAAAAACGAAAATAATTTGATAATGATAATGATAATAATAATAATAATAATTAATATTAACATTAATTATAAATATATAAAAAAATACGGAAATTACAGATATTAATAAAATTATATATGTATATTTTTTATTTAAATGGTTGCCTATTTGGTAATACCGTATGAGGAACAAAAGTTTTCTCTTTTAGATAATTCCTAAAAACGAGGCAGAGCTTATAACAAAAAGTGAAAATCTTGTTTCTATCTATTCTTTTTCATTTGTTTGGACAAGAAAAAAACGATGATTTATTTTATGATTGAACAAAAAAGGAGATTTTGTTGTAACATATATCATTATACCATTATCTATACTCGATGCTAATTAATTCGATCTTGCCATTATTTTGTAGATGTTCGTGCTCCACATACGCTACCATTAGCACGCATAAAAAAGTAATGAAATCTAATGAACAAGTTAAGGTATGTTTATATTTGTTGCATTTTTTATATGTATATAAATATTATGTAGTTTATTCACGACCGAGCAAATGTATATTACTCAAAACTTTTCAATGTAATGTTTGAATTTTCAATTTAACATGAAAATTATGTTATACTTTTAAAATGATTGAATTCAAGCAAATGGAATTTATCTTATTCCTATCTTGTTAATGTAAGTGATATTTCCAATGCAAAATAACTATTGATTGACATTTGATCTTTATTGGAAAATGTTAATTATGTGAAAATGGTGAAATTATTAGTTAGTATCATATCAAACCTATAATTTTACTCTTCTGGGGAGTATGCTTGCAAATTTATAATGGTACTTTGGGTTCTTGAAATTTCTCGAGGAAAAAAATAAAATAAAGCAAAAGCTTGAACATTAAACACAAAGTCATAACATATAAAATTGGGAAATCATTTCTTTACTATTTTTTTCATTAAATCCAAAGGACCAGAAATAGCCTAAAGGACTAACATTTCAGAATAATCAAAACTTAAATACAATACCCAATCCATGAGAATTATGTAGCTAATTCAAAGAATTCTAATGAAATAATTATTCAAAAATCATATATAGAATTTTCTCAATGCTTTTATCAAGATTTTTTCAAAGTTTTTGGTAATATCATATATGCAACTTATATTTAAAATATTTACCTTCCAACCTATTTAATTATTGATAATATCACATGTTTGGCTTTATTTATCCATTTACTTTTTGGCATGCATTAAACATGCCCGACATTATTACCCCCACACGAGATTCTCTATTCCATTTTCTATCCAACTTGTATTCCAACCATATTGTACACGTGACATTTATCTAGTGTAATGAAACAGTACCAAATGAAATAGACATTAATAGAATACAAGATCTTGATTGCTATTACTCAAAGGTACACATTTCTTTAACTATAGAAGATCCTTTTCAAAAGAATATTTCAATGTACACACTTATTTCTCTCATTGAAAATATTGATCTTCTTGGATCCATTACACCGACGAATTACAATATATATACAATCCTTTAAGTTAAACTTCATAAACAAATATCTCATTTTGCGATAAATTGTTTCTTATTATTGGTTGCAAATTTTTATATGTACATGCAGATGATTAGTGTTGATACACGAGTGGTGTTTGCTAAAGCTTTTGAGATGTTCATTATGGAATTATCGATGCGTGCATGGATGCACACTCGAGAATATGATCGTAGAACCCTGCAACGAAATGATGTTGCCGATGCAATCAAGGACGAGGACCTATTGGGTTTCCTCAAAGACATCGTCCCCATGGAAACATATGATGTAATTATCTTTCGCGCCCTTATTTTTTAAAGTATTATAAATTATATGTCATTTCACTTCAGAGCGAGCAAATTTCTGTTTCAATTTTGTTCTGCCTTTCGTATTGTATATCAAAGATACACGCTAAATACGTTATTCACGAAAAATGCATGCGTATTATAGAAAATATTTGCATTATTGTAACACGAAATGCAATATTAATTGAAATATATGTGAGATATTTTCCTATTGCAAATTTCTTATCCTACCTACTATTAATCCTTTTAAATTCTTTATAATGATTTTGTACCTAATTAATTTTTAATCACATGAACTTTAGGAGGATCCACCTTCACTAGATATCCATCCTGAAGTGTATGTTCCTGTCCTAGTACAAGGAACCCCTGCCTATCCATACTATCCGGTGATGAATATGCAAAGCTCAAATAAAGTTGTGAGTACATATAATGTAACCTAAATTAATGAGAATTTTCAACCATAGACTTCTCCATTTCTAATTAGGTTATGGTTAGTTATCTATTTGCAATGATATTAGGAGATAGCATTGGAAGGTCGTCCGACAACAACTAATCATCGCTCGGCCTTTCCTATGAATCTTCTCTATGAAATGAATAACATAAGTCTAATAAACCTTATAAGAAAATTGAGGTAAAAACACTTGCCTTCCAAATTATGACAAATTTCGCGTTTGGGAGCTGATCGTTTTTTGTTACACTTTGCCACTTGAACTACACATATTTTGCACGTTGCCATCTGGAGCACCTCGTTTGTGAAACTTTTTTCTATGATTCTGTTACATGCACATAACACACTTCTAGTTAGTGCACTTTTTGGTCAATTTCATGTTATTTTATGTGGAAAAAATAATTATATAACTATTCAAATATTAGGCTCAACAGATTAAAATTGGGTACATGGAATTGACTAAAAGCGCACAAACAAGAGAAGTGTCATGCACGTGACAAAATCCTAGACATATTTGATGATCAAGATGTTCAAGATGTCAAATGGCAAAACCTGTATCCTTATGATGGCGAAGTGTAAGAAAAAAAAAAGAAGTTTAGCTCTCAAAATACCTAAAACGACATAGTTTGGTTGGCAAAATAATTTTTCTCCTAAATAACTACATATGTAGTATGATTTGTTATTGATATTGGTCTTATTAACTAATTGAAACACACCTGAATACATGACATTTATTTTTCCGATGGACTGATTTGTGTTATTTCTTCTTCTTCTTTTTGACCAGCATTTTTCACCGGAGATCAAGAAATGCAACAGGATCCTCCTGTTAGATAAATGTTATTATCATGATTTTGATGATTTTGTTCGATTTTGTTCAAATAAGTTTTTAAAACAAAACAATGTCCCTAAATGTTGTCTAAATACTTCCGATCGACTTAAAATGTTTTACTATTTTTCGGAGTATTTTTTGGAGCTTATTTTCGATAAAAAATTGGACAACACATTTGTTTTAGGCTCGACCGGTCGCCCTATAGGGCAACCCGTACCTGAGTTGAGTTTTAAAATAGAAAAAGGGACGTAGAAAAATTGAGGGAGGGTGACCAGTCGACCCCTGGGCGACCGGTACCTAGGAGTCCCTCTTTTGGTTCAGTCTTCTCTGTTTCATATTTTTATCAACCCCAACCGGTCTACATCAAGGGCGACCGGTCGCACCCCCCTCCGACCGGTCCCCTGTGTAAAAATTGCAGAAATTCAATTTCAATCTTATCTCTGCGCGACCGGTCACACCCCTTGTTTATCAGCAAACTATCTGTTGCATTTTCAGACAACTTTTCCCTATTTTGTGGGATTGATTTCTAACAGCTATATTGATGATTTTAAATGGTTTCTTTTGCAGCAAATCACCCCCCAAGGAGGAAACTATGTCTGGAAATCAAAGCCAAGACATCTCCTATAAATAGAGGCTTCATTCAAGCAACAAGACACAACACTCTATACAAGCAAAGAGCAATCAAGCAAACACTTTCATATATCTTGTTGTATTAGCCTTAGCACTTTCACTTGCACAAATTTGAGGTCTAGGCTTTCAATTCTTGATTACACTTGTACTCATATTGTATCAATCATTATTGAGTTGTAATCTTGATTTTTGGTCATCAATCAACACAAGACATCCTTGTGGTAAGAATACACTTGGGTGATCTAGGTGATAGGTGTTTGAAGGTTGTGGTAATCTTCAAAGGTGTTGTAAGAGGGTTGTGGTAATCCTCAAGGTGGTGTAAGAGGGTTGTGGTAATCCTCAAGGTGTTGTATTAATTTTTGGTAAATTAAGAAAATCTTTTTTTCTTTTTTAAATCTATCCCGGATATATTGGGGTGGTAGAGGATTAGGCCCTAGGTGGGTTGAACCTCTATAAATCGAAGTGTGTTGTTTAAATTCCGCACTTACCATTTCATCTTTGCTTGAGTTTTTCGAAAAAGAGGGCAAAATCTGAAAAACCGAGATAATCTATTCACCCTCACTCTGGATTATCGTAGCCACTTGGACTAACAAGTGGTATCAGAGCCAAACTCTTTGGCTAGCTCGTTCCGAGTAAAGAGAAAAGATCCATGGCTACAAATGATGCTCATCTCACCACCGGCGCCTCCACCAACAAGCTACCACTATTCGACGCCAACAACTACACATTTTGGAAAGACCGTATGGAGTGCTTCCTACAAGGGTGCGGGTTCGACATTTGGAATGTGGTCATTGAAGGAGTTGATCAACCAACCAAGAAATCGGAGGATGGCACCTTGGCTCCTAAACCTTTCAAGGAGTTCGATGAAAATGACAAAAATGCTTTCTCTCTAAATGGTAAGGCCTTAAATATTTTGCATTGTTCTCTTACCGCCACCGAGTACAATCGCATAAGAGGCATAAGGTCGGCACATGAGGTTTGGGAAAAATTGTAGACAATCTATGAAGGGACCATGAAAGTCAAGCAAGTAAGAAAGACCATGCTTGTCAAAGACTTTGAAAACTTTAACATGCATGATGGTGAAAGCATCTCCAAGATGGTGGAAAGGCTTGACAATATTATCAATCCTCTTGTGGCCCTCAATAAAGTCATCTCCGAAGAAGACAAGGTGACTAAGGTATTGAATGCTCTTCCCGACTCATGGTCCAAAAAAGTAACGGCAATCACGGAGGCACAAAATCTTGAGACACTCAAGTTTGACGAGCTTATTGGAAATCTCCTCATCTATGAAGTCTATCTCAAGGAGAGGAAAAATTCCAAACCATCCATAAATCAATCGGGTATGCAAATTTTTCCTAAAGGTCTGCTTCTTCTTCTAATGCATACTATGATAATGATGATGATGAGGAGGAGACGGCCGCACTTGTTAGAAAATTTGCAAAATTTGTGAATAAAAATAAAGAAAGAAAACCAAGAGATAATGCTCGCTTTAAATGCGGAAAACCCGGACACTTCATTGCCGATTGCCCAAAGCTCGATGAAGAGGAGCAAAAGAAAAGGAAGCCTTTCACGAAAAAGAAGGCTCTAAATGCGGAGGTCAAAACGTGGGATAAACTACTCGAAACAACCGATGAAAATACAAAAATAATGAGGTACGCTCTAATTCTTCTACTTCCTCCATAGTTGATGATTTGCAATGTGATTTTGATGAATTGCAAATTGAGTTTCAAAATTTAATTGTTAAATACAAAAATTTGAAAAAAGAGCATAAGGAGCTTAAGGTTGAAAAAGAAAATTTATTTACCTCTTATGAATCTCTAGACAAAGCTCATACTCTTACTCTTACTAGAGTTTACTCTCTTGAAACCGAAAAGGAATTGCTCACAAAAGATATTGAATGTTTGCTGATAATTTTTCTAGATATACTTGGGCTCTTTTTCTTACCAATAAAAGCGATGCCGTTAATGAGTTTGTTAAGTTGTGTAGACTTATTGAGAATGAAAAGGAAGACACCATTAAGTCTATTCAAAGTGATCGAGGTGGAGAATTTGATGGTGAATTTAGAGTCTTTTGTGAAACTAAGGGATATGCTCACAATGTTTTGGCTCCAAGGACTCCTCAACAAAATGAAGTAGCCGAAAGGAAAAATCGGACACTACAAGAGATGAGTCGGTCCATGCTCAATGAATTTTCACTTCCAAAATATTTTTGGGCCGAAGCCGTAAGTACCGCTTGCTATGTTATTAATCGGGTTTATATTCGTCCTAAAATGAATAAAAATCCATATGAGCTTTGGAAAGGTAGAACTCCAAATATTAGTTATTTCAAGATATTTGGTTGTAAATGCTTTATTTTGAATACCAAGGATCAATTGGACAGACTAGATCCTAAGGCCGATGAAGGGATATTTATGGGATATTCAACAAAAAGCAAAGCATATCGGGTTTACAATAAGACTAGTGGAGTTGTTGAAAAATCCATCCATGTCAAATTCAATGAAGCTTCGGGTGTTGAAAGAATACCCAATGATGAAAGTGATGAAGAGGATATTATTGAACCAATTGTTCAAGTTGATGATCAACCGTCTACATCAAATGATCAACCTTCCACTTCAAATGGTCCTCAAGAAGATAGAGGTGATACCTCGGATCTTTCCGTTGCATTGAAATTTAAGGGAGATCACCCAAAAGATCTTATTATTGGTGATCTCCTTGACAAAGTGATGACCCGGAGAAAATTTGCCGAGAAAGCTCTTATTTCTCAAAAGTAGCCTAAAAATGCTAAGGAGGCTATTGAGGATGAGGATTGGTTCTTAGAGATGCAAGAGGAGTTAAATCAATTTGAAAAAAATGATGTATGGGAATTGGTACTTTGTCCTCCATCTCAAACTATTATTGGTACAAAATGGGTATTTTCGGAACAAACTTGATGATCAAGGCAACATTGTTCGAAATAAGGCAAGGTTAGTAGCTCAAGGGTATTGTCAAGAAGAAGGTATTAACTATGATGAAACTTTTGCACCCGTAGCTCGTTTAGAAGCTATTCGTATTTTACTTTCCTATTCTTGTTTTAAGAATTTAAAACTTTACCAAATGGATGTTAAATCTGCTTTCTTAAATGGTATTATTCAAGAAGAATTCTATGTAAAACAACCTCCGGGGTTTGAAAATTTTTCTAGGTCTAATGATGTTTATAAACTTAAAAAAGCATTGTATGGTTTAAAGCAAGCACCCCGTGCATGGTACGATAGACTTAGCTCTTTTCTTTTGCAAAATGGTTTTATAAGGGGTAAAGTTGATACAACTCTCTTTGTTTTTCAAAAAGGGCAAGATTGCTTACTTGTGCAAATTTATGTTGATGATATTATCTTCGGTGCTACTAATGATTCTTTGTGCAAGAAATTCTCTAAATTGATGTAAGGAGAATTTGAAATGAGTATGATGGGGGAGCTCAACATCTTTCTTGGACTCCAAATTAAGCAATGCCAAGAAGGCATATACATTTCGCAATCTAAATATACAAAAGAACTTTTGAAAAAGTTCGACATTGAAGAAGGAAGAACCGTTTCTACTCCCATGGCAACAAATGTCAAAATTGACAAAGATGAAAAAGGCAAGTCCGTGGATGAATCAAAGTATCGAGGTATGATTGGTAGTTTACTTTATTTAACCGCTAGTAGACCGGACATTCTTCATGTCGTATGCCTATGTGCTCGTTTCAAAGCAATCCCAAAGAATCTCATATGAGTGCCGTTAAAAGGATTTTTCGATATTTGAAAGGCACTATTCAATATGGTCTATTTTATCCAAAGAATGAAAATTTTTCTCTTAAAGGTTATAGTGATTCGGATTATGCGGGAAATATTGATGATCGTAAAAGTACTTCCGGATCATGTCAATTTTTAGGCGATTGCCTAGTTTCTTGGTTTTCAAAGAAGTAAAACTGTGTTTCTCTTTCAACTGCCGAAGCCGAATATATTTCCGCCGCTTTTTGTTGTACTCAACTTCATTGGATGAAACAAACCTTAGCGGATTACAAATGCTCTTTTGAAAACGTACCTATCTTTTGTGATAATATATCCGCTATAAATATTGCTCAAAACCCGGTTCATCATAACCGTACTAAACATATTGAGATTCGACATCATTTTCTAAGGGATTGTGTTTCAAAACGAAACATTGAGATATCTTTTGTACCATCTCAAGATCAATTAGCGGACATTTTTACAAAACCGCTATCTTCCGAGACTTTTGCGTCCGTACGAGCTCGGTTAGGCATAATGCATATTGAAAAATCGGATTTTTGGTTGAAAATAAGGATTTTGAAAAACTTGACAAAACAGTGGGCTGAAGAGGTTGAGGGCAACCGGTCGCCCTCAACGTCGACCGGTCGCCCTGAGCTATATTTTGAATTAAAACCGTTCTATCTTCAGCATTCGACATTTTAACTTATTTTTGCCATTTCTCGTCCCCTTTGCCAAATTCACATAAATTTCACTCAAAATCGATTTTTATGCATTCTATTCATATCTTGGACCTTATATAGCATGTTTATCATCATCATTGCTCATCTTTACCGATCGAATGGTAAGAATTTTCCTTTCTTTGCTCAATTGGGTTGAACCCTTGAGCTTGTGGCTTTCTTGTATATTTTTTGATGAGATTATCTTATGATCATGTTGAGCTTAATTGTTATATTGTATTGTATGATGTTTGATGTGAATTGGTGATGAAAATATTTGGCTTGATTCATATACAAGGGCTCTATACAACTTCTTTAAAAATTTTACGCCCACAAGGTGTTCGATAAAATGTCACAATGAATATTTCAACTTCTACATGATTCTTTTGCCTCCAAAAGTCTTACAAACTTATTGAGATCATGGTTTGGCAAATAAAAGTAGCGTATGAACTCTTCATGATACATTTCTCCCATTTTCCTTGGGTTTTAAGCGTAAATTGCTCAATGGTTGATAAACCGTCTCTTTGGCGCACTTTGATGTAATTATATGATGTTTTTATCATCCAAACATTCTTTTTGATGATTCCAAAGGGGGAGAAATAGGATATTGGCTCGTTAGCTAATAGAAGCTAATAAAAGCTCGTAATAAAAGCTATAAGCTACGACTTCCTTAAGCCAAGTATACCTAGTCCACGGCTTGTATTATGGACTCAATTGCAAAAGATTATAAGTATTTTGACAGGGGGAGCTTCTTAGCTTATGATGTTTATATGCATCTTATATAAGCTTGTTATAGCTTGTGCTTCTAGCCTTTGCAAAATCTCTTGTTGATATGCTCATAGATAGGGGGAGCTTTGTATGGAATGTTTTTAACGGATAGTTCACTCGTAAAACCGGAAAATTTATTCGTTCTCAAAATTGTCCTCGAGAAAATTGTTTTGGTTTGTAATCATCAAAAAGAGGGAGTTTGTTAGATAAATGTTTTTATCATGATTTTGATGATTTTGTTCGATTTTGTTCAAATAAGTTTTTAAATCAAAACAATGTCCCTAAATGTTGTCTAAATACTTCCGATCGACTTAAAATGTTTTTACTATTTTCGGAGTATTTTTTGGAGCTTATTTTCGATAAAAAATTGGACAACACATTTGTTTTAGGCTCGACCGGTTGCCCTATAGGGCAACCCGTACCTGAGTTGAGTTTTGAAACAGAAAAAGGGACGTAGAAAAATTGAGGGAGGGCGACCGGTACCTGGGAGTCCCTCTTTTGGTTCAGTCTTCTCTGTTTCGTATTTTTATCAACCCCAACCGGTCTACATCAAGGGCGACCGGTCGCACCCCCCTCCGACCGGTCCCCCTGTGTAAAAAATTGCAGAAATTCAATTTCAATCTTATCTCTCTTGTGACGGCCGCACTCCCTTGTTTATCAAAGAAACTATCTCTGTTGCATTTTCGCATGACTTTTCCCTATTTTGTGGGATTGATTTCTAATGACTATATATTGACGATTTTAAATGGTTTCTTTTGCAGCAAATCACTCCCTAAGGAGGAGCCTATTTCTGGAAATCAAAGCCAAGACCTCTCCTATAAATAGAGGCTTCATTCAAGCAACAAGACACAACAATCTATACAAGCAAAGAGCAATCAAGCAAACACTTTCATATATCTTGTTGTATTAGCCTTAGCACTTTCACTTGCACAAATTTGAGGTCTAGGCTTTCAATTCTTGATTACACTTGTACTCATATTGTATCAATCATTATTGAGTTGTAATCTTGATTTTTGGTGATCATTCAACACAAGACATCCTTGTCAGTATTCTTGTGGTAAGAATACACTTGGGTGATCTAGGTGATAGGTGTTTGAAGGTTGTGGTAATCTTGAAAGGTATTGTAAGAGGGTTGTGGTAATCCTCAAGGTGGTGTAAGAGGGTTGTGGTAATCCTCAAGGTGTTGTATTAATGTTTGGTAAATTAATAAAATCTTTTTTTCTTTTTGAAATCCATCCCGGATATACTGGGGTGGTAGAGGATTAGGCCCTAGGTGGGTTGAACCTCTATAAATCTAAGTGTGTTGTTTAAATTCCGCACTTAGCATTTCATCTTTGCTTTAGTTTTTCGAAAAAGAGGGCAAAATCTGAAAAACCGAGATAATCTATTCACCCCCCCTCTAGATTATCGTAGCCACTTGGACTAACACCTCCACCATCATCAGGACCTGCTAGTGGAGCCAATCCTTACCTTATTAGTTTTAAGGTTTGTTAATCCTACCATATAGCTTAAGTACGTTAATATACATGTTCACCATTCCTCATTCAACATTATCCAAAGAGGAATAAATAACGGGATTAGGAATTTCTCCTTCTCCTGCCCAAAATTCTAGTGCAACTTAGTTTGCACTAAAATAGTGCAACTTCTGCACCAAATTTAAAAATCCATCTACAACCCATCTATTTCATATTTTTCAATAAAATGAATTTTCTTTGTTATTCAATCTACAAAAACTAATTTATTTCATCAAATATTTATTAATATAATAATATAAAATACATATTAAATTAATAATGTAATATATTTTATTATTATAACATGAGGTGATAATGATGTATTGTAATTCTAACTTTTACTTGTATTTAATATTTAAAAATTATTAGTTAAAACAAATTTTAGTAATATAAATAATTATTTTAATAATTACAATATAAATATAAATAACTAAACATTATAATTTTTCATAGAAAAATAACATAAATATATTGAATTTATTGAAATATACAATTAGAACAAAAAATAAAATTCTATTACATTTTTGAAATGTAAAAAGTTTGATGAATCTATTAAAGAAATAGAAAAGATAGCGAATGAACAATGTTGCATCACAATTGGTGTAACATGATAGACACAAACACTTGATGCACGCAGTTAGAGGACAAGGGAGGCAATTTTGCCTCAAAAATTTCTAATATTTTTTTTTTTTACTATGGATCCTTTTAAATTTTAAAATCATTTATATGGATATTTAGTATCCAGCATCCCTTATTAAATTTCCTTTAGTTCGTCCCAACTGTAAAATCCTTCCTCCATCACTGACTGTAGAATCTCTAGAATAGTGTAGGAGATGAGCATCCTTAGAGTTAGCAGTATTTTAGCATTTTCAATGGGGATAGAGCTCATTGTAGATGCATTTAGGATCCGAATTGGTTTATACCTTATTATGCCTTTGTATGTTTTTGCGTATATTTATATATGGTGTTGTGATCGTATACAACATTATGTTATCTAATTGTCTGGAACAAAAACTTTTGCTCGATTTTGAGCCATTTGATTCCTGCTCTCAGCAGCTATTTTACATTGATTACTGCATTGAAACCTTATTTTATTGTCATTAATTTCTTCTCCACTTTTTGATGAAGAATTATATGAGTATTTGCAAACTATGAAAATAATTGCTTTTTTCACTTAGAAGTTTCAATCTTCTTCGTTTTTTTATTTTTTTTATTTTTTTATTTTAAGTTTGCAAAACTCCCAATTTCCCTAATGGGACAAATGACTAGTGATAAATACCCAAAGTCAATACCCTGGTCAAACTCTTTCCACAAGACCCACTAGTCGAATCACAAATGTCGATATGATAAAACCCGTCCCTTAAATTGAAGAGTCTTCAATTAATTTCAAATGTCAAATGTCACATTTTTAGCCACTGGGCCCGTCCTTTAGATGTTATACTCGATGGATAATACATATAAAACTTCTCCCCTTTTTCTTCAATCACCCATACACATCTTGTGAATGAAACACTTAACTATGATAGTATTTGCAATCACTAAAAGAAGTGTTTATTTGATTTTAGCTTGGAATAACTTTTTAGTGTTTACTATTGTAAACTTGTTCTTCTGATTCTTGCTTTTGGTTTGGCTTTTACAAACAAATAGATATTTTTACAGTTTTTTCACCAAACACTCTCAACTTCTGATTATATTTGCAAACACTATCAACTTCTGATCTCAACTACTTTTACTTCTGCTACGATAAATCTTATTTTCTAAAAACAGAAGTTTTTGCCAATATGTATATTATACTACAAGTACTCCAACTTGGAGACCGTTACCACCATAATAAGGCAAGAAAATTACATCATCTTCTTCTGGCAGTGTCGGTGATCCTCCCAGTTTACAGTCAGTTTATTGGGTGATTGAATTAAGAAAAATGGGACAATTTTTTATGCTAATAATATATATTCTAATTAATCATATTAGTTTTTTAAAAAATTATATATGAAAGAATAATTACATTATGACCACGAGTTTGTAGCTCAAGTGGTATCGCTTACCTTTTGTAACGGTGTTGAGTCAGGTTCGAACTCGATATCTTTTAGTTTCTTTGAAATTGATCCCCTCCCCTCCAACCAGTTGAACCAGGAACTTGTAACTCACATGATATCGCTTACCCTTTGTAAGGGTGTTGACCGGGGTTCAAACCCGATATCTTTCAGTTCTTTTAAGTTTACCATCTCCCCTACAACTAGTATTCCCAACTTATTAAAAAAAAAGAATAATTACATTATTTGACCAAACACTTTTTATTCCTTCAAACAAAATCCACATTTGACCCACCAGGTGCCAACTTAGCAATTTTTCCAAAATTTAATGTGAAGTCAGCCCAATAGATAAACATTGCATGTTATAGCAGTCATATGACTAAATCACTAATGTTTTTTAATTTGATGGACATATTTCAAAATCAAAAGTAAAAAAAAAGGTTAAATTCTTTATCCACGTGATGGTTTCTTCAGTGTCTGGTTGTTTTCCAGTTCATTGTTCCTCTCTTTCATTCTAGTTGAGTGAGGGTCATTCTTCATGCAGCTGCCATTGTGGTCTGCTATGGAAGGGTGCCCTTATGAGGGTTTTTCAATAGTTGGCAGAGCTCGGGGATGCTTTCAGGTGGCTCTGGGGGTGGACTGATGTCTTAGAGCGTTCTGGGTACCTTCATTTGAGTTGGAGAGCTTACTAGGTCCAGCGCACTTATTCGATGGGCAGAACCCTTCTGAAGGAGGAGCTTGGGGAAGGGCGTCATTTAAGCCAGGCAAGGGTGCCCCTTGAGCTCTCCGAGTTGTTGAATGATGCCCCTTTCTAAGGAAGGGACTATCCTTGTGTCTTCTCAGTGGTCTGCCTTCTTTCTTGGTGTTCCCGGCTTTGGAGCCGATGGCTTCCACGAATCACTTCATGAAGTCTTGCAGTAACTCTCCTTCCATTTGTTTTACTTGAAAAAGATGAGCCATGGTCTCTGAATACTTCCTTCTGATGTAGAATTATCGTGCGAAGGCAGTAATGAGCTTGTCCATCCAAGTGATTAATCCAGTGGGGCTAATCAACCAAATTAGTGGTTGTAGGTCCCAAGGGGTGTGAGTGTAAGGTTTAGAAGGGGGGGTTGAATAATCCTTACCAACTTTTCGATTTAGTCCTTTTAAATATTCAGAGTTAATACTTCACAATTTGAGTCCTTGATGGACTGACTAAGTTAGTTAATCAACAGAGTTAGTTACTCAAGACTGATCGAGCTGTTGATAGAATAACTCATTTGTTTTGACTAAAGACTTAACTCGACTGTGATTTGTTTTCAGCGGAAGACTTTACACCCTTAAATTTGGTTTAGTTTTGATTTAATACTTGGTTTTAGTACTTATAAATTATCAAGTGGATAGCAAATTTATCAGCAGAGTTAAATAAATAAGGTGCAGGAATTAAAGTGCTGAAATGTAAATGACACGATAAGTTTTTATAGAGGTTCGAAGATGGGGTAATTCTTCTACTCCTCTCTTCTCTAACTCCAGGAGGAATCCACTAAGTATTAATCAGTATACAGAGTGGTAACAGTCCAGATACAAGTCTTTATCACACAACTGACTTGATCCTTTGGGACTCAGTCTGAAGATGCCTTGGTCACGCAGCTGGCTTCTCGTATGACTCAACTTCTTCACAGGGCAGCTGCCTTGCTACTACAACCCACTTGCTCAAGCTCTATGGATTTGATCACGAAGCCCTCCTAAAACTTGAGATTGGTTCGATCTTGAACCTTCCTACAATCCTCCGTGGAATGTAGACCTCTTGATTCTTCAACAATTTCCTCTTCAACTGATTGAAGTTATCTTTCCTTCACAGGTGAGTGTTGGATTGATTTTCTTCGTAATATAGGCTTGAGGATTAATCTTGAATGATTTGATAATATTTTTGGTTACAAATATAGCTTTTTTGCTCGTATTTGTTTTCAATTGTCAAGGTAACCAACATTCTCTCAAATAAACTCCTCAATTTTTTATAGTGTTCTTTTGAAAATTTGCCCGTTGAAGAGATATGCTTATTCTCAAAAGACACTTGTGGTCGTTGGCTTGTCTTGTTGCAGTCCTTGGAATTGCCACTTCCTCGTATGAATTGTTCTTCAGCTTTTCAGAGTTCTGACATGGTGCAGTGCTTCCCATTGGTTTATTCCTTTTGCACGCTTCTGGGATTGAGCACTTCGAGAAAGGTAGTATGGAGGTATTACTTGTTTAAGTAATTCCCTTGATTTTGTACGGCAACGGATCTCTTCCGATTATCTCGACTTGATTGCATTTCCTTGCTTTCCCAGGTGACTTAGAGTCGCCTTCCAATCATGGATGACTCTTCACACGCAACTTGAGACTTGGCTATCTTGAGTTGACTTGATCGATACTCTACTCAACTCGCATCTCGCTTGCTCCTTGATCGAGTTCCGTCTTCTATTCTTTGCATACTCGGCTATCTTTGCAAAATGAGTCTTCCTTCTAGTCTCTAGTTGTCTTCTTGCATGTTTAGGCATAGCTGACTTAACTCATCTTGACCAGCCCTATTTATTACAATGCAGTTTACAACGAAAATGGGGTGCCAACTTCTTATTCTAAGTTTTACATGGCATTCATCAAAATCTAAACAATAAATTTCCCAATAATTTTCCCCTTTTTGATGATGCCAAAACTTAAAACATTCAAAATGTAAATAGCAAAGATACATACAGATAGTGCATTCATAGAGAATATATGCGTAGAATCAATCCTTTTATTGATCATAACATTCTGGTCCTTTACACAACTGTTTACAAAGTGTATCAGAGCAAACATCTATGTCTACGCAAAAATAGAGAATTTACAGATTTATTACAGAAGACTTACATAAAATGTATTTACATAGTAAAATACACGAAGTGGTGGACAACAACACTTCATCTCCTTCGCTTCCTCCTTCTTTCTTCTTCTTCAGCTCTGTCATCTTCTGGTCTTCTTTTCTTTTTCTCATCTTCAATTGCTTTCTTCTTCTTTTCATACGCCTTCCGGGCAGCTTCATCTCTTCTTATTCTCTCTTGTCTCTCCTCCCATAGCTGAGTTTGGCATTTATTTTCTTCTTCAATTCTTTTCACATACTCAGCATTGTTCTTAGCCACTTGCAGATTGGCTACTTCGTCAAAACCAGCCCAGTAGATCCCTCCTCTTTTGCCTGGATCTATGTACTCAATGTTTTTGGGCAGAGGTCTAAGTTTGAAACCTCTTCCTCCACCACTGCTTCTTCCTTCACCTCTTCCTCTGGGCGTGTATTGTACTGGGGTCTTCTTCTTCCCAGCTGAGTGACTAGCGGAGTGATCGATGAGTCTCGCCGCTGTCGCCTTCTTCACATAGTGTGAGACCCTTTTCCCAAGATAAGTCCTGTGCTTGAGCCATGGACATATTTGCAAAGTATCCTTCGATGCGAGCGCTTTAAATTCATCAACGATCTTGGCTCTTGGTTCCGCATCCGAGATGGCATAAGTGTCTCTCTCTTCACGGAATGCCTCCATGTTGTTTCGTAATATCCATAACTCGGGCATTCATCCTTCCTTCCACTTCCTCCATCCTCGCTTCAATCGTCTTTCTCTTGTCGGCCATAGGTACAACAGCAGTGTTGGAGTGGCGAGTCATGGGAGTTTCGATAATATCACCGTGACAAGACCTTGTTGGGGGTTTTTGCAATCATCAAGGTTACATCTCTCGATCCTCCCCCTCAACAGACTTCCCTTTCTTTTCTCTTGAAACTTCCTCACTGTCTTTCCTTCACAAATGCTTCCTCCTTCTCAATCGTAGATCCTTCAAAGACTTTTAGGTATTCCTCTTCCCCTTTTTGGCATTATCAAAGGAGAGAGGAACCCTAGAAACAAACTAGCGAGCGGGAAGTCAAGTCTCGCTGATAGCCAAGTTCTCGCTTCGAGTCCGCTGCGGAGTATGCGGCGCGAAACTCGAGCGAGTAGCGTTGATTTGACCTTTTTAATTAACTTCATCTCGGCCATGAGAAGGCTGAATTTTCGATCCATGTTTTCTTCCATACGCAGGAGCTCATTCTTATTTTGCTCACGCAGCAGCCTTTATCTCAAAAAGTGTGAGATTCATGCATGTGCTCAATTTGTTCTCTCAATTTTGTCTTTGCATCGCATTCTCACCGCTGCATCAACAAGCCTTGTTGAACAATGTTCAAATATCTAGCTTGTTCCACACGCATTGTTTTTTCTTTTGCCACCACTCCCGGATTCTCGACTATTCTTCCTCTCAAGTCGCCAGAAGGTTGGCATCTCTCGTTATCCAGATCTCATGTCCATCGAGGCCTGGTGCCTCTCCATCCGTTCAATTTCAGCAGATAATGCTTTGAACACCTCCCGAACTTCAATTGTTCCTCTCTGTTGCGACGGCAAGCAAAGATCAAAATCATAGTCATTTGGAATGATGGTATCGATGGAATGATAGGATCTGGTTTGTGGAAGCGCTCGAGATCTCTTTCTAACTCTTGGGAGGTCGGGTACCTCCGAGAGAAGGGAAATGATTCTACAAAGGGATCATCACGAGCAACTAGAATTTGTTCAATGATGAGTGGTGCTCGTGAAGTTCCTTGTGGAGTCGAACTCGCTGCAGCCTTGGGAAGCCCGCGCAGTGATGGACTCTGTTTCACTGGGTCTGTTGTGAAGTTGACCCAGCTTGCCGAGCCTCATTTGTCTCAAAGCCTTCGTCGGTCTGTTGGTTTTTCCACGTGAGTTGACTGGTCCTCGGCCTTATCAGGAGCGTCATCGGACGATGATGAGATTTCCATGGGTGGCTCATCAAAGTTGAAAGTTTGACGAGTAGTCTTGAGGTTAGACATTCTCGTGGTTGGAACACCTCTGGTGAGTCTTTTTGGATCACCACCGGGATGACCTTCATCGTCTTCTTCCAATCCGGAGAGGTTACGTCGGGATTATCCGGGAATCGTGAAGCGCACTTATCTTCTTTTCTCGATGGATCAATGATAGCAGGAGGGATGTTCTCAGACCTCAACTTCTTTACCCCGGGAAGTCTCAACCTCCGTTGGCCTTCATTACCTCCCGCGGTGAGGCCTTGGACATCCCTTTCGACAAGTGTGTCACTGCCTTAGGGTCTTTTCGGTGGCATCCATTGAGTCTCAACTCCATGGATTGCACTTTCGTCGCCCAGTGTTAACTCCCTGGGCTGTTCCTTCTTGTGCCTCGACCGCATCGCTAGCGTCATTAGCCTTCAGAGCAGTTGGCACCTCACCTGTGATGATCTCAACTGCTCGAGCCTCGTCGATGACAACTTTGTGGTACTTTATGTTTGTTCCTTCTCCACTTTGCCTCCTAGATTCATTGTGGAGTCGATTCGGGCAAAGATCCTCCGACCTTGCCGTGGTGGGAGGGAGTTTCCCCTCGGTGGCACACCAACCGAGTGACTTGATTGGGGTCACTCGTCTCCGGACTCCGGTTGTTCCCATTGAGTATTCAGTTGGGGCGGTGGTAATACACCTTCATTAGGGGTTGGCTTGACTAGGGTCCCCACTATCCCGTTTCATTGCCAGTTCCTTAGTTACTTCTTCCAAGTGAGTCTGGGAAGTGGTGGCAAGAACAACGGTGGCAATGTATCGCACCACTCCCATTGTGTCTATCTCCGATTTGTGTTTTGGAGGACTCTCCCGTCCCTCCATCATCCTTTGCTCATGAAGGATTCGGATTCTCACATTGCTTCTTTGCATTTGCAATTCTTCTATGGCGGAAGAGGTCCGATCCTCATCACTTTCTCGATAGGACGTCAAAGTGAGGATGTGTATGTTCTGTGGTGCGGTGATAGGGAGATCGGGCCTTCTCACGTGCCTCTCGTCCTCACCGCTTTAGCCTGTTCATTTTCTTTTCGAATTTCCAAAAGATATTTATGCAATTATCCTCGTCAAGGGCTTGCAACAACGTGTCCACCTCAAGAAATCAAGAGTTCTTCTTCCTCAAAGAATGAACTCTAGATATTGAAACCGCACTGGATAGGCTCATCTTCCATTTCTCCACTCGAGTAGACGATTTTCGATGTCCGGATACAATGGAGAGTGCATGATTAAATCGTCTTCATCATCCTCTTGCCGCCCTCGTTTCCGTGTATTGAAGGTAGCAGACTTCGCCGCTTTCGACACCTTCAGACCAGCCTGTTACATGTGGAGAAACAACCCTGTCAACAGTGACTCGGTTGTCTCGGCCATTCTTTGTTCCTCAAATTGCTCGACTACAATCGGGTCTTCAAGTTGCCTCGGTGATCGCCCACAAAGATACTTGGCTATTTTATCAATCACTTCGAGACTCTACTTCTCCAAAGAAGATCGGTATCTTCTCCACCGAGTGACAGACTCACCTATCTTCTCAAGAGTTTGGAAAGTCTTCTTCTTCTCTTTATTTTAACCAAAGGGATTTTCGCTCCACTTCCTCTCGGTTCATTGAAGGTGAATGCCTTCGCAGATGTCTTAGAGGTAGTTGTCTTCCTTGTTGTGGCATCCTCTTCTTCTTGATCACCGGGAGAAGGGATTAATGGTTCCTTCTCCACTTTGTGGCTGCAGGGCAGGAGACACACGGCAGGGGCGGTGACTACCGCAGCAGGGGCAGGAGCAGATTTGTTTTTCTTTGCTTTGGGGCAGCGTAGCTTCTCTTAGTATTGCAGGGACAAACCTTCTTCTTTGGTGGAGAGAAGACAGTTGTATCTTCAGTGGTCACCGATTCCCCCTCACTGTGACGCCTCTCTTAGCGTAGGCTCTCTTTCGTGCGCAGAGAGGTTTGATCTCGAACATCCTCTTGTTTACATGGAACGCCTTTCCATGTTGAAGAGGGACTCCTTTTACCTCCATCACCCGCCAATCGCTGCATCGTATCCCGGGGATCCTCCAAATGCTCCATTCTCCTTGAAGGATTTGTTCCCTACATTCATTCGGCAAAGTCTGTGAGACAAACTCAGCCCAATTCACTTTCTTTTCTTCAATGATCGCAGCCATTACGATCAATTTCACTTTGATGAGCTTGGTCAAAGTCGCCAAATTTGATGTCTATGCATTTGGAAACGATGTCCAACAATTTGTGGTAGTCCTCCTTCAAAGAAAGCCTCTTGTTAGTTAGTGTAGACTATCTTTTTCAAAGATAGTCGGTCTTGGCTACTTCCTTCCAAGCGGCAGCCAAGTCAACATCGCTTCATTGATTTCTCGTGCTCCTTCCGCCGCAGAACTAGCAAAGTGTTACGCCAAATCTGGCGGTGATGATGAACTCCTTCCCGTGAAGAGGATTTGATCCCCTCATCCTCGAATCTCGGCATTCACGTAGAATCGTGCGACCTCTTCCACATAGGTCATCGGAAAGTCCATCATCGAAATGGTTTTAGCCCAATCGTTTCGAGTTTTTCAGCGATTTTCTTTATGAGGGCGTCATCGGACCCCTGTTTGACCATACCTCGAAATCCACAAGAGACTGGTGTGGATTTGCTTTCCTAGTTTGGCAAAATCATGAGTGGATGCCATTTTTCAAGTATTTCACCGAATGAAACTTAGAAAGTGATTTGAAGATTGATAGGGTTTTTGAGAGAGTTTTTGTCTTTGCTTCCGAGAGAGAGAAGTGAACATTTTTGGTAATGTGAGAGAGAAACCAACGAAAATGGTTTAAGTATGGTTCCCGAAAGGATGTGCGGGTGGTTTTGAAATGTGAACGATATCAACGGCTTAGATTTTGCACGCCGATTAGCATTTAATGTCTCGTATTTAATGCGGCAGCAAAGATTTATATCCAATCATAAGCTTGGTGTGCGCTTTTGCCTCGCACACGCCATAATTATGCCGACGTCATTCTTAAAAACATTCCGGCTTAGTAAAAACGATCGCGTTTTTGTCCCTTTGCTCATAAATGACTCACTTATCCCTTAGGTGATTTAACTCTTCTTCTCAGTTCTCCTAGTGACTCATTGTCACCTAACTCGCATGACAAATTGTCTTTCCGAGCATATGGTTGATTCACTTAGCTGATTTGAGAGTTCAGCTCTTTTTCCCTTTTCGTGTTTCATTTCTTTTCTTTGAGTCTTTTGAGTGTCAGCTCAGCTCAATTAACCCTAACTCATGCTTGAGTTCTTCAAATTTTGACTCACACAATGGTTTTGTGAATATGTCAGCCAACTATTTATCAGTTGAAATATATTCCAAGGTGATGTCCTTCTTTTCAACATGATCTCTTATGAAGTGATATATGACATCGATATGCTTTGTTCTTGAGTGCAACACAGGATTTTGAGTGATTGCAATTGCACTTGTGTTATCACACATGATTGGAATTTCCTTTTCTTCAACTTCATAGTCTCTCATTTGTTGTCTCATCCATAGGACTTGGGAACAACTTGTTTGCAGCCTATGTATTCTCGCTTTTGAGAGGTGGCTATTGAATTTTGCTTTTTGCTAAACTAGGAAATTAGCCTATTTCCAAGCATTTGACATGTGCCTCGAGGTGCTCTTCCTCTCAACTCTACATCCAAAGATAGTTAGAGTCTCAATAGCCAATTAGCTTGAATCCACCTTCCTTTGATACCATAAGCCACTTCTTGGCTTCCTTTCAAATATCTCAAGATTCTCTTGGTCATGGTCATGTGGCTTTCTTTTGGAGCAGATTGAAATCTTGCACATACACCTACAACAAAGGTGATGTCGCCCTTCTTTGTGAGATAGAGCAATGATCCAATAAGTGCTCTATACCTTGTTTGATCTATGTGCCCCGCCATCCGCATCCATATCCATTTTGATGATGTATTCATTGGTATTTTCACGAAGACTTCTCTTCCATACCAAATATCTTCATTAAATCTCTGGTGTATTTTGTCCGACTTATGAAGGTTCCATCCTTCAATTGCTTCACTTGGAGAGTCCAAGGAAGAATGTCAACTCTCCCATCATGCTCATTTCGAATTTGCTTTGCATGAGGTTTGAAAATTTATCACACAGCTCTTTGTTTGTGGATCCAAAAATAATGTCATCCACATATATTTGAACAAGCAATATACTCTTCGCATCTTGAATTCTGAAGAGTGTTCTATCCACTTTGCCTTTCGTGAATCCGTTCTCAGTCAGGAATTGTGACAAAGTATCATACCATGCTCTGGGTGCCTGTTTCAATCCATATAGAGCTTTCTTGAGTTTGTAAACCTTATCCCTAAGAGTCTTCTGCTCAAATCATGGAGGTTGTTCAACATACACTTCTTCTTCCAATAAACCATTAAAGAATGCACTCTTTACATCCATCTGATATACAATAAAATTCTTGTGAGCTGCATAGGCAAGAAACATCCTTATAACTTCCAATCTTGCTACAGGGGCAAATGTTACATCAAGATCTATCCCTTCCTCTTGGCAATATCATTTGGCTACTAATCTTGCTTTGTTTCTTACCACGTAACCTTCCTCGTTCATCTTGTTTTCAACACCCATTTAGTGCCAATAACATTTTGATGGGTGGGTCTTTGAACTAATTCCCATACTTTATTTCTTTCAAACTGATTCAGCTCTTCTTGCATAGCTTGAATCCAATGTGTGTCATCTAATGCTTGTGACACATCTTTAGGCTCTATTTGTGAGATAAAGCATGTGAACATAACTTCTTGTTGCGTTCTGGATCTTGTTTTGACACCTTCTCTTATATCTCCAATGACTAGTTCTGGTGGATGGTCTCTCAACCATCTTACATTAGGTTGGAGTAAGTTAGCTGGATTCAGTTGTCTTGCAGCTATGTTGCTTTGATCAGCTCTCTCGTCATCACTTAGGTGCCGATTTTCCAGTTGTTTTTGAGACTCAACTATCTCATCTGCATCTGGGTTTATAATTCCAACTTGACTTTAGCATAGGGACTCTTCGCATGGTTGGTTGATTCACTTATCGGTGACTCTTCAATGTCTTCTCCATTTGCATTTGGCTCATCAAACACCACATGAATGGATTCCTCTCGTAACCATAGTCCTCTTGTTGATTACTCAGAGGCTTTGCTTTCGTTGAGTATCCCAAGAAGATACCTTCATCGCCTTTAGCATCAAAAGCCTTCAAATTATCTTTGCCATTGTTATGGATGAAGCATTTACATCCAAATATTCTAAAATATGCAACATTTGGTTTTCTCCTGTCCAAATCTCATAGGAGTCTTTGTCACCGTCTTTTATCATGCATCTATTTTGAGTGTAGCATCTTTGTGTTTATTGCTTGACCCAAAATCTTTTAGGTAGCCTTGCTTTAGCTAACATGGTCCTTGTTGTTTCTTTGAGAGTTCTATTCCTTCTTTCTGCAACTCCATTCTGCTGTGGAGTCCTTGTTGCGAGACAATTCATGACCAATACCATTTTCTATACAATATTGAGTTATTTTACCATTGACAAACTCAGTTCCTCTGTCAGATCTTCTTTTGATAATGGTTTGGCTCTTCTCATTTTGAATCCTCTTCATCAGCTGTGGTAGTTTCTATAGAGTTTCTTTCTTCTTACACATGAATATTGTCCATGTATATCTTGAGTAGTCATCTACTACCACCAAGGTGTATTTCTTCCCACTTATGCTAGTTGGTTCAATCAACCAAATAGATCCATATGTAAAGATGCAATATTCTTGTTGAAGATGGACATGTCTTTTCTTTGAATGATGATTTGATTTGTTTTTTCCTTCGACATGCATCACATATACTCTCCTTCTTGTATCTCGAGTCCGGGAAGTCCTTCCACAGGATTGCTTCTCGCAAGCTTGTTAATCATTTTGAAATTCAGGTGACTTACCTTCTTGTGCCACAACCAACTTGATTCAAATTTGTGCTCTTTGCTAATAGACAAGTCTTTGGATGTTGCAATTGACCAATCCACGAAATACATGTTCTTTTGTCCGCATCCTCGCAACACAACTTCATTTGATTCAAGATCATTGATTTGGCATATACCCATGTTAAATCCAACATTATAACCTTGTCATCGAAGTTGGCTGATGCTTAGCAAGTTGAAGTTGAGTCCTTCAACATATGCAACATCCGTGATTTTTAATCCATTTTTCTTGATGGATCCAATGCCTCTTATTTCTCCTGGAGCTTCATTTCCTCCAAATATGACTTTCGCACCTCTGACTCCCTTGAATTTTGACAGATTTTTCTTGTTTCTGTCATATGTCTGGAACAACCACTATCCATGTACCAGGTTCCTTGGCACTCACTGTTCCTTGAACCGCAAACAAGGAAATTAAGTTTTAGGTACCCATACTTGTCTGGGTCCTGAGGGGTTAGTATTGTAAGATGATCCTACCAACCTATAGCCAAATGGTTTGACTCTAAGGGGTTGCCATCTACCAGTGCCATAATCATAATTAATTTTGGCAAATTGCTTGGGAATTCTAGGTTCAGACAAATTGTCTCTTTTGTCTCAGTATGCCTCGTATATGTGTTTTAGCAATTGCCTTCTTTGGGTAGTTGTGATATCTCCGAGTGTAGTGCCTAGGTGCATATGTGTGTCTTTGATGAAAGCTCTTATACCTTTGGAATGGCCTTTGCTGAGTTCTAGGCCTTTGCCATTTTGGCTTATATTCCATAGGTCTTTGCTGATAGTTCACATTATTCCAATCAGCTTGGCTTGGGTATTTTCTACCATTCCCTTCATATGTATTTCTTTTATAGAACTTCTGGGGTTTTGGTAGCTCTCTTTTTCTTCTTTACAAGAGTATTTCTGTTTGGAGTTTTTGAGAAACTCATTTGGATTTCTTCTCGGTTGTCCTTTTCCTTTATAACCAAGGCCGTTTGTTTATAATTGTGATTTGGGATAAATGTGTGTGCACCATTTGGAGTTTTGGATTTTTGCGATACTTCATTGCTAGAAGATCCTTTTTCCAAAATCACTTTTGGAGCTTGACATAGCACAGAGGAATTAAATCCTAAGCCTGTCTTGTCTCCACATTCTCTTTGACTCATAATAAGATCATCTAATGATTTAGATGCCTTAGTGAATGAGGCAATAACATTTTTGAGGTCATTTTCCTCTTTTCTATAAAGCATCTATTTCTCGCTATTAGCTTAGCATTTTCAGTCTTTAAACTTTCATTCTCATCACCTATTTGACTTAGAGTTTTGGCTTTTGAGTAGGCTATTTTCCTCATTTAGTAGTGTGTGTGAGGAATTAATGTGTTCAAAATCTTTCATCATTTTGCCTAATGAATCATAAAGATCAGTGGGTGATGAAGTGTGTGTGTCACAATCACTATCACTAGAACCGAGTGTGATGAGTTAGAGTGTACCTCATCTTCTTGGTCGGTTGGTCTTGTTCCTTGGCCATCAAAGCGATCAAGGCTTCTTCTTCAAAGAGTCACTTGAGTAGTCGCCACTACTCTCGAATCATTGTGTCTCTTGACTTGGTTGTCTCGGCGATCTCTGCACCAACATTGCCGCTTTTTCTTTTCTTGTCTTCTTTCTCAAGACCTTTCTTTCTTCTTCATTCTGTATTTGTTGACTACAGGATATGGGCAATCAATGGCATAGTGACCTGGTTGCCTAAGGTTCAAAAAGATAGATTTTCAACCTTTTGACTCTTTCCATTCTTAGATTGTCACCCTTTGATATTCAACTTTTTGATGCTCTGTTCTCTTGGTTGGCCTATCTTCCTTGACTTGGAGGAGCCGAGTGTCTTCTCGGAGGATTCGCCTTGCCTCTCTTGTAGTTCTTATTGAAGAACTTGTTAAACCTTTTAACCATCGGGTTTATTTCCTCTTGGTCAATGACTTCTTTGATCTCGACTCTCTTGCCATCCTTAACAATTAGAAATTTGTTTTGGCTACAATTGTCTCTTCCTGGTCTTTTCTTCTCACTCAAATTCGTAGGCTTTGAGATCCGAGAATAGCTCATGGTTGGATGTATTGGATAGGTCCATGGAGTGTCTCATGGCCATGACTTTCATATCCCACTCGGTTGGGAGACTTCTTAGAATCTTCATACACATTTCTTCTGTGTATATTCTTTTCCAAGTGCGAGATAGCTCGCTGGTAATTTCGTGAACCGAGCATCCGGTTGATCCAGGGTCTCTCCTGCGATCATTTTGAAATTTTCAAATTTTGTACACCACTAATAATTTATTTTCCTTGATTTGCTCTCCGAGCCTTCATAAATCAACGTTAGCTTGTCCTGCATTTCTTTAGTCGTTTTGCATGATTTGACTTTATTGAACATGGCTTTGTCCAAGGTTTTGTAAAGAATGTCCTTGGCCACATTGTCCAGGTTATATCTTTTTATGTCATCATTTGTCCATTCAGCTCTTGGTTTTTCAACCATGACTGGTCTGGGAGCAACATCCTCTTCACCTTCAGCTGCAGCTCTCCTTACATCTGTGTTCACTTTTAAAATTTGCAGTGGCCCATCCTCTATCACTATCCACATCTCATCATGTAATGCTGATAGATGAGATCGATACGAATTTTCTAATCATCAAATTATTCAATTATGAACATAGGGATGCGTGTCAAATTTGCTTCCATGATAATAACTTTTGATGATAAAAAGAGTTTTGAAAACTTAAGTACTAAAACAGACTTTGAAAAATTTGGAGATCTAGTTCAAGAACCGGTCAAGGAAGGCTTAATGAACCAACCGCTGACGATACCACTTGTAGGTCCCAAGGGGTGTGAGTGTAAGGTTTAGAAGGGGAAGGGTTGAATAAACCTTACCAACTTTTCGATTTAGTTCTTTTAAATATTCAGAGTTAATACTTCACGGTGAGTCCTTGATGGACAACTAAGTTAGTTAATCACAGAGTTAGTTACTCAACAGACTGACTGATTTGTTGAGAGAATAACTCAAATTGCTTTTGACTAAAGACTTAACTCGATTGTGATTTGTTTTATTGGAAGACTTTACACCCTTAAATTTGGTTTAGTTTTGATTTAATACTTGGTTTTAGTACTTAGAGATTATCAAGTGGATAGCAAATTTATCACAGAGTTAAATAAATAAGGTACATGAATTAAAGTCTTGAAATGTAAATGACACGATAAGTTTTTATAGAGGTTCAAGATGGGGTAATTCTTCTACTCCTCTCTCTTCTCCAACTCCAGGAGAAATCCACTAAGTATTAATCAAGATACGAGTGGTAATAGTCCGATACAAGTCTTAAACACACAAATTGACTTGATCCTTTGGGACTCAGCCGAGATGCCTTGGTCACGCGGTGGCTTCTCGTGACGACTCACCTTCTTCACAGGCGCTTCCTTGCTACTACAGCCCACTTGCTCAAGCTCTTTGGATTTGATCAAGCCTTCCAAAACTTGAGACTCGGTTCGAGCTTGAACCTTCCTACAATCCTCCGTGGAATGTAGACCCCTTGATTCTTCAACAATTTCCTCTTCAATCGATTGAAGTTATCTTTCCTTCACAGTGAGTGTTGGATTGATTTTCTTCGTAATGTAGGCTTGAGGATTAATCTTGAATGATTTGAGAATATTTTTGGTTACGTATATAACTTTTCTTGCTCGTATTTGTTTTCAATTGTCAAGGTAACCAACATTCTCTCAAATAAATTCCTCAGCCTTTTATAGTGTTCTTTTGAAAATTTGCCCGTTGAAGAGATAGGCTTATTCTCAAAAGACACTTGTGGTCGTTGGCTTGTCTTTTCAGGAGTAAATTTCTGAATTGCCACTTCCTCGTATGAATTGTTCTTGACTTTTCAGAGTTCGACATGGTGCGATGCTTCCCATTGGTTTATTCCTTTTGCACGCTTCCGGGACTAAGCACTTCGAGAAAGGTAGTATGGAGGTATTACTTGTTTAAGTAATTCCCTTGATTTCAAGCAACGGATCTCTTCCAGATTATCTCGACTTGTTGCA
This sequence comes from Rehmannia glutinosa, assembly GCA_016081115.2. Lineage (NCBI taxonomy): Eukaryota > Viridiplantae > Streptophyta > Magnoliopsida > Lamiales > Orobanchaceae > Rehmannia > Rehmannia glutinosa. The sequence continues at coordinate 68,222,486 of CM071932.1, forward strand.
TTTCCTTGTTTTCCCAGGTGACTTAGAGTCAACTTCCAATCATCGATGACTCTTCATGTCACTTCAACTTGAGACTTGGCTATCTTGAGTTGACTTGATCGATACTCTACTCACCGCATCTCAGCTACTCCTTGATCAATTTCCCTTCTTCTCTTCTTTGCCATACTCAAACTGCTTTCATGAGTCTTCCTTCTAGTCTCCAAATTGTCTTCTTGCATGTTTATGCATAGCCGACTTAACTCATCTTGACCAGCCCTATTTATTTAAGGCGGTTTTAACGAAAATGGGGTGCCAACTTATCCTAAGTTTTACATGGCATTCATCAAAATCTAAACAATAAATTTCCCAACGGTGGTGTTTGGTCAAGAGCGGACAATTTGCAATAGGAAACGTCCATCATGTTGTAGAGATTCGCCTTCACATGGAGTTTGTCTAAGTGATTCAGGGGACCTCCTGGCCTCATCATATTCTCGGGGAGGCTAATTGGTATCCAAGGGAATGGCTTGGCCAGGATGGCGGGGCTAATGTTTTACCACATGTGACTCTTCTCGGGCTTGTGAATGTGTACTTGGGAGTGTTGGGCTCCATTCTAAGCTTTCTATCCAGAACGACCCAAATTTTATAATAAAGATGTAAATTTTAACAAGCATTTCAATTAGCTTAATTAAAAGGACAACATTTAAAAAAAAATAACATACGATTAATTTAGCATTCGAATAAACAAAGTACTTTAATTTAAATCCCAAACATCGGTCATCCAAAAATAAAATAGTAACTAAAATTCCGTTAATAAAATAAAACATTTCTAAAATTGTAAAATATTGCATCCACCGCTCCAATCCTCGCTCTCGAACTCCTCAACCTGAAAAGTGTAAATGAATATGGGGTGAGCTTTCAATTAGCTCAATGGGGACACGTTTGTCAAAATTAAATACATCAATAGGCATAGTTGTAAACATTCAACATGTAATTTAACTTT